>VWZK01022738.1:0-67508 GCA_013396935.1 Baryphthengus martii | reverse complement strand
ATGCCTGAGCTATAGGGTCTCTTTAAGTGTTAATCTACAGTTTCACTTTTTATAGCTTTTTATGGTGGCTTTGCTGACATGTTTTAATATTTCACGCGTGGTGCTAGAGTTTTGTGGCATAATGAAAAAAACGCAAATAATTTATTTGAACAAATTCGTTGGATTAATTATTCACAATGAATAATTGACTATCTCTGCCAATAATATTCACTCTTATTCCTTTCTCCTGCCCTTGGTACATTCCACATTAGATATGGAAGTGAATGGTTAATAGAAATGTACCAGGTGCTGGAGCTTCTGATATTCTGATACAAGCTTAGAAAGTGAGAAAGTATGGAAAGGTAGGCAGAAGAATACGATAGGAAGAAGGAAAGAAAGGAGAGAATACACAGCTACACTTGCTGCAATCCTCCCTTAAAGTAAATACTTGATATACCTTTATCAAATCACTATGTAAACCCAGACTGTATGCAAATCTGCATTAGTGCAATTAATATGAATCATCTAGCTGAGTAATAAAAGAAAGCTATTAATCATTTAATCCCAGTTTTCAGCCTCTAGTGACTGCAAAAGTAACTATCTTCAGCTGGAATCCTCAACTACACACAGATGTTTCGAAGTCAAACATTGCTCAGGAGGTTACTTTCAGCAAGTGATCTGTCATTGTCTGATATATATTCCTTTATAAGAAAATCTGCCACCAGATGTGTCTATAAGTATGGCAAGCTTTCCCTCCTGATGACTGTACAGATGTTTGCTCTGTAGGTAGATCCAAGTTTCCTTCCCCCATTTCTTACACTGCTAGTTGTAAAAGACCCCTGTGCAGAATGTAACCTATTGTGTCACTTATTCCTTTAAAGAATTGAGATACTAATCTCAATTCCAGAGACAGATAACAGAAAAATCGTACATTTTCATGCAGCAATTTACACTATATAGGTTTCAAGCCCCGTGGAGTTGTAACAACTGTATATCAACCAATGGCAAAAGGGAAGAACTCAACTGCTGGCATACTGCTTGAAACAAAGGTTAGTCTCCCTTTCAAAATAAGAGTGATGCATCAAGCAGACTAGTTTATGGACTCATCTTGTTTTCCTGGTTTTAATTACACAGCTATGCACCACAGTTACAAAAAACCTTTTACCTCTCTAAGATTGAGGAGTCAGTCAGTGAACACAGAAAGGTGTAGTGTTGCCTGACACTCCCATATATATCACCAGAAGTAACCTGAGGCAAGATTATGTTCCACAAAATGGTCTCCAGAAAAAAACACATGAACCACAATAGGAAACCCTGTTCTTCTTTCCCTGCAGTATTCAAAGTGTCCCTTTTGGCTAAGGCAGGAAACAATGGCCTTCCCTATCTAAAGCAATGAACTGTAAAAACAGGGCTATCATTTTATTGACTTCTAGATGAAAAAAACTCATAGCTTTTAATGTTCCCTCCATCAGATACCTGAGAATCCAGTCCAGAGTTAACAAACATTGTGCTAACAAACACACAGGTTTTTCAGCTATATCTTTCAACTTTCAAGATGAATTGTCAACAGAAAGTATGTAATTTCACCACAGTGAAAGGCTAGGCTGGTTTTACCTGTTCTGGCAAAGAAGCAAATTTAACCAGTCATAGACTTACTTGGGAGGGAGGAGAACAGTGTTGAAAGAAAGAAGGAGAAAGAAACGTAAGCACAAGTAGCTACTGCGTACATTTCTACACCACAGTCACGTCATTCTCTGCCACTTTCTTGGATCACAGCAGCATCCGATCCTGTGTGAAAATTTATATGGAGGATTTTCAGCCTATTCACAAAGAGGCTAATTAAGGCTAAGGAGTGATTTTAATAATTGTGTAGATTTATTGTTCCTTATTTCATTGCCAGTCTGGCAAAGTCAAGAGTAGTTAAAGACCCTTTCCTGGGAAGTAGGATATAAGTGCTTTAACTCCACAGAAAGGAAGAACTGAAGGTCTCGATCCTGTATCCTTAAACTATGAGGTTACTGTGTCAAAGGGGTCACCTTTCCATCCCTTGAGCTTTGAACAGAAGTGGAGGTCCTCAAGATATTCGACTCTACCTCCACAGGAATTCATAAGTATGTCATAAGAGGAGGCTCCTCAACACGAACAAACATGAAAAACCTTGTCTGTGGATCCTAGATGTGAAATATATACAGAACTGTTTAGATCTGATAAAAGTGAACTAGTTTCAGACAAATGCAAAAAAGGAGATTAGTTGCTTAGGGAATATGCTGGTGAAAGCGAGGATATTTATGAACTTTCACTATCTAGAGTTTTGAGAGAGAATTTGAGGATAGCACTGATAAACTTAAATGTCTAAATTATGTGAATCTGTCCCTTGGTCCCTTCAAGCAAATTCCTTTAAGTCCTTTTCAATCTGACCTAGAAACAGATTTTTATGTATGCTGGCATACGACTGTTAAGGGATGTTGAGGTTTTTTTTCAATTCAGTTGTGCAAGCACTATTTGATGAACAGTGTATTTGCCAGATTTTGCCCATATTTGTCAAATAAATTATTCAACAAATCATTTTCACTTTATTTGATCAGCTATAGCAGCTTTTCTGACTCTTCTGCAATCAAGATACCTTTTAAATAAATAAGTATGCTTTTCTCCAGAGACTTCAGGATTCGAACAGCTGGTTTCCATCACCAGGGTAGAAGCCTCGAGGGTGATTCTGGGTGAATACTATTATTCTTCCTTGGTGTAGGATTGTGTGTAAGAAGAACCTGAAAAACCTTTTTGTCATTTAGATACACAAGAATATTAGGAAAAACGAGTTCCAAATTGGCCTTTGTTGGAAAAATGCAAGATCCTGAACCCTGGTTTAATACGAAGCAGTTACGTATCACTAAGGGGTCTCATTTCTTGAAATGGATGAGGTGTAGAGTGGGCCTGTAAAGTCAAGCATCAAAAACTGAGTCTGCAGGACAGTCAGCTCCTCAAGACAGGTGATACCAGTCACTGAGAGGAAGCAGTCCAGTCACTGGAGGGAACCAGTCACCTTAAACTATTTAAGGTACCCTGATTTATTTTTTAACATGAAAGATAAGACTTTGATAAAGAACCTTGAAAAGCCTTTTTAAATGAAGTATCTTTAATCATAACAATCCACTTCACTATTCTTTTACTGAATAAATGACAAAAATATGCAGCTGTGATTCCTAAACATTGATGTTCAGGATTATTTAAGCTCAGTATGGTATCTACACACTGCTATTGTTGATTATGAATGCTAACCTGCATAAGGAAGCAAATTTTCTACTACAGCAATATCAGGGAAGCAGCTGGCTGCAAATGAGAATATCATCATTATTTTCAAGTCTTGAAGGAGATATTGTTGAAATAATAAAGGCTTACAATTGTTTCACCCACCTTGCAATCAAAATAGCCATTTTCTTAATAGGAAATTTGTATTAACACAGGAAAATCCGTTGCAGGATTCACACTTGATTCTTCATGGTTATTATCAGCCTCAGGGTTGTACTTTACACTAAAGGTAAATTTATACATAATTTATTTAGGGTTCATTAATTATTAATAAAAGTTTCAAGTGTGCTACAGGTGTATATAGTATGTGCCATGAATGATTGTGAACACCTCAGTAAAATGTATTGTATTCACTTACCGTCTGTGGCAACAAATGATAACAATACCTGTCAAATTCTGCAGTCATCTCTTTGAAGTAGTCATTTATTAATAGATACTAAGTATATATTAGATGTTTATCAGCTATTTAGAAATTTATCTTTAAAATAAAGTCTATGCTCAGCAGCTGGACAAATGTCACATGGAAACTCACAGCACTACTACATTTTACTGTTTCTTACATAGAAAAATGGATTTATGTGTGAATCATGTGAAAACATATATTTTGAAGTATATGTACTTCATTTTGCTGTGAAATTTGTAGTGCGAAGTAGAACATTGCTATGTAGAAGAACTGGGAGAGGTTCTTTTCTCCTTAAGTGCTTCTTTAGGCCCTGCTAGACTAATTGCAAAACTTATTCTACGCACTATGAAGTCAAGGAATAAATATGTACCTGTTAACTGAAACAGTGTGAGTTGCAATCTGATTGAATCCTCTTGGATAAAGCAAAGACACTTAGATTGATGAGAAAAGCATGTGTTTTTCTACAGTGAATAATGAAAAGGAGACAGCCTTAGAAGGAATTAGTTTCTAGATAGGTGTTTTTCAAAAATATATGGTTTCATAACAGATTTGGGGCATATATGCATGCATGCACATAAATGCAGAGTACCATGTGATTGCAGCTGTTAATTCTTCAACTCAAGTAAGTGTATACAACCGACGACATAAAGCTGGGAGCGTCTTAAAAAACAGATGATCTTTAGGACTAGAAAAGCAGTGTTGAGATTACAGTTAGCAATGGCTATCAGTAGTATTTTTCTGATCAGTTTGGGTCCTATCAGCTGGAAATGATGAAAAAGAGAGACCCAGTCATGACAGTAGAAGGTAAAAAGACTCAGGTGAAAGATATTGTAGGCAGATGTAACTTTTGTATGCATGAGGTGATTTATTTCCTTGTAAGATCAAGATAGGTCCATTACCAAAAGTGGAGTGACTTCACTGTCACAAAGAGATGAAGAACATAAGGAACAGCCCCAATCAACTTGAACTGCACAGTAACTGTTCAACATTCTTCTTTATCCTCGAGGAAGATTCAGATTTATTAAGACTTTCTGTCAGATTTATAACCGTGTGTAGAAGTCTAAATGTTGACATCAAACCTGAGGTCATCACCTTAGGCCACTTTTATAGCCAGTAGAGGAAAATAGCCATTTTGAGCAGGAAACAGATTTATCTTATTTTAGATCTATATTTACAATGAGTAGAATCCTGCAGAAAGGAACAGAGACCTTGTCCATTGGTTTGGTAACTTACCTAGAATATGCTTCTTCCAGTCCTAATAACCTTTCTACCCCACTGATGCTCAGCTGCATCCTGCATTAAAGTTCTAAATATCCTCCCAATGCTTCTTTTACAGACTCCTTTCTTTTTTCCCTGACCAGGACTGCTGTCACTGTGGTGTAGAGCAGGCACAAGTGAAGGTAGCTGCTTCTTACTCAGGTTTTCCTGGCTTCTGGGAGTCCCATAGACTGGTCTGCACGTAAGACTCAATGGAGCATACAGTAAATCCCCAGGTACAATTTAAACACATTCTTTATAGTGTCTGTTTCCTAACCTTCTTCCTGTTCATCATGCAATGAACACTAGCTTTAAATGGAGTAGGAACCTTTAAACAATTAAACATCCAAGTGCCCTTTGTAATATGACTCACGCATGACCTTCTAATCTGAATAAGCCTCAGAGGTAACACTGTCACTGAAGTTGGTATGAATATGAATTATAACAGGAATATTAGCTTTGGCTTTCAGGAAAACTCTCCTAGTGGCTCCAACTTGATTACTATGTGGTAGCTTCTTTTTATAATCTTTTTTTCTTTGTTATGGAATATCATCATTGTACAAATATGGAAAAAAATAACACTAAACAGAGTAACAATCCCCAAACGTTATTCATTCTGAAACTGACTGAAAAGACACTTCTGTGTAATGTGACCTCTGTTAACAACCTATCATAAAACAGTTGTGCTGCAGAGGATTTTGTGTGTATTGAATTCTGTACTTTATCCTGTAGTAGAATTCAGTATTTATCTATGGTATGTAAAGCTTCAAATCTAATATGTATGTAGATTCTGTGATGAAGAGGAAGGAGGGAAAGCACCTGTGGAAATTCTAGTAAGAGAAAAGTCAATATTTTATTTTCAATTTAGTGTGCAAGTGACGCAGAATTTTACCCAGACTTTAAAGCAATGGAAAAAAAAAAAAAAAAAGTGTGTCATGCTCACTGTGATTTTTAGATAAAGTAATCCCAAAGCATTTCTCAAAGGTACAGATTAAATGTTCATTACGTAAATGTACTTCCTCATCAATCTGTTCTTTGTTCATTTAGATAAAGTGGTACACCGTTTCCATGTCAAACAATTACTGATTACAAATAAATAATTCAACACTGAGATGCCGTTGTCCACAGTGCATGAAAAAGGGAAACAAGTTGGAAAGGAATGTCAATATATTGACAATATTAAATTTCAATCACCTTACTCTGATTGCATAATTAAAGCTTGCAGGTTGTATAAGAGCAGAAAGGAAAGGTAAATGTCAACAGTTCCAAAGCACACTAACATTTGACTTGTTGCAATTGTAAATAAAACCTTCAAAAAGAATGAAAAAAGTGCTCCAAAATGACAGAAAAGAAAATACTACCTCTATGACATCATAATATCAGTATAGTTGATTTGAATGATAACTAATGGAGACAATTAGCTTGTAGATTTATGAAACATTTACATTGAAACATTACAATTAAAAGAAATAATATTATTGTCTGTTCCATCAGATTCATTTTTTCTCAGAGGTTGATACCAGCAACTTTTGAGAAAGAGAAAAGAATAGTTGCAATAAGCATTTGCAGAAAATCCTGACCAAAGAGTAAGTTTTTATCCAATCTAGGCTCAAATAATGGTTAAATTAGTGAACAGGAAAAAGAAAACCCAAACCACATGCCTTCATCTTGCTATCTATGATATTTAAAAGGTAGAAGTCTCTTCGCATTGTTGCTACAAGGTGTTTTTCTTAATTTGAAACCATGCGTAACCTTTGAGAAAACGGATAAGCATGTTTTCAGTTTTATACTGCTGGCTCTTCCACGGAAGCTGTTGCTAACAGAGAGTCACGTCATTCCTTGCCTTCCTATCTCTCACAGAAGCAGCATTTCCCAGAAACCATATGATGATATTTCAGCAGGGATTTTTGAAAAAGAAAAGGAAAATCCTTCATGATGTTTGTGATTTCTTTGTTCAAAGACTGTTTGTTCCATTAGACTCACAGGATAAATTTGGGATTATTTTACTGGGTCTAAAGAGTAAACGAAAAGCTGAAATAGACTTTCAACTCTATTCTTTACCATGTTTCCATACTATAGGAAAAAATACTGACTGATGACAAATAGGTAAAAATAAATACCACCAACAAAGAATGCATAGTAGAAATAATAAGGGAGCAAGCCTATTTTTGGATACCAAACCCCAAAGGTACCCCTTAGTTAATATTTCGATATTTACAATAAGAATAAATATTTGCATGTATGTTTAGTATTTTTTAACGTTACCTTATTAGTGTCATTATTAATACAACTGGATGAGGAAATAGAAATTTAGTAGTAGTACTAAACATTCTGTGTTTCACTTAAGCATTTGTTAGGCTACTGCTAATTAGACTGGAGGTTTTCAACTCTAACTGCACACTTTTCGCTTTACTATACAATTAGGGATGCAGTATGAATATTTTATGTTTTCATTAGCTTTTCTGTACAGAGAAAGGATTGTATCTCCTGCAAACAACCAAATCGTCCATCCAGATTCCCAGTGGTCCAACAGGGAAAAATCAAGTTTGCATCTGTATTAATATAGGTTGAAGATAGGTTCAAGAAAATGCTGGGAACCAAGCAAGTTTTCTTCCTTGTTTCCAAACATAAAGAAGGAGAAATCAGGAATAAAGTGAAGAAAAACAAGCAATGCAGATCTAAGTTAGCGAGAAGGAAAATGGAAATGGTTCAATTTACGTTCTTCTTTTTGCAGCCCCAAAGGTTTATTTCTCTGGGTTCTATGCAAACATCAGGATCATAGGTAAGGGAGGTTTAAAGACCTTGTGATTCAAGAGAGTAGAAAGTTATGGCCCTGGCCTCTGCTCATGTCTCAAGTCAAACTGCCTGGTAGCTGTGGGAGGAAGTAGCAGGATGCTATCAAGCAAGGAAACACCCAATTAAATTTACATGGTATATGGCTCTGTGCCACTGGGTACTGCAACAAAATCCAGCAGGCATGGAAGAAAAAAAATGTTTAGAGAAAACTGTGAAACAATGTAAAAATTAATTCTGTTAACCTTTTAGGTCTGATTTCCAAAACAGAAGAACACAGGAAATGTTGTCAAATATTGATAAATGTCTGGGCTTTAAAACATACCTGTAGACTAAAACTACCACAGATCTGGAATTATTTGAATTACACATCACCCAAGATGCAGAGAAATGTACTATAGGGGCTACGTTATAGGCATGTTTTCATGAACGATTTGAACAATTTTCCCCTGCCCCCATTCTTCACTGCACTTTCTTTCTACTGCCTCTGCTTTCAGCCACATATTCCTTCCTTCATGTCAGCTCGGACTCCCACATTGTTGCACATGAGCCAGTTCATGTCCGTGCACTGAATGTTATCCAACTATATTTGAACTAGCTTATAGCGTGATCAGATGAGCTTAGTGTAAGCAGCAGAATCTTGCAGAGGGGGAGAAATGGGAGGAGGGCCTCCCTCTTTCCTTAATCATGAACTATGTATTTGGTTACATCTGTGTCCTAAACACTTAACATTGAATACACAACTGTTCTGAAATTGTCTGAAATTGAAGCTTTGCCCAGGTCCCTCTGCTGTTATTAATTACCACTTGCAGTAGTCAATTCTTTTTCAGTGTTCTTTTGTCCGGTTCCTCAAAACAGTTTTCATAACTTATCTAGGGAGAGTACAAACTACTTGCTGAAAGTGACCCCTAGCAAGTAACTGCTAGCATGGAGGGCAGTTTGCAGGCCACGAGTCACACCCTAGAAAGATGTCATCAGGCAGTCTATAGGATCTCTGACATCAAGCCTGGGGGTGCAAGGTACAGTGTTTGGCATGTATGTTTGGCTTGGTGACTGAGCTTTCCAAGCAATACAGGTCTATCTTAACAGTCTGAGTTTGGGGCAAATCTGCTATTCCTTTCACACTCATCTGTGAAGAGGATAGAAAGCATTACAGTTGTCTAGAATAGATAGGAAAAATTTCCCATGCTCCAAAATTTTTCTATGATTACTTCGGGTTACGTATTTCCATGATATGTGTTGTAATACATATTTCCTGACTGACTTTGGACTCTGCAATTGTAGTTTTTCCAGGTGATGCTTTTCTTTTTTTTATTTTCCCGACATTTTTCACTAGTGATGGTTTTGTAACTTTATTGAATAACCAGTCACAATCTCTGTGATAAAAGCATCCAAGAATATTATTCCTTCCTCTTAATTTTGGTTAAGTCTAAGAAATGCATATCTCCCTGGAGAGTGAGGAGGGGTGGTATGGCGGGACAAAGAGAATACTCTTCCTTTAGGGGACAGGTGAATAAAATTTTGTCTCTCTGATTCCTCAAGATTTCTGAAGACTCTCTGCCATTTGTAGAAGAATTAAAATAAGTGAGGCAGAAAATGATGGTCAGAGGAGAAAGAGACTGGCAACAAAATTGTCTTTCTAAGTTATGTATTTAATGGGCTTATTTTTGTAGTTCAGCTGTCATCTAGAGAGTAGCTAAAATATCTTCTTTGTATACTTACTATCCATACAAAATAATTCCCGGTTGCTTTCCCCTGTCTCCTTTTTAGCAATGAAAATTAAGGACACGTTCTTAGGTGTTAGACATTAGACAATTCCCGAAGCAGTCCTCAGATGCAGTCATTGAATTACATTGCCTCTCTGCCTGTAAGATGGAGATTGAAATATATATGACAGAGATTGTCATCCAGTGGCATCTGAAACTGATGGTATCTAGACTTCACAAGCAGAAAGTCCACGTTCTCTTTACTTTTCTCTTTTTTTTTTTTTTTTAATGAATGTTGCTGATCAGACACTCCAAAGAATATCTAGATACTCTCACACCTTGCACTATTTGTTTTAGATTCATTGTCTTTATGGGTTAAAAAATGATCCAAAAATTAACTGCAAAGGAAATGTTTAAATGCTTTTCCAAATGCAGAACCAAGACAAAGCTCGTGAAGATCAGGGAAGTAAGAACATGGAGAACACAAGAGTTTCAAGATAAGTATTTCCTGAGCTTTAAAGAAGAGGGTCCTGGCATTTCAATGCAAACATTACCTCCTCCTGGTTTGAGTGCTATATTATTTTATGTACAGTATTCATTGAGGGCTATTATACTTTTTGTTAAACAACAATAATTGATTTGTTTCTTTTTTGCATTAACAGCTAGCATAAGAAAGAAAGAAAATGTTCATCTGTTAAACCATCTTCAAGTCTTTATTCCGTTTTGATACTTATCTCTAAATTTTGAGATGCTACTGGAAAAAAACTGTGACTTGATAGTTGTATAAATAAATTCTAAGAAATTACACTATTAATTAGAACAAGGGAAAGGGAGGTCAATGTAGATTCTTCAAAGACTGACACACTTCTGCATTACCAGGAGTAATTGATCCCTCCTGCTCACTTTCCATTAGAACAGACAAGTAAATGATTTTTCATATGGGCTTATCTAAAATCTCATATTTCAATTTTTCGGTAGTCTGAAGCAGATATAATCACTTCTTTATCAGTCAGACAAGATGTCTCCATTCAGTCATATTAAATCTTCTCATTAATATATTTTCATCAGAAAAGGTGCTTTCATATGTTTGGAGTTGTGAGCTGCTCACCAGTACTACCTGCTTCTGATAGAAGAAAGCACTGGTCTTGTGTTAGGAGAAGTAGGGGTTTCCCTGTGCCGGATACGGTTGATTCCAGCCTGCTCCAACTGACTCCACCGCAGGGCACAGCTGAGTCCCTTGGCCAAGATAGTGGCACCTCTGGGAAAGGGCAAAGCATAGGACGGCAGTGAGGGGTGAAGAAAACTCGTAAGAAACATATCTAAACAGCAGTTTAACAAATAATTTTGAATCAGTGTGCAACCGAGAGTAAAGTGAGAAAAAACAGTTGCATGGTAAAAAGCTCTGATTATTTCAGTCACCTTTTTTTCACATTTTCTTAAATGATTTTTCTGTGGAAATTATTTTCTTCTTTTCTTTTTATTAATATTGCTCATGGATATGGGCTTCCAGACTAGAATAAGCCATTTAATGATTCGCAAAAATACACTTGAAGTGAATAAAACAACATTCAAAAAATACATTATAGATAATACAGTTTATTATGTTCTAACAGCAGCAGAAACACCAAATCTGTATGACTAGATTTAACAATTAATATGTTTGAACTGCTCCTGAAATCTACTCTGGCTTAAGCACACAGGTGTAACAAGTTATCCTGTGCCTGTACTGATGTTCTTTCTGTTATGTACCAGTATAACCAACATCGCAGTGATAGACTCTGTTCCCCAAGTTCTCAGTCTAGAGACCAGGATGTAATATACATAATGTAGCTGAGATTACTACAATATCTTCATTTTCTCTCCGGCAGCATTGCCTCAGGAATATCTATCTCAGCTGGCTTGGAAAGGAATAAGTTAAAATCATCCTAGCACTTTCAGATGGCTGGATCCTTCCCATTGTCATGCAATGGTTCCATCTTTTTCTTTACTTGATGACAACCACTTTCTCACTGGAGTAATACTTATCTTACCAGGTGGTGAAAAAAAATAAAAAAAAGAAGCAGCCATGCATCTAAAACATCATTCTCACAGTTGCTTTCATTCTCTACAGTGAGTTCTTGTTCACGGTCATCAAGCATCAGCCAGGTGTTCATCAGAATTGTAAACAACATGGTTTGTGGGAGATATCTCTTCAGTCTCTGCCTTTTACTGGAGCATCCAGTAAACTGGATGCATCCATTCCTGGCTACAGTTATGCTGCATTTTAAATTTTGGGGTTCAGTTGAAATAAAACTAATCTCAGGGAAAGAAAGTTTCATCTTACTTTGCTCTTTACTCCAGACCTCAGTCTGCTTCTACTTGATTTTCAGACAAGACAAAGATAGATATGTCACACTGTCTACTTTCCTTTGCTTATCATCTGCACCTCAGCCCTGCGCAGACTTCACAGGTGATCTAAGTTAGCTCTGAGTACCATTCCAAGCACCCAGAAAGATCTTGGTCAGGGTGCCTGTAGAGTGGGATGGCCACTCTGCTCCTAGCCCAGGGCTGGTCACATGTAGGAATGCGACAGTTTCAGCTAGCGTTCACTTACATAGTTTTCAGTATTTTATGCAGTTTTGAAAACCCTATATTTGAGTCTAACCTGTGAGAGAAAATAAAACTTCCTAGAATTCAAGTAGTCTAATAAATAATATATTCTAGAAGAAACTCAGTCAGAAAAGCAAACCCAGCGAAGAGCTATGTATGTATGTTTCAGATGAGTTTATAGAGACAAGTTGTTACTCTCCCTTTGGGCAAATGCTCTGAAGGATACAAGACTTTTAGTTACTTACGTTTTTCTTTCCCTCCCTTTGTTATTTTTGCTTCCTCTACTGTGTTACTTTTATCCTTTATAAGGTTAAAAATGTGGCAGAGTTCATTATTATACTAGCCATGAAGATTTAGGTTGTATCAGTTGTTTTCCAGACTATGGTATAGCATTGACTTTGTGAGGGATATATAACAACATAACTTCATATAGTGTTGGTTTTCCCTGACGATTTTTAGCATTCCCTTCTGTGCTGCTGAGGAAGGCCAGCACTATAGGTACTCTACAGAATCTGTTCTCCACATCCTCAGACTAAACACTGAGTGAGTTTATTCTGAAGATTAATGTTATTTTTTACTAGATGTCTATGGCAAAATTTTAGTAGTAGGAAGCTGCAGGTGTGGCCTCTATAAAGAGAGGCCAGGGCTGCCCCATCCTTGACACAGTCAGTTCCAGACTGCACAGCACAGCAGAGAAGAGTGAGGAAATAAAAGTGTGACAAACAGCCATGTGAGCACCAAGGTCAGAAAAGGAGGGGGAAGAGGCGCTCTAGGTACTGAAGCAGAGATTCCCCTGCTGCTTGTAAGGGCATGATAGTGGAGTATTTCCCTACAGCCCACAGAAGAGACTATGATGAGTCAGATATCCACACTGCAGCCAATGGAGGACTCCTTGTTGGAGCTGGCAGATAATCCCTGCAGGAATTGCAGCCCATGGAGAGGACATGTCTCCATTTAAGGCTCAGGGCAAGCCCCACAGAGCAGGATTCCTATTGGCCCTCTCTCCCCCCTCCCCCTTCCCTCCCAAGGAAGGATAAAAAGGGGCATGAGGAAGGAAGTGAAAGAAATCGGAAGTCAAGACTATGAACAAAATTTAATAAGTAACAGAGATGAACAGGGAAAAGGAAATATGAAGGGCAGAGGGATATAGAAGCATGTACAAAACCAGCTTTTGGATGGTGATGGATTGCGCAGAGCACATGGAGCCAGGCCTGGCTGCCCTGAGATGTGGTCCCAGAAGCAGCACAGCCCGAGTGAGAAAGAAAAGAGCAAAACCTGAACTTCCTGTCCTTTTTATTATAGAGTGTGTCAGGGAAGGGGAGGGAATACCAGCTGCCCTCTGACCCTTCAGGGTCCTACAATTACCAGGTGTTCGTCTCCCCCTCAATTTGTTAACTCTTAAACCACAACACATGTTGAAACAGGGGAAAAGTGTAAGAAGGAAGGATCATCAGAGAGGAACAGTTATGGATAGACCACAAGCACCCCTTCCCCATCTGTCCTACATCCCTCAAGGGAGAGGAGGTAGAGGAGTTGGGAATGAAGGAGTGAAGTTGATCTATGGGAAAAAAGGAGGATAGCAGGAGGAATTTGGTTTAGTTTTTGTCTTTGCTTCCTTACTATCCAACTCTGTTACAGACAATAAATTAAATTAATTTGCCCCAGATCTGGTGCGTTTCACCCATCATAATAGCTGAATGAGTGGTCCTCCTGCCTTCATGCCAAACCCAGAAGCTTTTTCATCCTATTTTCTCCCCCTGGCCTGTTGAGGAGCAGGACTGAGTGAGCAGTTGGGTAGGCATCTTGCAACTGGCCAAGGTTCTCACTCTGTATTTTTTAGAAATGAAATATTTTAGATAAGTTCAAGGTACTTAGGCCACAGTCTGTCTGCCAAATATTTTTAGCTAGATATTCATTAAAATTTGCCTGACTATTAAGCATATATTTATGTTTTAAACCAGCGTTTCTCATTCATATCAATTATGTTTTAATAATGGGCCTAATATTGCATATACAGTAGTTGAAAAACATGTGAGCTGAAAATAATTTCTGAACACCAAAATGTTGAAAAGTATTCAAACAACGTATTTGCCAAACAATTAAAAACAACAGCAACAATAGCAACACATTACATTTCTAAATCTGTGCATGAAGAATATACCAATGAAAAAAATGGGTGAAATGTGCCTGATTAAAGATAAAATCACTCTAGATACTTAAAAAAAATATAATTATTTTTCCCCTTCATACATTCCAGCAAATACTGTAGAAGAAAAATTTACATCATACAAATTAATAAGCCTACCGAATCTGGAAGTTACTGAAATTTTGTAGGGCTGAAAAAAAACCTGAAACGTGAATGAAATACTCAAAGAAAATGATAACTCAGAATGAGTTGTTACTGATGCAACTTTAATGCTCTTTCAAGAGGAACTGAGTTCCCCAGTCCTCTTCATCACCTGTCCACGAATGCCAAAAAATTGATGTAATTTGTGTCACACTATCAGTACGCAGCCAAAAACCAGTTTTTCAGTATTCCACTCTAGCGCAGATATGTGTTTTCCCTCTTTTGACACCATATGATTTCACTGCAAACCTCATCAATCAGTATTCATTTCATAGTACAGCATGAGTCACTGAGTGACCGAGAACGAGCTTGGGAACTTGCTACTATTAAAGTTTGTGTAAAGGATCAGGAAAACCTTGAATTTCCTAGTTTAGGGCTCTGCAAACTTATTTACAGCCTTTCTGTTGCAGTAGAAGCAATCTGGGATCTCACATAATCAGGCCAGCTCTTTTCTACCACCGGTCTATTTTCAGTTAAATTATTGACTACTGTATAAGGGGGTTTAGTTCAGTATTCTGATTGTGATGCTATCATTAAACTGTAAATCAATGTTCATTGCTGCCTGGCTGTCTGATGTTTTATTATGAAAGTTTAATATAAACTTTGGATTTAAAAACCTATCCTTCACTTGAGACTGCTGATTTTAAAGTGACAGTTTTCAGGGGTAAACTAAGATTGATTTCTAAATTGCTTGTCATATACTTTATGAGTCCAGCCCTGAGGCCCTGTCGTAGTTAAATCTCCTATTGACTTAATTTAAATGGAAGTCTACAGTGCCATGACTGAAGATACAATTCTGGTTGTCATTTAATCCCCAAATACAAAGTGAGGCAAGATTCACGACTCAACATACTTCTTTTTCTAACAGGTGCTTTGCTAATTACTAATCCCAGAAGAAATTTGTTACTAGACAAGACAAGTAGATGTACCTTGCTGATGAATCACTGCTGAGGACGCCAGAGCTACCTCTGAATTGTGGAAATCTGAACTCATCTGCAAGACAGAGTCCTGCTTGAACCACTATGCATAGACATACTGTGAGCAGAATGGTGAAGTTACTAACACAGCCCCACTCTCATCATCACACAGCACATCATTATCATATCTGACAGGGATACTTAGATACTGCTATGCTGTCTCTAGTCTGATTTCAGCCCGGGCAGAAGAGCAAGTATAAGGACCTTGTGGATCTGGAGACATGTGGATCTGGAGAAAACTCTGTCACTGTGCTTGAACATCTCTATACTGGGCCTTTTCCACAGATGAACCACAGCTGATGGGGTAGAAATCCTTGCTCAGGCATATTCAGTGGGAGCTATGATGAGAGGGATGACTGCTGTAGCAAGTGACAGGGAGATGCATTGAAGTGTTTCAGTTGAACTTGGTGACCACTGAGTAAAAAGACTACATATGATGATTAACAACTGTCAGGGAATGTCCTGGGAACATCTATTCTGGATTGTTTCCTGACTATCAATCGAGTAATTTATATTTAAATATGTCTGCTTAGTGTAATTTCAAACCATAAAAACAGCATTAGAAATTGCCTCTTTGATCCATTTTTTGGTACAGATGGGAAGGAAAGGCTCCACTTAACCCTAGTCACCAACTGGATAAAGTCAAGTCATCCTCCTGTTAGATTCTGATGTGTTCATGTGACAAATAGACATTTGTCAGACTATTTTTTCAAAGTAGAAGGCTTTTGCCAGCGTCATGAAAACAGCACTCGGGAAAAATACTCTACACAGTTAATACCACATATTTTCTGATTGTTATGCTTGATGTTACTACAATTAAACAGAATGAAATAATTAACAAGAGCATCGTTGCATTGCAGTCTCTCAACAGATAGTCATTCCAGTGGGAGAGGACAGCAAGACCTTTAAGCAGCTGCAAGGAAGGAACAGCTGACAACCTTTGTTGAGTGTAAGTGTGAAATGTACATTCAGTGTACTTGTTTTATCCTTTGTTCTAACATCTGTGACTTAGTCTATATGCCACCAGCAATTACTTGTAGAATTCTGGTAAAGAAAATAAAATATGATTACAAGTAGGAAAGCAAATATGATGAGTTATCATGGCCATTATAGAATGAGAATACTGATCTGGCACTCTTCAAATTGCTTAACTGCACTGCAAATGCAATCAATCAGCTTTATTTGTGTAATACATTAACTCCTTTTAAATATTTTTTTTTAATCTTCCAACAACATATGTCCTTTATTATATCAATTCTCATTGTATATTCCTCTCTTTTTGGTCTCTCTGGTTCTCACTCTCTCTCAAAGCCTTGTTTCTAGGAGAGCTCTCATATCAAATGTTACCCCAAGCTGTTACCACTTCATGGTTCATCTGTCAGGAAATAGGACTTCAATTGGAAGGGAGAATATAGGTTTTCATGAATGCCTCTAACAACTCTAGTATCAAAATTCCTTATTCTGTACTCATTTTCAGGGTAATTAAACTGGGTAAAAGTGTAAGAAGTATTTGGGTGGCTGTTTTCAAAGTACATTAGCCTCTGCATTGTTGTAAGGATGTCTTATATTAATGTCTCTATGTTTAGTAGTATGTGCAACAACCTTTCCTCCTCCTGTAATGACTCTCATTCTTTAATTACCTCTTTCTACTGCTCCAAGTGGCAGATTTCCAACGGAAAATTTTTGTGTTAAAGGAGCAATGAAAATAATAAGTAAGAGGGATTTTCCATTATGATATATGATGGGCTAAAGAAAGATAGGGAAAAAAATTGGGTTCCAAATAAGTGAACAATTGCTCTGAGCAAAGCATGTTTGTACTCACCTGAAGTGTGGATTTTTCAATTTAAAAAATGTTTGTAATATGTTAGTAATATTGTAGTTTCACACATCTTCATTTTATTTTTTATTTACTTTTTCATTAGTTGGATTCACTACCAAGATTAGTAAAAGTGATCTGTCTGCAAAAGTTATTTTCTGCAACACATTGTTCCTCCCCCTGATTTACTTGTGTAACCCAGAGACTGACTTATGGTGGTGTTTCTAAGCCCCTTTTTTTACTTTTCTAAGTGTAGTAAGCTTTGATGCATAAAATAAAAAAAACAAAATGTTAAAATTTTTAATCATATGGGAGATTATGTCTCCCTTTACACTGTCCATGTCTGTCACCTCTGTGAGCTGCCAAATCCAGAATTAAAGGCAAAAAGCTACTTGATACTATTATATGGGTTGATTGTTCCTCAGCAGACTTTATTTATGTTGTTCAATATATAACAAAAAATAAGACCCTTCTCAGCTTTTTCTTACTAAGATTAAAACCATAAAAATGTAATTGACTTCAGCCATAAGAATTCAGGATGTAGCTCTTCCTTTCTGCTTGTGATAGTGTGGTCCTTTTGATGTCATTGGCATTGTAGCAAATTAAAAGACAAATCTATGTGACATTTGGCATTATCAGAGGTCTCTGACATAAATATTCTATTCACAATGGCCTAATCATGTCACCGTTATTCGCAGAGCATATTATAACATTCCACAAGTAATCCCACTGACATGGAAAAAAAAGAAAAAAGAAAAAAAAAACAAACAGCAATGAACCTGAGAACTCCCAATTAGACTGTGCTGACTTTCATCAGAGAAGTTAATTAGGGACTTAATGATTCCTTTGCACCCAGATATAGCGCAAATATTAACAAATGAAATTTGTTACATATTGTAGTGAAATGTATGACAGCTGGTATGATCTTGGTTTCTGACAACCACAAGATGCAGTTACAATGTGAGCTCAGTTGCAACTTGTTTTGTACAGGCTTCACATTGTACCACCTTGCAAAAGTGCTGAGAATAACTTGGAGCTTATTGTGAGCAGAAAAAATGTCAAGGAACGCTTTTGTATTTTGTGTGTGGGAGGAAATAAAAAAAATTAAATAAAAAGAGCATTTGACATTGATTAGAAAAAATATTTTAATTTATAAAATGATAAGATAAAACTGGCACAGAAAATACAGAAAGAATAGCTCTGGTGTGACTGAAAATTGGTCAGCCAGAAGGGAAGAAGAATGGATTCTAATGAGCATCCTATTATACCAAGCCTCAGACATAACTGTGTGAGAGAAATTTCAGTGAAGGACAACTGCAGGAACAGTTTAATGTCTAAATTTCCCCAGGGGACATACAGACTGACAGAATATATCCAGACTACAGTTGAGATTTTCAGAGAATTGATACTAGATCTAGCACTGAATCGCAAGACATCAGCAAGGCCAAACCCCTGCACGAAGGCACTCTTTAATCTGCAACTGTATCTAGACCAATCTAGCAGTGCTTTTTTTTTTTTTTTTTTTTTTTTCTGACCTCTTAGAACCACAAATGAGTTAGAGGTTGTAGTCTCTAGAAAGTGCTAAATATTGTTTTCTCCTGTAACACTCAACTTCCATCACATATAACATCTTTAGGCCATGCCCACAGTACAGTACAATATTTTCTGACAGCACCTCCATCCAGCACTAGGCTATAGTCTCTCTGTATGTGCAGGACAAATAGTGCCTGTTGCAGGTGATGTATATAATGGATGCACCTATATTATCTGCTCAGTGCATAGTAGGGGTTACTCTTCTTGGTGCATATTTGATTTCTGTCTATACATGAAATCTCGAGCTATGCCTCTTGATATATGCACCATTGCCAAGTTCAAAGTGCTTTCTTCCATTTTGGACCCAAGGTTTCAGACACAGAGTAGGATAGCATTTAGAGTGAGTGCCACCCTTGCTGTGGATGTCAGGGTTTTTTGCAGTTCATGTTCTTTGCATGAAAGATGAGGACCTAGTATCGGCAACTGCTGGGAACTTCAGTATTAGTAGAAACATGAAGTGGACATACGGTCCTAGAACCATGACGGGTTGCAGTGAACCAAACCCCACCTCTTCCCTGTTTGTATTACATCACTCAGTAATGTAAGTATACCTTGTGAATAAGCTACTGGTTAACTTTATGGTTTCATGGCAAATAAAAATTTTATTTAGGTTGTCCTCTGTTTTTTATTTATTTTCATTACATCATTCGTACTGCAGTACCAGTTGTAAGCCATTAAACAGCTGTAAAGGCAAATATTACATGCACCATGTGCCTTATCCTTACAATTCCAAAGAAGTATCTATTAGAGTAGGCTGTCATGTCCAGTGTCTACTGCACAAAGCCCTCTTGCATCGCAATAAGAAAACAAGTATAGCACATGGTCGTGCCTTTCTTGGTATGGAATCGGAACATAATCTGGCAAACAGCCTGCCCACAGCAACATGGAGACATTCCTGCATTTCACTTTCCATTCATATTTACTCTCAGGTAGGAAAAATCAATGAGAGTGACATCAATTGATGTTCTCTGGATGCGAGCTCTGCGTGCTCTAGAGGCTATCACACTATCACTTTTGGGCAGCTGCAGTAGTCCAAAGTTGACAAGGTATCAGTAACCCATTTGCTTTGCTAGATATCTATTAATGCATGATTTTTTTTCTGCAGACTACAGCCTTCGCATGTGTGTCAAATGTTTATAGCATTTGTAACTCAATTTTGTCTCTAGCTTTAATGTAAGTAGATACATAAACTGAAAAATCAAAATTATGTTTCTCTCTATGATTTTTTTCACTCAGTGGCTCTAGCAGTAGAAGCTAAAGCAGGCTTCATGAGAATTTATTACACGTTTCATCCAAACAAAAAACACATGTAGAGCTTTTTCAATTTATTCTTAGACTTTTCTTTGATTTGATCTGAATCTGAAATGTGGGCAAGTACAGAAGCAAAACTTAGAGTAGATATGTTTTTCATTCTGGAAATGTTAAGAATAATAACTTCTTAAGAAAGGTACATTAATTTCCAGGCAATTATGATTATTTTCAAATAGGCAGTCTGGATGAAAGGAGGTCCTGTCAAAAGGACCTATCAGAATACAGAGGATGAAATTCACTTCTATTCAGACATGTAGCATAGCAATAATTTACTGAAGGATCTGACTGACCTATACAAATAGACTTCTTGGATAAAAGGATAAAAGAGGATCTAGTACTTCTCCACACGTGTGTCCCTAGCAAAATTGAAGGTGGATCTTTTCAAGTCCTCAGAAACCTCTTACAGTCCTCAAGG
The DNA here is from genome assembly GCA_013396935.1 of Baryphthengus martii. Lineage (NCBI taxonomy): Eukaryota > Metazoa > Chordata > Aves > Coraciiformes > Momotidae > Baryphthengus > Baryphthengus martii. Next base: position 47,016 of record VWZK01022738.1, on the reverse strand, counting down.
CCTGAAAATCATTCTGTCAGTAGGAAACTTAATGAAGGAGGTGAGAGAGAAAGAGTAATCAGGAAACAGGGAGCAAGAAACAAGGATAATATAAAAACACACTAACAGAAACAAGTTGAAGAGAAACCTGAAGGTGTAGGTCCGTATCCAATATAAGGAGAATAAGCTAAAAACTTAGCAGAATGGGGAAATAGGCTCTCAAATTCAAAATGACAGTCCTGCAATTCCTTATCGATTTGCTAGCTCACCACAGGTACCTAAAGTTCATAGATATCTTACTTTGGGTTTTTGTTTTTGTTTTTTGTTTTTTTTTTTTAATGTAAAGTGCCAAGCTATTATGATGCTGCTGCTGACAAGGACAAAATTAAGTTTATCTCCTGCTTTGCATCCAGATCCAATAGTATTTCTCTGGTAAATAATTCAGACCAAGCAGGGTTAGATCAGACACACAGTAACAGCTCAAAGTCAAAATAACACTGAACATGTAGTTGTAGCATCTGGATTCTCTTAGGAGATGGCTAGAAGAGATACTGGGTTGACAATCTGGCAGTCCCATTTCTTTAGACTGGCTGTATAATGACAATCTTTGCTAAAACACAGATGATTACAAGTTCCTGTTTCTCTAGGTTTTGTTCTTTTCTACATTTATTCTTGTATTCATTTTTTTTTCCTGCAGACCTCTGACAATCTCCCTTGTTACTCTGCTGTGTCTACAGATACAGTCAAAACCTTTGTCTTACTGTGTATAAACACAGCAAATAGTCAATGTTCTCCATTCTCTGTTGGACTCTTGAGATGCTGCAATGAAAAATGTAAGTTTAAGTAATACAAAACCACAGTTAGAAACACTTAACTCCTTGAAGAACTCATCTTTTAAATCCATTCCTTTATCTAGGTTTAGTTAGGTTAGATCTGATGTGAGGGATGGTACAAGTCAGGAGGTTTGGGAAGACATACTTCTCTCAGGTTCATCCTTTCACCCTGTTTTCTCTGTTGGAATGACTTTTACTGGTTGAATACAAGTTTCTGTACCGAAGTGTGATGCTTCAGCAAAAGATTGGTAAGGGACGAAAAATCAAATTTTAAAGTTTGCAGAATATGTGGGGGTCTGAACATAGCTGTTAGCTTTGTTTATCACTACCACTTCTGGCCTAAATGCAGGAACAGAAATGGTGTGTTTCCAGAGTAACAATGGATCTGCGTGCTACAGAAATGCTGCTGGGACATTTCAAACTTAAAAGACCACTTTGAAGAGTTTTCTTTCACTGTAGAGTTCTAACTGACTTTATCTCCCTACTTCCAGAAATCCCACTGTGGTATGGATCATCCACCATGTCAGTAGTCTGGGAATCTGTATGCCTCAGAAGGCGTAAGCGCATAAGAGATACTTGAGCTACTTTAAAGTAACTGCCATGTCTTTATGATGCAGTACAGCTTTCTGCAGAGGGTCCCAGGAGCAATATGACTGTTACATAGCTCAGTACGGTGCTGCATGAATTTCCTTACAATGGCTTAAGTAGCTGGGAAGCTTATTTTAGGCTGAGTGCTTTCTTGACACAGCTGTATTATTTCCAGTTGTGGGTTAAACTCATTCTGAGAGGGGTGCTTCACAAATCCTGCCTGAAATCCAACTGCAGTCTACATGTTGATGATGTCCTTCACCCAAGAAACCTGGAGCCCTAGTTAGGTGTTAACCACAGTTAGGTGTTCCATATGTGATCCCTGCTAGAGCATCATTAGTGTCTTGATCCAGTCTGCTGACTCTGAATTAGAACAATTTAATTGACAGTAGTCTTCAGGGCCTCAAATGGCTATTACACTGTAGCCAGGAACACTAAGGTACTGTGAAGATAAAGATACGTGCCCTTTATCACCAGTAATTTTCTCATGCTGGCAACAGGAGTGAGGCCAACAGGAGCTAAGCCACAAGAGCTCCATGACAGGGCATAATCTGTGTCCTTTGCCTGGCTGCTTCCATGAAAATGTGAGCTATGGTTTTGACAATCATTTTTAATTGCTGTTTATTTGTAAGAAAGGATCTTCTCAAACATTCAGTAGGAGAGTTCATGCTAGTATAGTATGGCAAGAGCACTGATTGCTGAAAAATAGCAGTTGTAAAGTTCATGTTCTGGACTATACATGGACTATGAGGGGAGTAAGACATTTAAAAGAATTGAATGAAAGAAGGAAACAGGTGAAGTGGCTTAGCAAATTAATGCTTTTATCCGTAAGACATTTCAGGCAATGTGATGCTGCCAGTTCTTCATAGGATGAAAGAGAAGAAAATCTTAAATCCAGAAAAAAAGGAGTGACTCCACAATATAAAGTTTAAGTAGTAGAACACAAGCACTCAAATAAATCTGAAAATCTATTTCAAAGGCTGCTCTTATTACAGAGAAAAAGAAAGCAATGATTTGCCCTAGAGTCTTAACAAGCTCACCATGTGTAAGTAGAGCAATTATAATTTACTCTCCCTCTTCATTTGCCATATAGGTACAAAGGATGTCATGCTATTATATGCGACTTTGTTGATAAACAATAGTGAATGCTTTAGACACACCCAGGCTTTCAATCTGCCATTGAACTTCTGACATTTGTACTCCCTCCGATTTGTTCAGTCTGGTGTTAACAAACACCGTTGGGATGACAACATAGTGCAGGCAAATCATAGGCTTCAGATCACATGAAACTGTTTTGTTTACAAATAAACACACAGGACTTCCAGTGAATAAAGGTCTGCGTCACTGAGTTTCCCTCCAGGAAACTGGCAAGACTTTGACAGGGATATGGGAGTAGTCTTATTTGTAAACACTTTTATCTGTTGCTATTTACATTAGAGTAAAATAATCATAATGGGTTTAAGAATAGACCACTCCTAAGTAGTGCACAGTATATTTATACAAGTACAACAGTCTCTGTGTCCTGATGTAGGACTCCGGGTTATGCCTGAAAACTCACCTAAAACAACAATGAAAATGTTAGGTAATTATCTCTATGTTTTGGGTTGGGCTATCTGTTATTCAGGGCTCCTGTTACAGCACGTGTATAATGGATGATATCTGTGGCCAAATGCTATATGGAAGTCCCCAGACTATCTAGCAGTTTCTACACAGAAGGGATTCTTGTGCTGATTGCTTTCCAGAGGTGATTTTGGATTTGGGATGATGCTATCAACAGCCCTGGGACAGATTAATGGAACTTAATTCGATTTTGTTCCTCACCTTAGAAGGTGTTTAATAGGGTTTTTCTTTGTTGTGTTGTGGAGGGTTTTTTGCTGTGGTTTGCTTTGTTTTTTGGTTTTTTTTTTTTGTGGGTTCTTTTTGTTGGGTTTCTTCTTTTAGCTCTGGAACAGTGCTTCAGTATCCCAGAAGAGAATATATCAATCTATTTTCTCTCAGAGAGTTTTAGTGGTGAGATAATTACAGGGTGAGGGATAAAGTTTCTAAGGAACAAGAAGGAAAATCTGATTTGAAGAGGAACATTTCCAGAACTCCACTTTTGGAACAGATTTCAATTCTACGCTGGTGTCAGGTTTTGCAGACAAAGCCACATCTTATTAGGATACTGATGATTACTGGATAGGAATCCAGACACCATTTTGACCACTGTCCATGGTTTTTTCTTTCGTGTAGCACACAATTACTAAATGCTACCAATGAGCATTCAAGGGATAGATCAGATTTATAATCACAGAAGCATTTGACTAAAGGTTTGCAGAGCTCATTTGGACTAGTATTCAAATAAACTCACCCAGAGTCATGGAAATCATGCTAGAGATGTCATGCAAACAATATTTCCTATGAATCTTTCAGTATTTTTTAGCTTAAGTCTATGTTGGAAGTACTATAACTAGTATTTTTTTTTTCTTACAGGCTTATATTTCTTCCTCCATTCCCAACAGAATATGGTCATGTTAACAGAATAGGGTGAGCCAAAGGAATCTCCACCCTGACACTCATTGTAGTGAGGTAATAAGTCACCACGTTTGGAATTTGGTTTTGCCATGAAGAAGTATAATTCAAAACACTGTGACTGTACTGAAAACTTACTCAACAAGCTTTTTCCCACAGTATTTGTTCCAGACACTAACTTCCTCTTCCCTATGGCTGCTTTCATATCCCTTATATGCAGGGTGGATCTTACCTGTTCCAGCAAGTCAGCAACCTTCAACATCCCCCTAATAAGCTGCAACTAGCTATCACAGGTAGAAATATGCAGCCAAACATTCCTGTGGTTTTTCACCTATCAGGCAAAGACTGGGCTTCACTGGAAGCCCAAATTAGGAAAGAAATCTGTGTGAATTTTTTACTTTATCAAGTCCCAACTTGATGTGTTGCACACATTCTGAATGATTATTTTTTTCCAGGTGAATGTAGCAGATGTTTTCTATGGCACAAGCTTCAGACCAGTGGGATTATTCCATCCATGCCTGTAGTTCTGTGGGATAGTAGTACTTGACATTCTGGTACAGACTGAAGTGACTACTGTCATAAAAAGGAAATATGAACTCTCCAAATATCCACAGCTACAAGACTGACCCTTCCTAAACACAGATCAACTGTGCAAATCTTTCATATGTCTCGGGCTGAGTACCAACGCCCATGAAGTCCCAGTGTCATTTAGGATTGAGATATGGGTATGCCCCATTATCCTGCATGCTCTATCTTTCTTTAAAGATTTGCAAATGTGATCAGGAAGAAAACTCCAGTGCATTTCAGTGGGTCCCCCAACCCATTCCTGCAGGGAATCAAGCTGTAGTTTAGGCAGAAACACAGAGCTCAAAACCACCACCTAGGTCATAAAATTTGAGGAGCATTAAGTCATAAGATTCATTTAAAAAAAAAAAAAAAAGAATCTTATGACTTATCATATTATTGCTGACTAAATGCTTGAACTGAATGCAGTCAGCATAAATGTACTTGGAATAGTTTCAGGTACATGCTGGAAACAAACAGCATGCCTTAGTTACTGCTGCAGCAGTATCCGTTAATCACCTATCTTTTCCATTGGCACCTAATAAATTTTTATACTCTCTCTAGTTATTTGTGGAAATACCCACAGACACAATTCTTCTATTTATAATTCATTATTTACTTAACTCAAGGGACAAACCTCCCCAAAAGCAGGAGACCTGTCTTGTAGAAGATATGCCTGTATCCTTCAGTGAAGCATTGCCTGGGGGCTGTGGTTTGCCCTGCCGAACAAAATGAGCAAGGGTTGCAGTCCTCTTTGCCTTAACTCCTGAGAAGCCATGGAAATAGAAGGGACTTCTGCTCTCTATTTCACGCAAGGCTCTCTTGTGCTTTTCTTCAGTTTGTGTCTTTAACAAGTAGTACTCTGATGGGAGGCTGACTCTCATCTGAGTACAGAGTCAGGGAGAGAACAATATGATCAATATTTATAGCAATGGAGAAAGCCTCATCCTCATGATTGATTCTTCATGAGCCTGAAGCACAGGAACTCAGCAGACAGCTCTGATAGACTTACTGCATGTCCCCTTCCAATAGGGAGGGCTTATTGGAGAGTTTACAATGAATATGAAATCAGAAATACTTTCTCCTCACCTCTTTTCTTTTTTTTCCCCCCATTTTTATTTTATTTTTCATCACAATCTAGTCAGGATGAAGGGCTTTATCTGAGCTCAGTAAAGAAGTGGGAGCCTTTTGGTTGATTTTCACGAGTTATGTAGTGGTGTGGTGGACATGTACAAGAACACTGCAGGGTTTTTTCTTCCGAGTGAGTTCTTGAGGGTTTGGGTTTTTTTAGCAGCCCACTAACATTGCTTATTAGAGCTCTGTTTTCAAAATACAAAGTGGTCTTTTCAGATAAGCCTGTTGGGTTTTATTTTGCTGGCATTTCTGGCATTTTTTCTGCAATGCAACATCTTTTGAAGGAAAAAAGAAAGTCAGTAGAGATATATTCAGCTGAATACCTAGACAAGGAGAAGTAGATGCTTTCTCTATGTTGTTATTTAGCTACTCAGCAGAGAATATTACAGTATAATGTTTTCTTGGGCTTTGACCTTTCAAATATTTTTCTAGAGTGTTATGCCACAACATGCTCCAAATATCCAGCTGAAGTTTAGGAGGGAGATCTTACAAAAGAAATTATGTTTCCATGTTTTGCATCTCAATCAAATATATTCAGTTTTCACATTGCTGAATATTTTTAACAGATTTTGGTGTTGGTTTTTTTTTTAATTTGTTCCTAAACTAATTTGAATACAACCCAAATTAAAAGAGCAGTAAGGAGATTTTGATATAGTTAAGAGGTCTTAAAAATTGTAAGATCAAAGCTGTATCTGAATAATAATTTTCAGTAATAATGAATTTGTCAAGGTTCTTCCCTTTTTGATTTTAATTTGATCATGAACAGCATGTTCCTCAGATGTATGTCACACAATATTTATCAGATAGATTCAAAGAATAATTCTTAGGCTTTAAATTGTGACAAAATGCCATTTTAGAAAAAAAATAAATTGCTATTTTTATCTGAAAAGGTGCTTAGGTATTTTTTTTGCATAGTTAAAGCACCTAGTATGGTCTTCTGGCACCTCATCAGCAGAGGACATTTAACACTGAGAGACCAGATTCTGTTCCTTCTCTGCATCTTAAATGGCAATCCACAGATAAATTAATGTTAGAAGGAATCACTGAGGGCTTTTTTCTAAGTGCTTTTGGTGTGTTATTGAGTTGCTGTTTACTCAATGGATGGTATCTTGCCATGGTCTATTATTATTATTAACTTCACTGCTATTAGCAGGCATTTTCCCTGTTTTACAAAGAGAGGAGATTTGTTGCTTTCCTTGTGCATAATTTTCTTTTAGGGGAAATCCTCCTCTTATATAGAAAAAAAACAAACTTGTATTTGCAATATGAGAAGGTAGATACCCTCATTTTGAAATATTACAGCACAAGATCCCTAGTGTACTGCTCTGGCATTCACCTCCTCCAGGGCTGTAGCTGATATTACAGCACCTGTGGAGCTTAGGAACCATGTTATGGGGAAAGTCTTTACCCAAGTGATTGGAGAAAGTCCTTTGGAAGATCACAGCTCTTGCTGTTGAGGACCTCCCAACCGGAAGAGATAAACTGGGTCACGATTAATCATCTAACTTTTGAACTGCTCTGTGTGCTTTTGCGAGTGCCTCAAATTGCATTTCTACTTCAATAAACATTATGGCACATAGGTGTCCTCTCTCCCCAAACTGTACCAAACAAATGTAGCTCTTTATAAATGAACAGGACTTATTTTTAACACATAACATTTTAATTTAATACCATTCCTGTTTAAGATGTAAATAAAGGACAAGAATTCGTGAGAAAAGGTGCATTATTGTTGGAGCAGGTAAATCATGGGAGAAAAGAAGAAAGAAGTAAAAATTATTATTAGCTGAAAAGATATTACATGAGGAATAACACACATTTTAATTATTCACAGAGTAATTGCTATTAACTAAAAACGAGAGAAAATTTTAAAATAAATTTCGAAAATGTAAAACATTTTAAAAAATACATTTTAATTAAAAAAATAATTAAAAATACATTTAAAAATTCTTACGTAATTAATAATTTCTCGAAAGCTGCTAGGCATAGGAGCTTGGTTACCACTATTCTGAAGTCAATGGACATTTTTTTGTATCATTTTTGACTGAAGGCCTGCACAGGAGGCTCAAATAAATGCAGAGAAATCTGGTTTATACATTTTCTGATTTTATATTTAATACTTGTTAAAGAGTACTTTTTTCTTTCCTTCATGTTATTCACTAAAAAGTAGAATAACAATGATGGAATGTGTTATGATATTATACATTTTACTGCTAAACTAAGCCCTATTCTATTCTGTATAGACAAGCGTATAGAAATAGTGACAGATGTTAGCTCTACCCAAAAAACACCTTTCAATAACTTACTCTTACCAGGATCACAGCCACCCTGATGTGATTACTATTTTCGTTTTTTTTTCTTTGGATAACTCTTTGCGGACTTTTTTTTAAAACTGAAGAGCACCTTCAAAAGTAACAGTGAACCGTTAAGGTCAGACACATGTGACGTGCACCACTTAAACCCAAGTGCTCTTTAGAGGACTGGATGTTCATGCTGACCTTCTGTGTAAGGTTTTCAGACTGTTGCTTGGTTTACTCTAGGTCTCAAAATAGCAGATGTAAGGGAGTAGTTGAATGATGTAGAAAGCTCACCTCTAATAACACATGTCAACAAGAAAGCACATATGTATGCATACGCATACACACAAAGACAAGGAGTCTCAATTTCAGTTTGTCTGGGGTATTTTCATACTCTGTAATAAAAGTTACATTTTTCAAAGGACTCCTGTGCTTTTTTGTTCTACCGGCAGATGGTTTGAGTGGTGTAGTCTATAAATGAATTGGTGGTGACCGACACTGGGCACCGTTTATTTTCTTTCTGTTTATAAATCTTAATGTTTGTTTTCCATGCATTCTGCTTCGTGAAGATGATCACTAAGTACAAGAGTTCCTTTAAATCAGCAGTGACTGTGGTTTGGCTCTTCTTAACAATGTAAATTTATAGCTTGATTGAAGACATTCCAGACTCCACTGCCTGGTTCTTTCTTTTCTTTTCTTTTTTTTTTTTTTCTCTGTGTGTGTGGGTATCTTTAGAGAACTGATGCTGATTTTTAGTATCTGACTTCAAAAGTAGGACACAGTAAAAGAAAACAAAGAAAAATCAGAGTTTATGTGACTTCTTAAATTCAGCAACCAAAAAATGAGCAAAAATCCAAATCACACTACAAAACAAGATGCCACAATCATTTGATTTGAGGCTTATCTTCTGGACTCTATACTATACATTTTAACAACTTTGTCTAACAACAAAATAATAAAGGCAGAAAAGCATGGTGTTTCTGAACGTGCATTCAGCCCATCAAATTTCCATTCCAACCTCTCTTGCTGACAGCACACTCTGACATCTAGATCACTCTTCTTCTGTATGTCTGGAGTCACCCCTAAATCATCTTTGTCAGAGGAATAGGTGACCTAACAGTAAGGTAATGCTCTGTGGGATGGCTGTACATGTTCTTGCATAGTTCTCAACAGAAGGAAGAGATGCTGCAATTTCATAGCTGGTCTTTAGAGCTGTGTTGATGAAGAGCAGACAATGTGAATACAAGGCAACTTAACCCTTGTCTAGGAAAAAAGTGACTCAGAGATGTTCAGTGGAGTCAAATAGTATTTGTGAAGACTGAGATGGCTTTATATGATCACTTTTCCCACTGCTCCTTTTTGTAGAAAATAAAACCTGTGGGTTTTTTTTAAAAGAGTATCACAGAGGAAGGGAAGAGAACTCAAGCTCTGAAAATTGGTCGTTATTACCTATATTGATGTCCAACTTTTAGCTGATGCTAGGGATATACTTGGTTTCCAGGGTGCTTGAATGCTATGTGACTACCTTAGGAAAGAAGAAGTGTTCAAGGTAGCAGCTCTCAGATTCTCCTGTTGAGATGTCATTACATTATTTTGGCCAGCAAACTAGAAGATTCCAGCTTGAAGAGAGCTTTCAGGCCAGAAAAGGGTTTTTGCCCCAACTCACCATTCTACGCCAGTCTCACCAAACATGAATCCCTATCCTTTCTATCCTGCACATGTTCAGCTTCTCAGGAAGCAGACACAGAAGGAGACAAATTGAACCCATTTTGTCATTCAACTGGGTGCTGATTTTCCTACTTCAGCTTCTTAATTTAAAAAGGAAGAAAAATATCTTGGTTTTAAACTCTCTGTGGAAGAAGAAACAGTGGTTATTTCAAGAACTGCTGTAGCTCAGGGAAATCTACATTCAGTTTTGCAGTGAAATGTCTTGCTGCAGTTCTGAGTGTTTATGGGACAATGACTTTGAGTTCAGACCAGACCGACTGTTCCATATGCTTAAAAAACACCTAGCTAGTGTGTACTTGTCTAGTAGCAAAAGCACAGACTTGTGTTGTTACTCTTTGGCATTTGGGGCTCATCTCATCTAACTTTATTTACAAATGGCTCCTGCAACAAAACAACCAGTGATACTGGACAGCAAAACGTAACCACAGTTGTCTGATTTGAATGCCTATGCAAACATACAGATACACAAGTGAGTAAACATGAGGTAGTAAGAGTATCAGCTGACTTACAGTCACTGTTTACACGTACGCTCTTAGCCTGTGGCAAATGCACAAGTGATGTTAGCTCATTTCTTCGAGTACATTAAATGAATTACCAAGTTCTGCCTAGTCTTCTTACAAGAAAACTTTGTGAGTGTCATCTGAAAACACAGAGTGCACATTGTTCTCTTGTTGGTACTCAGAAGTATGAAATCCTAGCTAAAATATCGTTTTAGGCACTCAGCATTTCGTGGCATCCCCTGTGCTGAATCAAGCACTTCAGCTGTTTATATCATGTGTATGGTCAGTTCATTGCTTAAAAATGGGAACCATAAAACTCAGGACACTAATACAGCTGCCTAACCTGCTGTGAAGGGTGTGTCTTAATCCTCTAGCCACAAAGATGTCTCTAAGCCTGAGGTGCAGGGAAATGCCTCTCGCCACTCAATAATCACACATTTGTAAATTTTTAACCTGAGTTAGGAACCAAAGCCAGTTCTTTCTCACCACACTTGGTCAGACATAGAAGAGGTTCACCCAGACTATGTCAACATGAGCACCTACTGCAGTGGATCTGGAGGGGTTAATAGCCGTTATTGAAACCCTCACAACTATGTCAAACATATTTCAGTGATTTACTTTGGCCTGGCTGTTGCCTGGCCCTGAGTGCTGAGTGCTCATTAGTGGCAGCAGTGTGATGGGTATGCTTCTGGGGCTCTGCATACAGTCTAGCTTCACCTGAAAGCGTCCAGATCGCATACTTTAAGGTTTTCATGATGTACACAAAAGTATGGTGAGGATCACTGAGAGATTCACTTCAAGAGCACACCCCTAACATCAACTACAAAGCTAAGGCGGGTATAACCTCAATATCCCTACGATCAGCACAACTGTGTTTGAGAGGCTTATACTAAGGTATAGGTGAACGTTTAAAACATACCATCCAGAATCCATTTTCTAGTTTGGTAATTCACTAGAATACAATTCACAGATGCAGATTCTTCAGTTTCTTCCCAGTTGTCAAGAAATCCTTTTCACTAAATGATTCTATGAAACTGTTTTGTTAAAAAATGGGCCTTTGACATCCATGAATATATAATTCCCTTTTGACTAAAACAGGACATGCTACTCTGAGGTTCAGTTGAGGCCCAAGATTGTCCTTGTCAGTAGTTATGTCTTGGAATTATTTATACGTAATTTTTTTCATGGAGAACTTTTGATGATTCTCCGGTTTTCATTGCATAAGACTGCCAGAGATTGCTACCTTGTGCACATTCCCTAAGTTAGTTAGAATAAAATTACTGTTTACGATTTGCACAGAGTATTTCATAAACCAGCCAGTGTATTTGTGAACACTAACTTTTCTGTCTCCAGAGGGACAGGGATAATGCTGTAGTTTTGAGCTGAGTTACAAGCAGCAGAGCACCTCTGCAAGGACACCTGTACTAGACTACCTTCTGCTTTCACAGCAGAAAACTTTTTTTTGCTCACACAAGAATCAGGGGCAGCTCAAAGGCATTTCAGTAGAGATTGTATTTGTGCTTTATCTCCTAGAAGGATAGACTGTAAATTGCAAGCCCATACAAACTAAACCCCTGATCATTTGGTCTCTTTCTCTCCTTCCTTTCTCCCAAGCCTTTTACGGGTCTCTTCCTGAAGGAGATAGACAGGACCAAAGTCTGGGAAAGCACTTGGCTGGATAGAAGCATGAAAACAACATTAGTCATCAGATTCACCTGTATCATCGTCTACAAGAAAAGCTAGACAAACAAGCAAGGTAGAAATGTAACCTGGAAGCACATTATGTAGATTCGCAAAGGTTTGTTTGGGTTTACTTTGCTCCCTTAAAAGGCTGTCATTTTCAAGCATCACCAAATACACTTTTTCCGTAAACAAAATAGGACAAGATTTACTTACAACGTTTTGAAGCACCAGTTTTACCAGCTCTACACTTCTCACTTGCTTGAAAAGTCAGACACAATTTTAGTCCACCAGACATGTTCTGTTTTGATTTTTTTCCCTAAATTCTTTTTATAGGAGGGAACAAAAAGAAAAGTGGGTACAAAGAATAATAGATTTAGTGAAATGAAATGTTTAATAGTGCAGCATCTGCACATCTCCTTTTTTAAAGTTTGCCATTTGTTTTCCACTGTACTAATAAAATAGTATTACATTAAAGTTGATCAGATTAAGTGTGAAAACATTTATTTAACAGCATTTATGATTCTACTTGCAAAGATGTATTATATATTTATTGTTGTGGAACCTCTCTGTCAGGAAATTGGTAGCACTACCTGTCCTTGTCAATGCATGATCATGTGCACAAAGAGAGAAACACCTTGTTTTCGTGGTGTATGGATATATGAAATTTTAACTGAAACCGCTAATTATCTGAGATGCTGGTCTTGGATTCCTAGAGAGCTGGCTTGAATGGAGTTCTTCATTTATATGCACATGGGAGTTGCATGTATACATATGTAACTACAGGAGAAGTTCTTGGCAATTTAGCAGTCACCATGCTGTTTTGCAGACTAACACTAGATATGCTAGACATAAGCATATGTTAAAAAATGTCAGTATGGAGTCCAAAGTGAAAATATGCAGCTCTTAATGTCTTGACAAATCTCTACACAGTATAGAAAGGAAAGTGAAGCTCCATCTATGATCCTGATACTCTGTGAATAAGAACATGTTAATTTATGGAAAGGGTAAAAAATGCGCTCTTTGTGGACTCCTCTGTGGCAGCATGACACGTTTAAAACTTCCCAATAGATCAGCTAGCAAGAGTGTGTTAATGGTGTTTTCTCACGGAAAAGTATAGGTTCAGTCCTGAGGCCTGCCCACTGCAAATGAAAGTCAGTATATGACATTCAGTCTAAAATCTTTGCAGTTTATTTTTCCCAGGCTATAGATTGAGATCCATTATTTGTCATGCTGAGAAAATGTAAATCAGTTTTTTCCAAGTACTGATTCCATTCTGTCCCCTCCTCTTCACTGGCACAATCCAGGCTGTGCACAGTCTGCCTGTGATAAGCTGCCGCCTGTGATGTTAGTAGTTGGCACACTCACTGTACTGTGTCATGATGTCTTAAGAAGGTATAAGTCTTCATGTGTTCAATGAAATTAAGAAATATTATAAAGAGAATCATTACTTCACTCATCATATAATTAATACATGAAGTCTGTGGTAAGTTACTGTGAAGACTATTATTTCCCCTCTGAGACTTAAATTCTCATTTAGAAAAAAATAAAAAATGCATTTAAATGTATCATGATGAGAAATGGAAAAATAGAGGCTGAAGTGGCAGTGTTACAGGTATTTCTTACCTAGATGTTCCAGGACATATCTTGAACAAGCGGAATTAGGATGGAATTTTCTCCCTATGTATAGAATTATTCCAGTAAACACATTTAGGGGACCACGTCTTTCCTTGCAGCATCTGGGATTTAATATTACATCCAGACACAACATGTGGTGACTGGCAGCTAGAGTTTTCCATCAGACGTCCATACATTCTTGTAATACAGCTGGCTAGGTTCTATTAAAATTCATAAATTATGAATTCATTACAAAACTAGCATGGAAGAATAGGGAGATGGGCTTTCCACCAGGAAGAACTTTAAATACAAATGAGTTATAAACATTTCTGTTCTCTTTTCTCCTGTGTTTGGCCAGACACAGTAACATATCTCTCTTTCCATCCCTGACAGGTTTCATTGCAATAAGTGCCAATAACAATTATGCTGAGTTTGGCTGAATGCAAGCCGTGACTTTTTTCCCTCAGCTTTTCAGACTTTGACAACACTATCAGTTTGTAACAGACCACCTGTTTGTTTTGTAGTGCCTGCCAAAACACATAAGTGTTAATGAGGAAAAGAGATGCTACTTAATATGTGTGTATATTTATATAATATGCATAAATGCATACACATTTAATGTACACATTTCTTTCCACTGAGGCAGATAGAAGATAAACAACTTAATTGCAAGGTGAGGGTTGGTTTTTTTCCTTCAGTCACTTTGCTGAGTTTATTTAGCATCAGGGTGTAGTCATGGGAGGTAGAAGTGTTATAAACCCTTTCATGCAAAAAAAATGCAAGGGATTTTGCAATTTTGCAATCCTGATTTCAAACTCACAGCACCATGATGTAGACAGTAGACATCATGGAGTGGTCCACAGATTGTATAACCTGGAGTCAGTGGAGCTGTTATTTACAGCAGCTGTGTTATTTTCACCATGTACCAATTATATGCAAATAAGCATGCACATGGCATCTTCACGAAAAAAAAGAAATAGGGAGCAGGAACCTTTTCTCTGAAAATATTATAAATAGCACTGATATTTTCAATCTTTCCAAATATCAGACAATGATGCGCACTGAGTAAGCCACATCATCTCTTTCAACCATCAAATCTTCCTCTTTTCTCTAGTTTTGCCACGTGGCATTGCTCCTGCTAAAGATACAGCCATATATGTGTTTCATAACTGACTTAAAATACAGGCAAAGAGAGTGAATACCAAAATTTCCAAGAACTTTTGTCCAAACACAAAGTACCAAGTGCTGGATTTTGAGAGATTCTGAGCAACTCCATCTCCCATTTGAATTCTTAATAGAATTTAAAGTTATGAAAACGGTTGATTGGAAGAAGTAAACACCAAAATTGTAAATTATGGAAATTGTGAATTTGAACTTTGGAAAGTAGTGCCCAGTTTTGCAATTCGTGTTCAAACTGCGGTGTCAAGTCATCTGTAAATCTCTGGCAACACTGAAAATCAAATTTAGATTCCTACAGCAATGCTGTCCCTTCTGCAGTAGAATCCCAGATACTATATTTTGAAAAATGTCTGTGATTGAATGGATATGTTTTAATTCAATTTGGAAGAAAATCTAAATTACATGTATGGAAAGTGGCAGCATTCTGGAAAGACCAATTGTCCTTGTCTAGGTCATCAGAGGGCAGGAAGAGAACATCTGAACAACACAGTATCTGACGACTATTCTGGTTTATTCAATAAATTTAGCCATAGATGAGAAACAGAGTTTTACTTTTTTTAATTCAAGACTCTGGCCGTATGTGTCCTGAAGCTTCCCTCTATTTATATATAAATTTGAAATTCTATTATAACCAGAGCTATGTATAGCCTCGAGCTGTTAGCATTAACAATCTTCAGATCCTACATGATAACCATTTCATACTTTAACATCATGTATACGTTTAAAGTATGTGGAGAAAGTATAGTTTAAAAGGTGAGACACTAAGCCTTTCAGAAGTTGCAGAAGTTTTTCTCCCTCTATTAAAATTTGTTTATTTTATTGCTTGCCTTTCTGCATTCTTTTAAAGAATTACATACACTTGTAAAATAAGCTGGATTTTAAAACTATTTTTAATATTTTTTGAAGTAAATTAACTTCTTTTGTTCCAGAATAGCATCCAAATAGGATTATTAAGAAGTAGATTTTCTGCAGCAGCTTTTTTTTTTTTGATAACTCCATATTAGACTGAATCTAAAAATAAGTTTGCAGAAAAGCCTGGAGATACCCAAAGTACCTCACCTAAATATCTGTATTCTTTTAACAATCCAGATAAGGTCAGAGGCAAATAATGCAGGATGTCTATCCTGCACTCAGGACTACCCTGAGTGTTTCCATTCTGTAGCGCAGTATGTAGTGCAGACACATTCCCATGATGACCTGGGACTAATCGTTTATTGTATGTCAGTGTCTCATCTTTAGAAACAGGACTGTTGTGATGATAAGGTTCATTAGTGAGTGCGAGGTGCTGAGATGCTATTGTGATGAGGTAACAGAACATGGATTATGATTACGTGGAAGCATTTGTTCATGCAAAAGCAGGAATTAGGAATGATTTCGTGTGCATCAGACTAGCCAGACAGAGAATGAGCACAACCTATTTTTAAGGAGAAGCTGCATTCTGACAGAAGTAAAATTTTGTAAAACTGCACAGATTATTGTAGTAAAATTCCTGACTGCATTTGGAAAGCTAACTTTCTTGAGTCCCTACGCACTACTAATCTGGCATGGATTAAGGAGGTGAGCAAGAAAAAACACCTGGTACTAGCTCACTGAAAGGGCAATTAAAGAAAACAAGTATTTTCTACTGCAAATGCAAAGGCACCAAGAGCCTCTGTTCTCAGGAATAAATGGATGGGAAATGGACTAAACTGGTAATGAAACCCAGAAAGTCCTCTCCTAAGCCATATCATTGTAAAAGATAAGCAGTCCACTGTAATGATTGAGGCAGTTTTCAGAGAAACGCTAGATTAAAAGTGTGTGCCAAAACAGATACTAGTTTAAAAGTTATATGGACAATCCCAATCATTATTATAATACAGTAGTAGGAAAAGAAAATGTTGAAGAACTGTGTTGCTTTGTGTTGCTATCAAGTAAGAAAATAGAATCAAAATCTAATGCTCACCATATTAGAAAAAGTAAATTACTACTGGTCACATTTCTTAAAAAAAAAAAATTATTATGATTGATTCTATAAAAGTGAAGCAAATTGCTAAAATACGGCAATGGAAACCAGACTACCCTAGAAAATGTATTTCAGGAGCCATGTTTACCCTTGGAACTATATATCATGACTATTAAAGAAAAAGACTGAATTTTTGTAGAGTGTAGGTAATTTGGCAAACATGATTATAGAAGTGAGATGTTTTGAAGAAACATTTGTTTAGATCCCTAAACCATAATGATATTGGCTGGAACACAGGGTGAATGTCACAAGATAAAAATAGTGATGTTATTCATTTCTGGAAAAAAAATATAATGGTCTGTAAGTTTTAAACCAGCTTTTATAATTACCACGAGTCTCTAAAACACATCCTCAGCTCTAAAGACAACGATTTTAGAGATATGAGATCCACTGACATGCTAGCTTCTCTGTCAATTTACAAAATACATACACTAGTTTTCAAAAGATTGTCAACACATCTGAGTGCAGAAGATCTACATGATGAGTCTTCTGTGATAACTGGAGAAAGTTCCTGGAGGTACACATACTGGTGGTTTAACACTTGCCTTTGTCTTGCTCATGGAAGAGCGTGGTAACACAACCTGTGTTAGGTTTCATGTTGCATTGCAATCTCAGTCTGACATCTGGAAAGTTACTGATTAATGTGTAAGTGGTGCCTGTATCATGACTTTTTCCAATCAAGTAACAGTGTGTTTTTGGTATACAGGTCTATGGTTTAATTAGAATTTGGTTGATGGTGATTTGCAAACTGACCTGACTGAAGTGTCTCAAATGTGAATATCTTTAAAAATATCAAATAAAAATTATTGGTGAATTTTGTATAGGAAAAATCATTAGAAAAGGAGTATAATGGAGAAATATTTGGAAAGTAATAACCCACCACATTCTGTTTAAAACTTTGAATATTGGTTTTAGCTTTTTGAAGATATATACGTATTTACTCTTCTCAGAAACATGATAGCGGATTTCAAAATGTCACATACTGCACAGTCTATGTGTTACAGTAATACTGTTAACAGCACCTGAGGTATATCACTGGTAATGTACTGGATAAATTCCAAGATCATTAATTAATATTTACTGTCTCCAGTGAAATGGCGTGGAAAATGCTGAGGAATGCAAATACAGTGCCTTTGAGCTATTGTATCCAACAAAATGCATAGAGCCAGAGAAGCTGTGCTAGAATAATGAACCAGGGAGCCTCAGCCCCCAAAACCTGTGTTTGGCTTCCATCCAGCACTGATGTGGCATATATTCACATCCAGAGGGAGAGACAAAGACAATAGGAAGAAAAAAATTACTTTTCTGAAGGGACAGCATGTAAACATTAATTTTTACTCTGTTGATTAAAATGAATGGCCAATAAAGTTAATTAGTCAATGGACTTTACTTATAAAAAATAGGCAATGGGGCAAATTAAACTAAAATAACTAATGGAAGCTTTTGCTTGTTTAAGAAAAAAAAACAAAAAAAACATTGGTTCCTCCCCCCCATAGTTCCTTAATGTATTTTGATAAAAGAAAACACTTTACAAACAGAATTTTCCAGGAAAAAGCAAACTACAGTCATTTATTTGTAAGTAATGTGCAGGAATCAATAAAATAGATAAAATGACTATTCAAAGACTCTGTCCTTAAACTAGATTCTGCCATGAATTAGTTAACGCCAGCTATTCTGATCAAGAGCACTCCCTTAAGATACTTGACTGTTTCAAGCTGACTCTTCTTTCTAATGGGCAAAGCCCAAGTCAGCTACTGGGAACAGTGAGGTTTGACATTACAGGGGAAAGGAATTTGTGTCACAATTTTTTTGGAGGGACTGTTGAAAATACAATTGTTCTATATTTTCCTTTCTTGTGATACAAGTAGTGTCTTTTATTCTCAGTCAGGTTCGTGTTTTTTTTACAGTCCTATCAAGGTTGAAAACAGTTTAAGGACCAGGGGCACTAAGTTGCTAGGACCCCTGTTTGTTAATGGGTCATGCTAATTCACAACAATTCCTAGGCACAGCAATAGACTTTGCACAGGTCAAGGACCATTCACAACAGTTTGGAAGATAAGCGAGATTAGACATAACTGCATTTTTTCATCTGGCAGCAGGTCTAGAGAACAGATTCTGATCCATAGTATTTAATAGTCCAGAAATATTAAGTCCCATTAGTGTTAAAGAATTATGTATTTTCTTTATACAATTATTTTCTTCATCAGTCATCAAGAAAGCATCTGAACACAAAAAAAAAAAATAATGATTCAAGCCTTGTGCTATGATGAGGGTTGACTGCTGCACACCCAGTGTATAATTGCCAGTTTGTTAATCTCTATAGCAGGGAGACAAGGAACTAGATTGTTTTCTACACGAGTCTCTTCAAACTTCATAATTTCATGTTGTTATTTCTTGCAATTTTGCTGTACAAGACATGTTACCACATTTTACTGATGCATTCCTGAGGCTTAATGAGCATCACGGTAAAAATCATGCAGGAAGCCTGTGGCAGAGCCAGGTGTCTTGTTAAGTTGTAGTCCAATGGTTTGGTTGTCCTTCCTTTCAGCAAACCTGCCCAAAGCATTCTAGTTTTCGTCCTTGTTGCAGACTGACACAGAAAGAGTTAGCTATGTTAAACAATCATTTTTATTGGCAAGTTATGTTTTCCAGAAATGTGTGTACCATCCCTATATATCACGGTAATATATAAAAAATAAATCCTCTATGTGCACATGATGTTTAGTTGCGTGACATCCATCTGTGGTCTACACATAGAGATGAGTGCTAAACACAGATGCCATTGGAAATATAAGTCTCTAAACAGACATATGTTACACGGGCTTTCATTAGAAGGTTTAGTTTTACAATCTCTATGTCTTTTCCAGTATCACTATATCGTATGTTTCAATCTGGATCACGATGTCCTTGATTGACCTTGTTCTTAGTAAGATCCTTACAAGTTTCATCTGCCTCTTTAGTGGAGAAAAGTCATCCGAGAAATTTTTCTCACACCTTCTTGACTTGGGCTAAGCCTGCAAGGAGCACAAAGGAGCAGAGCACAACATGTCCCTGCTCTTCATCTCTTTACAATTGTCATTAGGACTAAATTTGCAGTAAGTAATAATAAATAAAGGATTATGTACTGTATTTTACGTGGACTACGGGAAGTAAAGCTGACACCTTATTTTAGGGACCTGCATTAGGAGGTTTGCATGCCTAGGCTTCCTTACACACTCAGTGGAGACCCTACTTAAGATTTCTCTGGAGGAACATCTTTCCTGCTGAAAACTTCAGAAGATTTAAGCAACTAAGTGCCTAAATTTAGTCTTCTGTCTCACTAAAGAAAGAATTAAGCTTACATCCCTATGTCACATTGCATGGAACTTGATGGAGAGACCTGTGTGCTAGTTTTGATTTTATTGTTTCATGTTAGTGGTTCGTCACAGCTCTTATCATAACGGGGTTAGTTGATGATTGGAACAAAGTCCTGTTTGTGCAGTGTTGTTACAACTAATAAGAACTGCCTCTTTGCAGAGACAACTACCTGAGTGGTACAAGCATCCTGCTTTCAAGTAGTTTCAGAATAGTTTGGATGTTCACAATCAACATTAACATATCCTGGGGCCACAAGTTTTTGAACTGTGGTGGTAACTGCATTCTTTTTCTCCTTTTGTATTTGACATCAAAATAGCTATCTTGAGGGATGTGACAAGGAACAACACCCTCTTTATAATCCCTTTATTTAGACCATAAAGCTCTCATGATTGGTGATATGGTTTTGTAAGAGAAAAAAGTTTTTGGCAAATGACATAAAGCAGTACAGAGAGACTGGCCAAAGTGAGAAGAAAAAGATTTGTTTTAGGAGAAGCCACTTGTACAAGAAAACAAAATAGAGAGTTTACTTCGGGTTTATTTAATAATGAACTATCTGAGCTTACAATTAAAATAGAATAGGAATGATACATGTATTACTATCTTTTTCAATGGCATCTGAAGGAAAAGAAATGAAGGTCAACTAATATATTAGAGCCTCTCCTCGTGCGTATGTATTTTCACTTGTTGTTTCTCCTTAGAAGCCCACTTGTCAGATAACACTGACACAAAGAATTAAAAGAACACCTCTGCTCCATGGAATCCGCATTCTTAATAAAAGTGTTAAAGGGCAGAAGGAGGCACACAATGTGTCAGTGTGGCATAATATAAACACAAACACAATTCTGTTTTCCTTTATGATCTCAGGATATAAGCCTACTCCAAGGTTTTTAGTTTCAAATGTTGTAATTGCGATATCGAAAACTCAATAGTCTTCTACCTAAAGGAATCTCCAGCCAGCCATTTATGCCTTATAGCTGATAAAACAACACTTTTATTCTAATCCATGTTATCATAAATAAATTGTCCAGTGCTAATAGGATATATAATCCAGGAATTCAGTAATATATTTTAGATCTAAAATAACTTTCACCATGTTCAGACACCTAGTGGTATTTGAAAATGGAAAAAAATAACTACAATGTGCATAGAAGAAAGTCAGGCCCGTATAGGACCATTTTAAGTAATGAGTAATTAATTTTTCTGTCATGGTGAACACAGGGAATTTTGATTAGAAAATGGTTTGTAATCACAGAAAAGCAGGTTGGTACAGCTCTAATACGTGGTCATGAGAGCATAGGGTCTGAACCCAACATACAGATGGATGGCACCTTGTAAGATTGATTTAAGTCTATGGAAGCATTTCCAGATTTTTTTTGAATAGGATTATTATGAGACTATTCAGCAGTTCCATTAATTTCAGTAGGGCTACCCACATGCATGGAATCACATGCCTATGTGTTTTCAATGTCATCTTTGTCTTAGAATGTACTTTTAAAATTTATTTTCATATTTGAAACTTTTCTTGATGTAACTTTCATATGAACCTTGTGTATAAAACCACCACTGTTATCGGTCTGATAATGGTTTGGGGTATTTTTTAGCTTATTCAGTATCTTAAATATTAGTGGCTAATATGTTATTCAACAATTACGACTTAACTCTACCATTAAATACTACTGTATTAACTAGGTGATAGGGCTTAGTTTTAGTTTTGAAAGAATTAGATCTACCACAAGCTGCCAAAAACCTTGAACAAATCATTATTCCATTTTGTATTTAAGTTCACCTACCTGGCAGAGAGGGAAATCACACTAAAACTCTGTAAAGCATGAGATCTATCATATGAATGCTATGTAAATAAATTACAATTTTATTTTTTTTAAAATTATTGTTCTGAACATACACGCTTTACAACAGACTCTGTGGGCTACTCTGTGCATGTATTTTTTATAAAACCTCTTAAGAAACCTTTCTTTACCCTCTGCAGATAACAAGGAGAGGAGTCATTTTAAGTTTGTTTTAAGTCATCTAAGTCAGATAAGTCAGTCAAATATTGATGCTATTTTTTCACATAATTGTTCCCCTAAGTTCAGGATTTTTTAATGGAATATTTCTCTTAGAAAAGTTCACTTGAACGATTGAACAAGCCTCCAAAAGTGTTTGTGTTTCACAAAGCTGGATTTCTTTCTATAGACATTATAGTGTTATTATACTCTAGACTTTCTTTATAGACAGTAGAAATGTATGAAATTGATAGTTATGGAAACCCAAAGAACTATTCAGTGAAATTTAAACATCAGTTGACCAAATGTATGTTTACTATGGAATACTCTGAATACCTCTATAGATGCCAGTGTATCAACTAAACTTCATTAACTGTGTATGAGTTTAGATATCATGACCAAGACAAAGTTGTCTAGTTCTCCTAAAATTCTCTAGGGTACCCTGTCTGGCCTATGGCTGCCACTACAGAAGACCATGAGTCACTTGTTGGTCCTTTGTCGTAATTATTAACAACATGCGAACATCTCACAAACCTTTGAGCATCTCAGTGTACACTTCAGAGATTACATTTAAACAATGGAAGCAAATCCCAGCTTTCCTGTAGTCTCCAACATCACAGGCACATAATAATGTGTGTCTAAACATTCTTTCCTGAGATTTTGTAGAATTCCTCTGAGCCAAGATTGAGGAAAGGTAGCTGCTTAGCAGGGAATGGACAGTCAAAATTAATGGTAACTTTTAAACTATCTATACATGCATAGATACGCAAACTTCTGCCTCAGGGAAAAAAAAAAGTCAGCAGTCAGGCATTTTCTCCATCATAGATATAATACACCACGGGTGCTAGAATAGTTAGACATGTGCTTCTATTAGAAATATTATATCTGTATAAGTTTTTAACATATTGTCTTTTTAAACACATATAATTACTGAAATGTTAGTGTCCAGTAATAACCATATAATTGCACTACTCAGTCCCCCTCATTGAAGCATAGTTGAAAGTAGTACAGGATTTACTAAGTACGAACTGGCTTAGCATTAATATGGTGCTCAGGATAATTGTGTATCATAACGAGAATTTATGTCACTATATGAAAAAGTAGTGGTGCTTTGGGGACAGCAGACACACAACCTTTTGTGTTCCACTTAATCTGACTCTTCCTCACCCACTTCTAATCCTTTCCACAGCAATGAGCTGTACACAGAAGTACAGCACCCCTCTGAATCTCCCTCTTTCCTTACATATAATCACAGCATGGGGGCTTTATCCTTGATAAGTTTCTTTTTTAAATAAATGAGACAGGAAGTACTTCCTAATACGTGGAAGAAATCCTTGCTTTCCATTTGGCTGATCAACAACTGGAGAAACTAAAGAAGTATAGAAGAGCTCAGGAAATTCTTGATTCAGAATCCTATGTGATTATTTAGCAGATCACTGTATTGACTTTGTCAGCAAAAATTTAAACTAATTCACCAAAATAAAATGCATTAGTTTAGCATTGGATAGTAGACTATATGCTTCTAAATCGCAGTACATAGTCTACTAGTTATAGCATTAATTTCCATTAATTTATTGATGTTAAGCTGGACAAGGTTGTAAGTTTTCTGGCAAATGTATTTCCTTTTCCTAGTATTTTGTATTTGTTCTTCTGAGTAACCTGTTCTACCATTAAATAAAAATTCCTCATATTTTCCGATCACAGTTGTATGCAAATGATTTCTGCTGAATGTTCAGCCCTGTTTTCAATAGTGTTTCACCTCGGTGCCTGTCATCATGCAAATTTTGTACTCAACGGCATTACTCAATATGACACTGATGGGAGCTGTATATGCTCATTAATTTAGAGTTTCTTAGCCAAGACTAACAGAACAAGGATAAGAACAGATTATAGTCACTGTCCAGTGTATCTTAATAGTTTTTTTAAATTATGTAAATATATTTGTATACTGATGTAATTTGATACTGTGTTACTGATATAACCTAAAATTCAAAGTATCTGCTAGGAATATTATATAAAATTAACCTAGAAGTGTCTTGGCCTTGAATGTGGTTTATTTCTCTGTTTTTAACTGTGGTAATATATAACATATAGTATGTACAGTATACAGTATATGTAACTTGTAGTCTGTTTTGAAATAAGGTAATCATGAAGCCTTAATTGTATATGTCTGTTTGATTAATAAGAACATGCTTCAAAACTTTTCCACCACTGAAAGAAATATATCTGTCAGTGCTCTATGAATAGATTATAAAATTCTCAACATAGTAATATGTATTTTTAACAGAAAATAACCGGGCTGCTAATGATCAGTGGACAGGTGATACTTGATCTTTAAAGTTTACTTCTTAGAATCTAGTGATTACTTAGGTCATTTTATGTCATTTGGCTTAAGCACATGCATAATTTGCCTGACTAAACAGTGCAAGAAGAACTAGCAAATTTAAGTGTTTGCAAGAAAATATAGGGTGCCTCATTTGCTGTCATGAATCCTCAAGCACTAGAATGTATCTTCAAATATTAGAATGTAAACACTGATGCTCTGTCTCTATGAGTTAGTCATGAGCTCAGGCTAAATTTTGTGACAAGCTAAATCAAGCCTAATTTTCAAATGTAAATGACTACTAATTCATCTCCTTCTGTATCCCATAATTTCCTCAGTCATAGAGGTAGATATCATTTTTTTAAAATGTGGCAGAAGTTTTATTCATATACTCAACTAACTTGAGCCGTCCTCAAGCATATAATCACAAAGCTATTGGGGATGAGGCTTGTTATTGGGCAACAATATTTAAAGAATTTTCCTCTCCGTCCTTCCCCATCTTCTGTTGGTAGTTACTTGTTCCTGCTTGCTTATCCAAGCTTATCACTCCCTGGGCTTTGTCAGCTTGGTTCCTGGGGAAAGAGGGAAGTGAACACATCACAATACAGCCTGCATAAAGGAAAAGTTCGATAAAAGTTTGCCCTTGAAAATTAAGCACCACGAAGAAAGCAAGACAATCAGTGAGGGATGAGAACAAAATGTAGAGTGAAAAAGTAGGGAAAGCCTATTTCCAAGATAAAATCTACAGAACATGGACTGAGATTTGCAAAGATTAAAGGCCTGATCAAAAACTTTCAGAAACCATTTGAAAAAATTGTGTTGTTTCTTTTGGTTTCTGGAAGAGCTCTGAGAAAGGGATGTTCCACTTTTCTGTGTGACAGTGATTTAACATTGAAGAGTTTACCTTGGTGTTCCCATACACCTCTATGCCTGGGAGACGTGTAGGAAACATAATTTAACCAAAGCCCTCTACAAGCTGCATTTTTACTTCAAGCATCTGATAACCTTTCTTAGAACATGAAAATATGATCATTTGTTGCCTTATTTAAAAAAAACACTTCCTCAGAACTGTAAACAGGGAGTGAAGAAATGTCTCTTGGCAAACATACTTATATTTGTTCTTTGCAGGAAACATTTATTCATTTGCTCTTAGCAAATACATTTAAAACCAGTCCTTCCCTGTTAAGTCATCTGTCTCCTACCTGTGCACTTGTGTGATAGCAGTAGAAGCAGTCTGAGAAATGTTAAGGTTGTACACAGGGATTCCTTCCAGGAGTAGATTCCTTAGTAGTTCTAAATAGTTTCCTGTGTGTGCCAGAAGTACTGAGAGGGACAGGCATGTAGAATGTGATCTAAGACACTCTGGAAACAACAGAAAGAAAGGCCTACGTACAGCTGTTTCACAGAGTGTTCGGTAATGTGAATTCTTAGGGGAGAAAAAACATTCAAAATTTCCCTTCTGGAGTATTTCCAGTGTAAGGAATTACAATATCACTTTTGCTTTTAAAGACACTCATAGGTACAGGGCTCATATAACTGATGATGACTAATAACCACAATACTTCTGTGTCTGTGATTCTTTTTTGCAATAGTGCACAGTTTGAATGCTGAGAGCTATGAAGTGTTTGAGTGGTATTCTCAAAGTAACCTCAGTTTGCTTTTAACAGTTCTGCACAATGATCCGGAATTCAAAAGCAAAACTTGCAAAATCTTTCAAATAATATTGAGATAATGTTGAATTACAGTGAATTCTTTTGAAAGCTATTACAGCAAAACAGTATAGTTTCATTCTGTAAGTTATGTAACAAACTATTACTCTTAACAACTTTTTACATAAATACCTTGTATCAGCCTTTTTATGTCATGCAAACTGGAGCAGAAGCCATCTTGGCTTCTTGAATTTACAGATTTTTTTCTCTGAATATGGAGTTTTGAACTGAAATTCAGTAGGTATTGAAAACAACTGTGGAAAAACAATTCTTTGATTACTTTTGATACTGTAGTAACACCTACAAAATGTATAAAGAGCAGACCACAAACATATTGCTATATACTTTTCTGTTCTGGTGGAACGTAACTGTCAATGTTGAGTATAAACTGTTAGCTGCCATATCCTGATCTGTTTTACATCATGCAACCACCATTAGACAGAAGCAAAGAGGTTCAAACCTACTTCCCAACCTTTCTCCATTTCCAGAGGAGGACACAGTTCAACCTTTGTTTTTTTGTCATGAGTGGATTTTAATTGTTTCTGTAGTCACTTTTCTCAATTTATATATCTTATCACAATGCCTCTAATGCTTTTATGATAGTCATCATAATTGCTGGAGATATCTTCAGAAGAAGTCATTCACATTCCTCCGAGCTGGAAGCATTCCAGAGTCTGCATTGTTTTGCTATGAGAATAGCAATAAAAAGTGTTATCTGATGAAAACATTTCCTTCTCTGTTTGAATTTTAAAATTATTAGCTGATTAGCTTGCTGTAAATTGAAAAGGTAAATGTGATTCAGTGTGCATAGCACTCTGATCCTAAGTGGTCATTAGAATTACAAATGCACACAGCATTGGCTCCTGACTCTGGTGCCCATCTGAGAAATGGATGCTTGCTGTTCTGCTCTGCTGACACCCTACACCAGTATGAAACCTGTCTGACATAGATGAGGAGAGGCTTAAATTGTCAGGCCTGCAGTTCACAAACAGCCTGTGTTTCCACGAAAATTCATTACTTTTAAAAATAAATGAAGCAGTTGGCTTGTTGAATTTGCCTGACTGGTAGGAATCCTATCAGTTGATATTGCCTCATACTAAGCTTGTAAATATCTGTTAAAGGGCTTAGAAAGAGTGAATGATCTGTCTAAAGGATATGTAGCTGGCTCAGCTGCGTATTTCATGACCCAGTTCTCAGTCTGGCCCTGACCTTTTGCAGGAAGGTTTAAATGTTCTTCACATTCCAGCTGTTTCAGCTTACTAATTATGTTAAAGTGCTGAATTTTATTTTTCACTTACCTTTTATGCTTCTACACATGAAACTCATGTTGCGCCACTGAAGAGGCCTCATGCAATGACTGACCAGGGCTTCGTTATTTATGAATATTCAAGAGGAATTTTTCAGATGGGATCACCAATCACTTTATTGGGAACGCTCAGCAAAGTATCATGCAGTTTTGAGCAGTGCTTTTAGATTACTAAGTCCACGTATGTTCGAGAAGCTGGCTTTCCTTCAGGTGGCAAGGAAGAACTGAAGAGAATATACCCCTACAGTCTCTGACCAAGCAGCTTGAAGAACTGCCTCATAAGTGCCTGTCATGTCTTTATTGCATCAAGACAGCAGTCATGCATTCAACCCTTTTCTCTGTGCAGAGGAACTTCAATGGCAAATTAATTAATACTCCTAGAGCTCATCTTATTCTTTCTCCTTTACTACCCCCAGCTTGTGCAAACTAAAAAGCCATAATCCTCTAAAGATTTTGCAGTCTTATGCAATGTGAGTGATTTGGATGTCACAAACAGAAGATTACAATAATCTGAGAGTGAACAAGAAGGAAAACATATTGACAAGTCATCTTGACATAACTATTTATGTCAATATAAGTTTTGACACTAGGAACAGAAAAAAAGTGTTTAACAAGGGCAGAATTTACATGTAAAAGTGGCTCTGGGAATTTTTTTTTAACCAAAATACAAACTTATGCATAAAAAGAACTAAAAAGGAAAAATGCTATTAAGAGAGAAACATTCAAGTGTTGAGAAAAATAGAGGACTAAGATTGAAATCTTAATGCATTTCCTGGTGCATTAAAAAATTGGTTTTAACA
Source organism: Baryphthengus martii (assembly GCA_013396935.1). Classification (NCBI taxonomy): domain Eukaryota; kingdom Metazoa; phylum Chordata; class Aves; order Coraciiformes; family Momotidae; genus Baryphthengus; species Baryphthengus martii. Next base: position 18,909 of record VWZK01022738.1, on the reverse strand, counting down.
GTTTTCAATTACATGCTCATATAAATTTTTCCACTCATGGGGACTCTGCCTCAATAAGTGCAAAGGATAGATTGTTTTCTTCTAAATGAGAAACTATTTCATATTTTGTTTTATTGTTCAGTGGGTGGCCCAATATCCTACTTCATGCACATTATTCAAACATTGCTCCACAGGCAGAATATAAATTTTCTTATGAGCTTTCAATCATATTTATTACTATCTTATATGAATATTTCAGAAATTGAGGAATTAATCTTGGAAATATTTCAACAAAGGGAAGGGGGTGATATTATTTCTATTGCATAAATCCGTTGGCCTGCCAATCACAAGGTTAAATATGAGTCAGACTTTTTCTCTAATTTAGGGTGCTTCATTAAACAGTCTAGGGCTTGTTTTTTTCAGATAAATTAGCATTTTTAAATACTTAAAATGTCAGCATTCAGCTCAATGTAACTCAGGAGGGAGGTGTTAATCCTCAGTATTTCTACAAATCTGACACAAGGACCTGAAAAATGGAAAGTTGGTACCTGAAAAATGGAAAGTGTTAAATTAGTCAGTACCTGCCAGAGACTTGTACAACATCAGATTTGTTGAAGTCTTGGAGTCCCCAGGATTATCCTAATTGAATAAAGGCAGCTCCAGATCTTCCACTTATATTGTGTTTTATTTAGGAAAAAAAAATAAAAAAAAATCAGATTGCTCAGAAAAACATAATTTTAGTGTTTCTTCATCTTAGTTCGCAATCTTTTGAAATAGTGTAATTATACTTGACTATGTTTTGAAATAGCTGTCTAATATTGCAGGTTAGTAAAAAAAAACCAGACAGGCCAACCCCCGAAGCTATTTCTATCCAAAAAAAACCCTACTTGGTGACAAAATATTGATGGTCCCTTTCGTACTTTTTATGGCTGAAGTAATTAAATTTGTCAATCTGACTGCCAACATAGGAATTAATCTCTGATAGAAATAGTAAGTGGTCATCTTCTGTAAGAATGCTTGCTGGAAACAGTAGATTCAGCAGAAGCTGTCATCTTGGCTTCCATTCCTTGACCCCAGACATTTCGAGTTTGATCCCTTTGTCCTGTTCTTTACAGTCTATTCTATTCTGAGATCCAGTTTTCCTTTCTTTCTTCAGTCTTACTATCCTTTCCAGCCACGGAAACTCATTGAGTGTGAACTCCTCACTGAGGAAAAAAAAATAGAAGTTCTAAACCTCCAATTAGGCTGCTAACATATTATTTCAGAACATCAATATTTCGAGTGTTTTCTGTTTTCCCTCATATCATGCAGTTACAGTCATATCTGTTGGTATCTTTATTCACCTTGCCTGAAAAAGAAGTTTTTAAAACTTTAGGGTCACAACCTTATGTTTCTGGCCTCACTGAAATGCATAGAGTTTAGAATGAAATCGGGTGCTCTATGGACAACAAAAGCTTTGTGGCACATTCTGTAGAACTATATTTTTATTTACCAGAAAGAATGTCTTCAAAGGAAAAAGAATTCGCCCAAACAACAGAGGCATATTGTTAAACTGATACATACATAATCTCCCCCCTTATGCTTCCACCCCTTTTTCTGTACTTGCTGGATAGCACACACTTGTTCTATCCTGTCAGATAAGGCTACTGAAAGAAGACTGAAGCTGTACTTCTAAGCCCACAATCAGACACCTGGTTTGTTTCTAGTCTCTTAAGTTCTTCCTCTGCTCTTTCCTTATTTGTAAAGAAAACACAAAAAAAAGATCTGGCATGACAGAAAAAAAAGGAACATATGACTTAAGACCTTGCTTGAGCCAAAATTTGAACTTCCAGGAAGTTCAGAAAATTTCTGGAACTTTTTATAGGGGAGTTCCCCTGATTTTCAAAGGCTGTTCTTCCTTGTTACAAGCAACATCAGAAGTGAAAGGTTATGAAACTACTCTGGATCATGTCTCAATATTTTCGATCACAGCAGAAGCAGGAAATTCCTCATCAAAGAGGAACAGATAAATATCAAGGCTCAATGGAACATTTGAAATCCATCCAGTACTACTTCAAAAAAAATAAAATTCTTCTATCACTTCTTAACACTAAGTGATATGTGTAGAGGACAGGGAATCAACTGCCTGAGGTCTAATCTCATCACTGTCACATAATGTTGAGAAAGCTTTTCTGTAGGATAAAAGTAATATCTGCGTCACGGAAGTATTGTTATCTAGAGACGAATGCCTACAGCCAGCATTAGTTTCCCCTTCTTTTGCACCCACATTGGAAAACAAAGTATGTTATGCACTTTTACTGCTTTACTGTATAATTTGACATTATTTCTAAAGCAGCAAATACCATCTTATTCTTCTGCTTTTCTCCTGGACCAGATCTGCAATAACTAACTAATACACTGTGATGTATTTATTACAAATTATTATGTATTTGTTTTCTTGTATATTTTGATCCAGGAAATTCTGAACAGAATTAAGGACATACTACTCATGGTGAACCCACAATGCATCAGGCCAGTGATACGAGTTTCTGAATATACACTAACAGACTCCAGAACTACTGAAATGAGGCCATTGAACATGGGAGGTATCGGGTACTCTACTTGTGTGCTCTGAAGATCAAAGGTACAATAGCTGTTAAATCAATATGTGTGTGCAGCAGCTCTTTATTGAGGATTTTCTTCTGGACACATTTCTGCCTGACAAAAACCATAGACAAATTTTACACTTCCCACCTATGACAAAATGTTGAGGTGGAGAAAAAGCATATTTGGGGATAAAATGGGTTAAAGAAGTCCTACCTATGAGATCCTTCACAGTAACTCTGTTACTGTCACCATTACTAATTTGGAGAGTGACAGTAATTTATATAGGGAGCATTTCAGTTTAAACTACTTGTAATCTTATTTTAGTACTTAGAGTGGCATAAAACATCTTAAAACATGGAGACATAACATGCCTCCATACTGTATCAAATAGAAAAGGAATAGACAGGAAAATTCCAGGGGGATTTGGAGACTTAAGAGAACACAGAAAACAGTGGCTGATTAAAGAATGCAGTTTCACTGTGTGGTGTATCTTCAAAATCACAAATGTGTTTCATGCAGAGAAAAAAGTAATGTATATACAGTCCATGAATTCATTTTGAATTCATAGACTATATAATGTATATATAGTTCATGAATTCATCCTGATCTTCTGAATTAATTTATGCCATCAGTGGGGAGGCAGACATGCTCCTACAAAAAGGTGGTGATGTAGGACTGGGAATATTTGCTGCATAACTTACTGTGAGATGTTTTAACTTCAGTGCCACAAACCCTGAGCCAGATGCATTCAAGACCTTGCCTGTGGCTTGATGACACATACCCTTTTCACAACAATCAGTGGATTTGTGGTAACAATCAAAAGGCATTTAAAATGCTTGGAATGTGGTTTAGAAACCCGCCTTGGCATCCCGCTTTTCATGTCTTAGCATAAATGCCTCAACTGTTTTTATTGTTCTGCAACTGCTCGTTTATTTTGAAAGAAAGAGCTTGGCCTGCAGTATTTGCATTCAACAATACTTGAAACAAGACATTGAAGTCTTTTTTGATTATGCCGGTGAAATATTTCATATGAATAATGCCAATGGCTGGGTCAAACCTTTTGGTTTTGAGTAAGAGTTTATTTCAGGCTTGCTGAGAGTTTCTTTTTTTAGAGAGAGAGTTTCTGATAAACTGCCAGCTTGGAAATATATCACAGAATAGAAAAGCATTTTCAATTTGTGCTGCAATTGTACCACATTCCTTATGTATTTCTGATTTTTTGCCTTTATGAATGTATCTTAACAGTTTACTTAATGAATTGCCTCAAAACTGATGCAACGGCACAGATTTTTTCCCATAAAATCAAGACAAGAACAATGTTAATGCAAAACACATTCAGGAACAAATTATTTCATTTTAGTTGGACAAAACCATGCTTATAGACTTAAGGATAGACAAGATATTATTCAGCACGTTTAAAAGATAGATCAATAGACAGAAGGATGGAAAATCATCCTGCTACCGAGTAGTTAGTCTAATATTAACATTCAAGGATAATATTTTTTAGCATTGAAGAAGCAGCCAATAGGCTTTCTCTCCTCTGGGTTGCACTTTATTTGGCAATTAGTGGTTAAGAATAATTTTCTAGATCTTAGTAAAAGAGAAATTAAAATAAGGATTGATGAACCCTATCAAGATGAAACACATGCTTAACATAAGAGGGAAGTGAAGTTTGGTTAAGCAGCTAAACTTTATCAAAAACTTTAGTGGATAATTTCTTACCCACCATAAAAATATCCAGACAGTTTTCATGTCAGAATATTTGAATTCTGATAGAGAGAGTGGGTTCATCAGCTTTTATGTATTTATTACCCAATGAAACTCAGCTACTTTTAAATCAAAGAACCAGTGCTGGGACAACCGCCATCACTGTTGCTAATGACTCTGCATCACTGAGACATAAAGCCAATCCAGTTGACTTTTGAGCAATGGAAACAGTCAGCCTGGGGACAGTTGTAGAAATTCCTGCCACCTAGTGCCAACTCTGTCTCTCTTGCAGGGGAAAATCTTGCTGTTCATTTAACAACTATTTAACCTAGCATAATAAGGCAAATAAAAACAAATACCGATTCAGGTTACCATACCAGGCTTAGAAATACAAATTTCACCTCTTCCCCTGTGTTCAGTTAGTCTCTGTAATAAAGGTGAGAGCTTCTGGTGGGAAGGCAAAAATCCTGTTTGCAGTTTAGTGGTCTTCCAACACCCTCCAACCCCAAATCTTCACTGATTTTGTTTCTGTAGTTGTGATCAGATTAGACCAGAGTAAAGGAATTATATGACACCAATCCATATGTTGTTCTTGACTTCTCAGTAAAAATCTGTGCCAGATTTATTACTATTACCATTAGTATTATTATTACTATTTCTAACTTGAGAGTGTCTTTTGATATATTAGCAGGACTTCTGCACTGACTTCATGTCTTGCAAGGTCTGTAAAGTGGTTGGAACGCAGAAAGCTCCAAAGACTAATTTCTATATAGTCTGTTCTTTTATGTTTTAAAATGTAAGAACTTGCCTTTTTTTTTTTTTTTTCTTCATTGTTTCATTCATTTTACAGAGGAACTGAGACTGTTCACTTTGAGAGACCATAGAACCAGTAGGTTTAAGATTCTCTGTTTTCATAATATTTGTATTTGTTTTACTTTAGGCTGAAAAATTCTTTCTAAAATTCTATTAGTCTTTTTGCATGTTGATGCAATGGCTGTGATTCTGTGCAGAAGCTCATTTTTGAATGACAAACTGTTAGACGTATTTCTGACACTGCACACAGTATTGACTTCTTTCCATGATGAATACGACCTTAAATAGTAACAACTAAGAAAAATAACACCCAAGCCTGGTTGTTTGTTTTGGGGTTTTTTTTCCATTAATTGCATCAGAAATATGGACAATTGTAGGAAAAAAGATCATGGTATCACTACACCCACTGCTTCAGCACCCTTGTGATAGGAATAGAAACGGAAAAAGTTCTATGTACTTTCCTCTTTCTGTGCCATCACTATTTAGCACTTTTTCAGCTTGGCTCCAAGCACCTCTCAAAGGTATTACTGCACATAGTGGCAGGTAACAATGTCTGTAAAAATCATACATCAATGGAGACTTAACTAATTTTTTTTTCATAAATGAAACCATTAATACCAGGAAATTAAGGATTGAAAAAAGTTGTAGATTGAAGATATAACAAGCACGAAGTGAAATATTGTGGTAGGTGGGAAATCTAGTTGGGAACATTTTTAGCTATCTGAAATAATTAGAAATGTATGGAAAGCAAATTATAAGAGATGTATCTTTAAAATATGGAATTAGTAATTCTTAGTTTTAACATACCTATGTTCATATTAAAATTACAAAGCATCATATAATGAACAGCCGTATGATTCCCATGTGAAATACACACAAAGCAAGCAAGGCCAGATCACACCACCAGGTAAAATCTAACCAAAACATCTTTCCATCCTTCCACCACATTCTACTTTTTAGGTCATGATATTGTCTTAAAAGAAGTTGTGATGTGAGAACCTTCAGATTACCTCTCTCAAGCGCTTTAATTTTTAAGACTATCCTGTAGATCATTTTTGTCATTTTATTTGAGACCGTGGTGCCTTACAGATGCCTCAGACTTATTTTCTCAGTGTAGAAAGAGGTGAGAGAAAAAAAAAAATTCCTTTTCTTTCTGATCAGCTGATAGATAGTGACAAATTATTTTATTTCAAGTATAAGAACCTATAATTTGCTGATGAACAATTAGGATGTTTTTTTCTTGGAAACGAAAACCTTTCTCTGAGAATATTTTGATTCTCTCACAATCAGTTCAAATCTAACTCTTCCATTGCACAGAAATAAACTTAATTTGAATGTCTCTTGTTCCTCTGTCATTTTGATTGTACTTTGTGTGGTATCTTCAGAGCATTAATGTCTCACTGTGAGTAGTACCAGACCAAACCAACCACATGCATAAGCTCATAACAAACTAGAGTAACTTTTCTGCAACTTCTGACACTGGGCTTATACAGAGAACTCACCAGTGTTGGTGTCTATTCAGTGACTGTAGTTGTACTAAAGCTTTTCTGTTTTCCCTTTCTTGGGCCAGCTTGGAATATTTTACCATAAATACAGTGGGAAATGATGGTTATCAATAATTTATCTTCCACATATTTCATTAAATATCTGCTTGATAATAGCTTATTTTTTTAACAACACTGCATTCATTTTTATGGAAATAAATATCACTCAGGACAACAAGATCATCGAAGGTGTGTGTTAATGCAGTTTTTCTCTGAGTCTGAATAAAACACAGCATTATTTCAGCAAAGCAGTCCAAGAAACTTATTCTAGCCACTATGGCAGTTCATAGGAGTTGGAACAAGCTTGCCTCTTCAATAATCATATCCTTCGTTTATTTTTAATTTACAGGTCATATCTCTTGCCATAATTTAAAGTGATAATTTACCTAAGTTTTCCTTAAAAATTTAGAAATCCTTTGTGGATTACTTGAGAACCCATGATAATGACTCTTTCTAAAGCTTGTCCCAGAAATAGCTTTAGAGGGAATGACAGTTCGAAGTCTGTTGCACCAGCATAACAGAGTTGGATCCCCTTGGAATTTCTCTCTAAATGCTGAAAAAATAGAAAAGAGATAATATTTCAGCAAGCAGTGAGAAATTGTGCATTGACTAGGCAGAGTGATACTAGGCAGAGAAGTACAACAGTACAATTGATACAAAATCATTGTTAGTCTTAAACTGTGATTAATAACAAGCTAAATAATGGTTGATGTGTCTTCCCTTGCTGCCTCATCTTTGTTAAGTACAGACATGTCATCTACTTCTACCGGAAATGACTCATTTAACAAGATCACTCTTGTTTACTGTTCTTTGCCAAGGATCTGGTTAGGTTTCAGCTAATTACTTATATTAATTTTACTTAGGTATTCTGCAATCATAACTTAATTATGCAACGCCTACAACCCAAAGTCTATCAAGCTGCTGGACTCAGTTCAGATGTGAAAAGACTTACCCCAACAGAAGCTGCAAGTGTGCTTCTTGATTTGCTAGTCCACTGAATGCACTTAATTCTAAATGGATTTCCTTTACCAGGAAAGTTTTCTGTTTCTAGGACCAGCTGTCATGGTATCAGTTCATAATACACTTCAAAGGTACAAATATGTTTACACATTTTTAATATTAAAATAAGAAGACAGATATCATGTACTTACTGATTAGAAGACTGAAAATAATACACAGAAAATTTAATCTGCCATTTCAATTGCTGGTGAAGTCAATGGGACCTTCTTTGTGACAAGATTGCAGATTTAACCCTGAAACATGCATTTCAATGCTAACTGGACAAAGTCTAACATCTTTCTAGAAGGTTTAGAAACCAAAAAAGATTTTTAAAACAAACCTGCTAAACAATCTCTTTTATAAGGACACCAACGAATGATGAATTAACTACTATGTTTATCAATATAAAATCAACTAAATGTTGGTTCTAAACACTGTGAAATCCAACAATACAAAATGCTGTCATGTGTAATATTCCAAAAGGTATTTTCCACTCCCAGTATCTCCATGTGAAGTATCAAAATGAGAGTACTTACAGGAACAGGATGTGAAAGATTAAGATATATTCAGGTGTGTGGGCACATTGTGATGGCCACATATTACTGAATAATGAGTGTTCTGTGAAAAAATGTAGTATCACATCCTCATGTAGGCCAAGCAGAAAGATATTACAACTGGTTTGTCATGCTAACATGACAGGGCAACACCTTAAGCAACCTTGCATTATTGTTTTCCCTGACTCACAAGCATTCACTTACCATTTTGCAATGTCTGGTATGTACTACTATCATTTGATTTACAATGAGGAGATGAGATTCACATGCTTTCCATAGTCCCTGTAATTCTTAGTAAAAAGATTTGAGTGCTATAAAACTGTCTAAAAGCCTCAGGTTTAGCCAGAAGGGAACTTGTAAAGTAAAAAACTAGGGAATGTCAGTGTTTGCAAACCTGAATATGGAGCTCCTGGATCTTCAGCTGAAAAGATTGGACTGAGATGTGAATTAACCAGCTTTCAGTTGGAGCTTTTCTGGGCCACTAATCAGCCCAGAGAGACTAGGAGACCACAGACAGCTTTTGTGAGCTTCCTTTCCCCTGAGCAGAGACCTATACAATATGCTTGAAGTACAGTACAAAAAAAAAAATCACTTGAAGTTTATTTTTCTTTAGGGATAATTGACAGTTTTGCCACTGACAAAAACTGAGCATTACTCATATTGTGGTGAAGAATTCCTCTGCTATTCTTATTGACCAGATCACTCTTTAGAAGTTGGAAAGAAGTTCTTATATGATCAGCTACTAGTTTCTCAGTCAGAAAAAAAAGTATCTCATAGAAGAGTGGTTATACTTTTTAAAAATGCCTCTCTTTTGTGAATTACTCTGTATCCAGCGCAATTCATATGATGATACCTGAAATCGCTATTAGTGGTTGGTTCATAGAAGTGCAGCTACTTCAGATCCAACTTCCAGCATGTGTTATATGAAAAAAAATCTTATTTTTATTGTGGACTTAGCTTAGTCGTTGTAGGTACATACATTTAAGCTGGGATTGAAGTATTTCTTGGCAGTATGGTGGGGCCCACAGAAAGGTGGGCTAATTTGTGTAGAGAACTGAGTGCAGGTGTCCCACCCAGTTAAAGCCTACATTCAATAGATAGGGATTTGGTTTTCCTCTTTTTGTGGTGCTATACTTCTGGGGGATTTTTGTTTTTCAGAATTTTGTGTAACATATGAAAAAGACAGAAAATTCACAGAATCATTAAGGTTGGAAAAGACATCCAAGATTATCAAGTCCAACCATCTACCTAACAGTATTATGACCACTAAACCATGTCCTGAACTGCTATGTCTACGCATTTTTTGAACATCCCTAGGGATAGAGACTCCACCACCTCCCTGGGCATTCTGTTCCAATGCCTCGCCACTCTTTCAGTATAGAAATTTTTCCTAATGTCTAATCTAAACTTCCCCTAGTGCAACTTAAGCCCATTACCTCTCGTCCTATTGCTAGTTACTGGGGAGAAGAGACACCCACCAACACCCACCTCACTACAACCTCCTTTCAAGTAGTTGTAGAGAGCAATAAGGTCTCCCTTGAGCCGCCTTCTCTCCAGACTAAACAATCCCAGTTCTCTCAGGCGCTCCTCGTAAGACTTGTTCTCCAGACCCCTCACCAGTTTCGTTGCCTTCTCTGGACCTTCTCTGGCACCACTTTCTTGTACTGCGGTGCCCAAAATTGAACACAATACTCAAGCTGTGGCCTCACCAGTTCGTAATGGTTCTTTTTTAGTTTTGCATAATGAATACTGCTTTTAAGAGCTAATGGTAGAGGAATTAATTCATTCTTTGCATGAACTTCAGGAAGTGATTTTATTTACTGCTAGAATACAAAGAAGTCAATGTTAAATTAAAAGCCAAAACTCTTTATTAGGAATTCATAAAATGCATCATTTTGAGTTTGTAGCCCCCAGCAAAATAAACAAGGATTGTAATGTTATGATGGTACTGCTTGAATTGCACTGACAGCTTCAGCTCTTAATGTGTCTTGTTTACTTGATTTTATATCTTAAATCTGAACATTAATAGGCTTTTATTATTATAAAATCATAGAATCATTCTGGTTGGAAAAGACCTTTAATGTCATCAAATCCAACTGTTAACCCAGCATTACCAGATCATGACTAAACCATGTTCGTAAGTAGCACAGCTACACATCTAGATACCTCCAGGGATAGTGATGCCACCAATTCCCTGGAGAACCTTTTCCAATGCTTAGTAAGCCTTTCAGTGAATAATTTGGTCCTAATTTCTAACCTAAACTTTTCCTGGAGCAATCTGAGGCCACTTCCTCTTGTCCTATCACTTGCTAGATAAGAGAACAGAATGATCCCCCAACTTACTACGACCTCTTCTCAGGAAGTTGTAGAAATTGATAACATCTTCCCTCAGCCTTCTTTTCTCCAGGCTAAATAACTCCAGTTTTCTCACCTGTTCCTTCTAAGAGCTTCACAGCCTTTCTTTGGACACACTTCAGCACCTGAATGCCCCTCTAGTGAGGGGCCCAAAACGGAACACAGGACTTAAGCTGCAGCCTCACCAGTGCTGAGTACATAGGGACAATGACTCCCCTACTCCTGCTGGCGACACTATTTCTGATATAAGCCAGGATGCCATTGGCCTTGTCTACCTGGGCACATCGCTGGCTCATATTCATCTGATTGTTAATAAGTACCCCTAGGTCCCTTTCTGGTGGGCAACATTCCAGCCACTCTGCCCCAAGCCTGTAGCACTGCATGAAGTTGTTATGGCCCAAGTGCAGAACTGGGCACTTGGCCTTGTTGAACGTCATACAACTGGCCTTGGCCCATCAATCCAGCCTGTCCAGATCCCTCTGTAGAGCCTCCCTACCATCAAGCAGATCAACACACTTGCCAAACGTGGTATTGTCTGCAAACTTACTGAGGGTGTCCTCAATTCCCCCTCATCCAGACCTTTGATAAAGATGCTAAATAGACCTGGCAAAATACTGAACCCTGGGGAACACCACTTGTGACTGGACACCAGCTGTATTTTGGTCCATTCACCACCACTCTCTGAACTCAGCCATCCAGCCAATTTTTTTATCCAGTTAAGGATGGATAATCATCATTAATACTGTCCAGGGTACAAATTTAATAATAGCTTTCAGTTTAAGCAAATATTGAATAATTAAAGACTGCTTAAAAGTAGATGTAGGTTATGGGTAAGTATTCCTTTTACTAACAAAATCCTAAGTTAGTTTCACATTATGGCAGACTTTGCTTTATCTGCTCTTTTTCATGACTACTGTTCAACTGGGAAATGCTCAGGCTTGTGGCCTGGATCATGTTCTCAGGGCACAGTGTGAAAGGCAACATCTAACACAAGCGTTTAAAGGTCCTTTACACCTGTCCCACTCTCACACTTCCTCACTTTTTACCATGCTCCCACAGATTATTAAATGACAGTCATGAACTTAAACTCTACCCATTTTAAGCCTTTAAATTATTTGAGATCTGGTTCATAATCTTTTACAAGGAAATACTCTAAAATTCAGCAATGATTAGCAATTCCAGCACACTAAAAATCCTGGAAAAAGTGTGTGTAATAAGCACCTCCTGAAAACAGCTCCTGCAGGCTTCTATTAGAGGTGTCAACAAAGTTTTACCAAAATAGTCTTTATTTAGGAAGTTGTTAATCTGTTCTAAATAAATAAATAAATAAAAAATAAATAGCAAGGACTCTGATTCAGCAAGATAATAAGCCTGTTAATTGGTACCTTCCTCTGTGTGTTTCAGTGTATACACTCTTCAGATTTCAGAGATAAGAAATACTTATGAAATTAATAAATATTATTTCAGTCCTAAATTTATTTTCATCTTTGTAATTTCACCTCCTGCTTTAATACTTTGAAATTCTAGAATTACTTAAAGTAAGCAAATTCAAATAGCTGAAGATCTGGTAGTAAGATGACAATATTCAGTGTCCAAGAAGAGTTTGGACAATACTCTTAGTTATGTGGTTTAACTTTTAGGTTGCCTTATGTGGAGGCAGGAGTTGGACTTGATGATCCTCTTGGATCTCTTCCAAATCAGGATATTCTATGATTCAATAAATGGCTTTTAAGCTTTCTAGTATCAAATTGTCCAAAATCAGGTAAGAAACATGAATTGTGACAAAAGTCTGAATTTCTTTTTTAGCTCACTTTATAGGTAGAAAAAAGGTGGTGTGAAAAGTAAATTTTCATTTTTTACACTCTTTTCAGAAAGAGTATTGGCAAAAAGAAATAGAAAACAGTTGATACAGAGTTATTAAGGAGATAGTACTATTTATTAACTTCATTTATGCTGCTTACAGATTTTTTTTTTTTTTTTTTTATTTCAAGGTGTGTATTTCGGCTATGAAAGTGACAGAAGCTGAAAATCATTTGCATCTTTGGTAAAATAAGTTAATAGGCAGAAGAATTAGATACAACTGAGTACTTTGAAATAGGAGAGAAAGAGAACTGCATCGATTTAACAAGTGGCTTAAAAGAAATGTAAGAATGGTAGAAAAACTTTATGAAAAAAAAATTTACAGAAATACAAAGAAGCAGTTTGTGCAAACTAGTCAAAAAAAAAAAAAAAAAAGATATGGATGATAATGAATACATCATTACAAAACTGTGGCCAATAAAAGTTTAGTTTTATACAATTGTATCCCAAAAAACAGAGAAGGTAAAAAAGCATGACACTATAATCAAACGATATTATGACACTTCAAAGCTTATGATATTAGTAAGTATATCTAAAGTATGCCCAGAAAATAGAAAGTTTTCAATGACTATATATCTTCTATGATGCACTGGAGGAACAGACTATATAGACATCTTACCAAAAGGCCTAGAAAAGACCGTCACTGGAATACATGTACAACTCCTATTCCTTTTTAAAAAGGGAACAATTAACGATGCTGTAAAACTCTGTAAGTAACATAGGAAATAACTTCACATCTGATTAATGCTATCAATATCTTGTTATCAAAGGAATGGAAGACCAGAATAATATCAGAATTTCACATTCACGAAAATAGTGAGACATATGCAAACATCATAAATCTTAGAAGCTACCGAAAATTAATGTGTGCTAGATAATATTTAATTGTGCAAACAAGAACAATTTTGAGGTTCCATTGAAGAACATCCTTGGGAGTCTCAGCAGCGACAGATCATTCTGGATAGAAACCAAGTTGTAAAATATGTCTATGACTATTATCTCATTAAACAAGGCAAAAGAGAACAGCCAAAGTACATTCACTTTAAACTCTTTAGTCAGCTGCACTCTCAGTCAAAATAATTTTCATTATTTACAGTGGCATCAAAATGTTGCAGGTAATAGTTTATTAAACCTTTCTTCATCAAAAAAAAAGAACACAGATAAGGACTTTATAAGGTTATGATGGAATATTAGAACACAGAGAGTCTAATAAATGTTTACAAGAAGCATGAACCTTGTTCTTTGGGAAAGAGTCTCTTGGGTGGGGAAAGATCACAGTGAAAAGCCTGTTAAACTACTAGCAGAACAATCTTTTTTTTTTTTTTAAACATATTTTTGTTTTCAGAAAAAACAAAAAAACAAAAACCAAACCTGGCCTGAAGAGAAGAATTTCCCACAAATCAGGCCATTTTGGTGGCCTTTTATGATGGAATTACAGCATTAGTGGATAATGGAAGATTAACTAGTGTAATTTACCCAGACTTCTGCTAAGCATTTGACACTTTCTTACATGACATTGTGGTCTCTAAATTGGAAAGACATGAATTTGATGGATGAACCACTCGGTAGATAAAGAATTGTCTGGATGGTCTCACTCAAAGAGTTGCAATCAATGTCTTAATGTCCAAGCGGAGACCAGTGACAAGTGGTGTTCCTCAGAGATTAGTACTGGACTGGTGCTGTTTAACATCTTTGTCAGTGATATGGACAGTGGGATCAAGTGCATCCTCAGCAGGTGTGTGGATGCCACCAAGCTGTGTGGTGTGGTCAACACACTGGAGGGAATGGATACCATCCAGAGGGACCTTGACAGGCTAGAGAGGTGGGCCCATGCCAAACTCATAAGGTTCAACGAGATGAAGTGCAAGGTCCTGCACCTGGATCCGGGCAATCTCAAGCACAAATACAGGCTGGGTAATGAGTTGATTGAGAGCAGTCCTGAGGAGAAAGACCTGGGAGTGCTGATTGATGAAAAGCTCCACATGAGCCATCAACGTGCAAGTGCAGTGCAGAAAGCCAACCATATCCTGGGCTACATCAAGAGAAGCATGACCAGCAGGTCAAGGGAGGTGACTCTGCCCCTCTACTCCAATCTTGTGAGACCCCACCTGGAGTCCTGTGTCCATCTCTGGAGTCTCCAACACAAGAAGGAGACGGACCTCTTGGAGCATGTCCAGAGGAGGGCCACGAAGAAAATCAGAGGGCTGGAATATCTCTCCTATGAGGACAGACTGAGAGAGTTGGGCTTGTTCAGCCTGGAAAAAATGAAGGCTTCTGTAAGACCTAATAGTGATCTTCCAGTATCTGAAGGGGGCCTACAAGAAAGATGAGAAGGGACCTTTTACAAGGGCTTGTAGTGATAGAACAAAGGCTAATAGATTTAAACTGGAAGAGGTTGGATTCAGATCAGAAATTAGGAAGAATTTCTCCACTATGAAGGTAGTGAGATACTGGAATAGTTTGCCCAGGGAAGTTACAGACGCTCCAACACTGCATGTGTTCAAGGCCAGGTTGGATGGGGCCTTGCACAACCTGGTCTAATGGGAGGTGTCCCTGCTTATAGCAGGGGGCTGGAACTAGATGATCTTTAAGGTCCCTTCCAACCCAAACCATTTTATAATTCAATGATTCTTAACAAATTTTCAGTAGCTGACTCTGAGAATTACAATACGTCGAGAGAACCTGTTTCCCTGGATTCTGGCTTGTATGAAACTTGACAGTGACGTAAAGTTTGAAATGAAAAAAATTCATGCTGTGTATGAGGATATTACTGTCATTCGTCAAAATGTGGTCAAAGTTGAAAATACACTAGACATGCAATTTCATTAAGAAGAAGCCCCTTGCTACTAGTCTCAGATATTGTATCTAGGTATTGAATGTACCTAAAAAAACATGAAAGAGAATATAAAAATAGTCAGAAGCAAAAAACTGTCCTACTTAAAGAAGTGTATTTCTATTATTTTCTCCAATCTCCCTATTTTAAGTATAATTGTCTGTGTCGGAACATTTTATTGTTTTGAAAAGGAATTTAATTCCTTAAATATTTTCTTTTATTAAGAGCAGCTTTGCATGGCATGGCTCTCACTTTATAAAATGGAAGAACCTAGACTCAAAAGATAATATTTCTTTCTCTGAAGAATGAGGAGGTCTCTGAAAGAAATTTTTTATTCCCTAAAGTTACAAATCCCACAATACTCTAATCTAGATTTATTTCTGAAAAACAAACTGTGAAGTAAAGGTCTATGCAGGAAGAAAACAGATTCTTATGCTGAACATGCTGAGGTGCTAACAGTATTATTTAATGCTCTGGATATGCTAATTCTCAGAAGCAGCATCTGAATTCTGCAAACCGCAGTGGACACATAAACAATACAACAGAGATCTCCTGTTCATAGCTACAGGCCATGAAAGTTTATTCTTCTGACATTGTTCACTGCCACAGGAAGTAGAAAAAATACATTTAGATGCCCATTCAGGTTAAACAGGGAGTGAAGTTGCTAAGAAGACACTGCTTCCTAGTGCAGTGGAAGAAGACAGAAACACAGGAACCACTGAACTACCATTTATTTAATGTCTTTCCATAAGAGGGAATGTTTTAAAAATGTACTAAAAATATGAGAAAAGGTATCATAAAGAATAGATGTAGTAGAGATGAGGGTGCCAGATGTGATCTTTGGGTACACAGCTGAAGAATCTCAGGTGAACTGGTGTTTCCTCTGCATTTGTCCAGTGAGGGATGCTGCTAAGTTTTATGTCCAGTGGGTGGAGAAAGATAAGTTCAGGCTAAAAGTGAAGTGTACATAATTAACCAAACAATTAGCCATGTGAATAACTTATCCAGACTTCTAATGGATTCACTGATGGTTTTAAAATACATGTGGTTTACTTGTTCTATGTGCATTCTAGTTCAAATTAAAATAAGTTCAGAAAGTTCTGTGTTAGCCTGTGTTAAAGAAGAGAATGAAATAAATATTGCAATGTTGTCTAACCATTCATGAATTTGTTTTCTTCCTAAAAGTGGGACAAATCTAAAGGTACAGAAAATCTCTGAGGTAATGTCTGTCTATTGCACCATTCCTTGCTAACAAAGGCTAGGAGATGTTCTTCTGTCCTAGTGAGGCCACATCTGGAACACTGTGTCCAGTTCTGGGCTCCCAAGTTGAAGAGACACAAGAAAACTACTGGAGAGAGTCCATTGGAGGGCTACAAAAGTGATCAATGAACCGGAACATCTCTCTTATGAGGAAAGGCTGAGAGACCTGGGGCTGTTTAGTCTGGAGAAGAGAAGACTGGAAGAGGATCTTTCCAATGTTGATAAACACCTGAAGGGTGGAGGTCAAGAGGATAGGGTCAGTCTCTTTTCAGTGGTGCCCAGCAACTGGACAAGGGACAATGAGCACAGACTGTAACACATGAAGTTCCACCTACACAGGAGGAAAGACAGTTTTACTTTGAGGGTGACAGACCACTGCAACAGAGCCCAAAGGGGTTGTCGAGGGTCCTTCTCTGAAGACTTTCAGAACCCATCTGGACACATTCTTGTGTATCCTGCCCTATGTGAACCTGCTTTAGCTGTGGGCTTGGAGTAGATGATCCCCAGAGGTCCCTTTCAACCCCTAACCCTCTGTAGTTCTGTGATTCTTTTTCAAATGTAGGTTTCTCTTCTTTAAATATAGATTCCTCTTACTTTGAAGCAAGAGAAATTTAAACTTTCTCCCCTAATAGTAGTATGTATCATTTAGGACAAATAATTCCCTTGCTTTTCATATAAATCTTTTTTTTTTTCCTGAACTTTTTGGATTCTACATAAAATTCTATAGACTTATATAAAGTTTTATTTAAGTGAAATATCAAGTAAAATTGAAATAAGAAGGATAACTTGATCAAAAATTCACTTAACTATGATTGATGTGTGTCCCCTTCCCCCAAGCACAAACACACAATAAGGAACAGTGTTTGTCCTCAGTCCTTCAGATACTGGTTGTTTGATAGATCAGTGTTTTAGTATTTAATTTTTACTGAAATCTTGATTTCATGAAATTTTAATTCCCAAATAAGTTACAGAGCTCAAGTGTTTTCTGATGAAATAACTTCTTTGAGTCAAGTAGATTTAACTGTCACTTTATATTAGGCATTATTTACTTTATAGTCAGACACTTTCCTGAAATCGCAGATTGCTTTACGTACTTATATTAAGCAACCGTTCAAGTTAGATAAAAATAGCATCATCACTATATAAGGTTATTTTCTGCTGTGTTCTTCCAAGTTGATCTGTATGATGGATTCATTGGGTCCTACCCTTTTGCAAAATGTTCTGTGGTCGGTGCCAACAGCAAAAGAGACAATGGACGCGGCTTGTTCCTCTCTGCAATTCAAACAAGAGTGATTTAACCCCATTGATTTAGGCAGCTAGTTTCAACCTTAAATAAAGACAATCCATTTAATTACCTGGGGAGGGAAGCAGGAAAGGTAGTGTCTGGATGGGATGGGACTTCAAATAGGAAGTTCTGTTTAGTCTATTACAGGTGTAATAAACTCAACTAAAGCAGTAGACATTGATTTATTTTTGATCTGGCACAATGAACTATTCTTGTATTACTTGTGAAGTGTTTTGTGCTTTACAAGCCTACTTTGAACTGTTTTAGTGAAAGGAGAATGTGGAATTTAACTGGGCTGTTAATGTCTTTCTTATTTTTTTCTTATGATTCACAGGTTATTGGACCTTTAAAATTATCATAAGAACAGGTCTTTACAGAAAAGGAGGGTATAACAGAATTAAAGGTGCCCACAAGGGACCTCCTTAAACATTCGATAAAATCTACAGGAGATATCCACAGGTCCTGGAGATTTACCTTTGTTTCAGACTTGCTGTTGGCATTTAGATTTTTTTATCTGTTATTATTTCCTCATCTAAAAAACAGTCTAGGAACAGTCTGTCATTTCTAAAGATTTATTTTTTTTATATTATTAATAACTTCAGACCACGGAACATCTGAAGCACTAAAGTGTTTTGAGGTAAGTGAAAAAAAATAAGACTTCTTATTTGCCTACCAAGTTCATTGTATTGAATCGATGGGATAATATGGTCTATTTGACTTTCCCTTGCTTAAAACTCACTCTTTCATTACTGCTATCTTTTTAAGGAAATATCTATTTCATAGCATACTACATTTTGAGATTTCAACTCTCATCAGTATGTTCCGTGTCTTCCTAATGTAGCTAATTCATGAGATGTGCTTTGATAAATCTTTTTGTTTACATTTTTACAGATCTCTCTTGACATTTTTATCTCCTCTTCTGGTTTGATATTTATCTGAGTTGTTCTCTATTCTTCACCATCCAATAGGAGACTGTGCTTACTAATTTTATGTAGTGATTTCTCTGTATATTGACTTTGAGCAAGATCCAGATTGCTTGCTTGACATATTTAAGTTAATTCCCTGATATTAGGCACTTCGTCTCTGAAGAGAAATCCCAGGCAGTCAAGTGCCTCGATTTTGGTTTATTTGTTC
>VWZK01022737.1:0-15632 GCA_013396935.1 Baryphthengus martii | reverse complement strand
TATAAAAGGAAGCTTTTAAAGCTTTTGCTGAGGTCAGTTGGTAGATTTTTTTATTTTATTTTTTTTGGTCAAATTATAATATTTTAGCAGTATTATGAATTGGAGTTTTTCTGTTGAAGGAAATATTTCTGACTCTGTTGATATTTGACTAGGAGTTGCTAGTCTCTTCCTGGACTGAACAGACATGCTCAATGAAATCCTGAAGTATCTTACTTAATTGATTATGCTAAAACCAGGGAAAAAAGCAGTTAATTGTGTGGGATTTAGTATTTTTTTACACTGATCCAGAATACTCTGAATCTTCATTCCAGCTCTTAGAGGCTTTGCTCCAGTTCAGAGCGAACTTGGAAGAAAATCGTTACTGGCCATTAGCCCACATTCTGAGATACTTTCCTGCAACGAGCACAAGTACCAAGTCCTACTTCAATTAGTGCAGTCTAATTTTACCACGGTATTACTAAAGTCATTGCAAGATAAAACATGCAGAAAATGTATATATGGTATTAGAATGATAAAATGAAATTATTCTCCAGCTGTGATACACTTAAGAAGAGCAGCAGTGCTTAAAAGAAAATTTGTAGCTTTGTGAGCTGTGGCAAGGTACAGTAATATTTTTCAGAGGAGTTTCCAAAGGAATTTGTGCAGATATTTGTTTGTGTCACAGTGGAAAGATGTGCAACACCGTCACAGTAGAGACCTTACTGTGCTAAAGTGATAGGGTTTTTTCTCTTTAGAATTTTGGCAAGGAGAGTGTCTTAAGATTTGTCGTCACTTGAAGAGACAGCATGCGGTGCCTTAATGCTGAGGATATTTTTGTCTTTAAAAAGAGACAAAATTTTAAAAACTTTACTTGGTTAATAAACTAAATGTGATAATTGGAGATTCTTTTGCCTCAGATTTCTTCATACCCTCAAGCAGAGCCTGCATTAGTGGGGTGGGGGGAAGTGATATGAATGTTCTGTAAATTTAGAATGAGACCTCAGTGCTGTAAATTTTTAAGTACCTGGAAATGCTTTAAAAAGATAGTGTCTATATCCTGGTTTATGATACTGTGTTGTTGCTTATACATCCGGTTACTGTATTCATATCCTACTCTTTCTGGCACTTTTCAACATTTTTTTCTTTTTCTAGAGCAAAATGGTTTATAGGTGCCATAAATTACTTTGTCAGTGGGGATTTTTTTTTTTCCTGATTGAGTGTGTTTAAGATTAGTGTGTACAAAGGTTTTGAACTTTAGACTCTGCAAGGGTAATTGATGAAATGTACAGTTAATTAACTTACTAAATTTTTGTTTGGAATTAACCTCATACTAAACTTTAACAGAGTGGTTTTCTCTGTAAGTCATTTTTGGCATTGGTTGGAAAGTGTATTTTGAAAATTAGATTAGTTGTATAATTTGTATTAAGCATTATGGCATTTGCTAGTCCTTAATGTGATTCAAGAGGTTTAAAGTGTCATCGGAAAATCTTTGCAGCTGAAATAATAATTTTGTAAACCATTTAGCTTTTTTGAATAATAGTTGATTAAATATGCTAGCTAGCTATTTCTCTTCTCAAACCACAGGAACCTATTAGTACTCAATTGGCTAGAAAAGGCTGTGCTAAGAACTATTTTTCTAAACACTCGCTCATTCTTTATCGCTGTTACCGTAGACTCTGTGAAGTTTTGTTTGTCCAGCTCTTGCCAGTCTGTGTGCGTATAGCTCTGGATCCCGCCAGACACCCGTTATCTTCAGCGAGTAGCTGCCTTCAGTGTGTGGTGAAGTGGTGCAGGTTTAGGGGTAAGAAGACGCTAGTTGTATGGAGACTGAAGGTCACAGTGTAGCTGGTTTTACTTGTTTAAGAACCGTTGCTAAAAAGCATGCTGGGTGACGAATTGTTAGTGAAGAATCACACCAGAGGACTGTTTAGGGGTGATGCTGCAGGCTCTTTGAATCAGGTATTAAAAAAGCCCAGAGTCCTCAGCTGTACAGATGATTCACTGACTGAGGTCTTCACATCAACCATTCAAAAACAGTTAACATACATTGTGTAATTGTGCTAATGCAATAGTAATAACTGCTGCCGGGATTTTTTTTGCATTTGTGCTTTCAAGGGGAGCAATTAACAGTTCTTTGATGGTGTAAATTGATTTAGAAGACATTGTCCTGTTTTTCTCACATGTGTAGTGCTCTTTATAGTTGAAACATGGTGTTGAGATTTTTGTTCTTTTTTTCTTTCTTTTTTTTTTTAACTCCAAAAAGTGCTGCTAAAGAAACCATTTTAGCAACAGCAGTTAAGAGTATCATAGCACCAAAGCAGTATAAAAATAGTTGACCTTGTTTGTGTCAATTCTTTGTTCTAAAGATATTTAAAGATGGAAAAAGTGTAGGTTCTTTAGTATTTTTTTCAGTAAAATGCCTTCTTTACTTCTCAAGCAGCTGCTAATGTTTTTGCATGATGCTGCATCTTTCCTTGATTTAAGGATCCTTAAAGTTTGTTGTTTGGGCTGTTTTGTTTTTTTCTTTTAGAGGGAGGTGGTCATTAAATACACTTCTCCATTTTTCTTGTTATTATGTCTTGCATCATAGTTTGAGCTTAGTCTTTTCTTCTAGTGGAATGAAAATGTTACCTCCAGAGCCAGTTCTTTCCCTTCAAGAAGATAAATAATACAAATTTATGACTTCATGCTAAGGATTTTAGCAATCAACTTATTTATAGACTCCTCTTTCATTTCGGGGAAGTCACGTTGGAACTGAACAGCAGGCAGTTAACGTGGGGAAAGCTGAGAATTTGAGTTTGGAGAAAGAGGGCAAGCGCTTAAAACAAGACTTGTATTTACCATTCCTCTTTACCCTTATTTAAAAGTTGATTCACGAGATACAGTTCCGTAGACTTTCAACATCTGAAAGACCTTTTGTTACATCATATAGTGCTCTGTTTCCCGTGAGCAAGCATGTCACTGAGGACATGCTAAATAGGGAGTAGAGAATGAACGTGGTAGTTTAAAAAATACACCTTGATCTTCAGTTCAAGATCTGAAACTTCCCCATAAAGCTGATATTTTACTTTTGAAAAAAACAGCCTAACATTGCTAATCTTTCCATGTTTGGGGTTTTCTTGGATTGCAGATGTAGTGGGAGATTTCCCTCCGTTCTGAGCATTAATAGATTTTATTCACAGGTTTAGTTTAATACATGCTGTGCGAATAGAAGTGAAGTAATTCTATTTGGTTTGACATGCATCTGGATGGTCACCGGAATGTGTCCATTCCTCTCAATTCTTGTGAAAAGTGAGTTACTTAAAGTTCGGCTACAACAGTAGCAGATGCTGATGTGGCAACTCAGACCAAACATTCTTTCCTGCTTCCGTCAGCAGAGCAGTTTGTTCGTTTAAAGGTCAAAGTAGCGTAGCCAGTAAGGCTGACTGATGCAGATGTGGACTATATCAACCCAGCGTGCTTTTGATTGCGTCCTCTTTGCACCCATAGTAGGAGTTTCTTTTTGCATCAATGAATTTGATGTTATCATGGGCAGTGAATTCTAATACTGACTTTTTGAAGTTTCAGTGGGGATGATAATGCCACAATGGAAAAAGATATGCTCTGCAGATAGTTGAAACACATTTGTTGAAACTAACTCATGAAACTGAAAATATTCGAATGTTCTTGCGAGCTATTTTTATCAAAGGTGTTTAAAGAAAAAGACTTCTTCCTGTATAGAGACTTGAAATTTCTGTTTCAACAAAAGATATCTTTTACACCGTGTTGTACCTGTTCTGGCTTTATAGTTTGTGCTGTGCAGAAACACTGTGTTTACACTTTGTTGTGTAACTCGGTTACAACAAGCATGTAGTACGGTGTGTTATACATACAAAGTATTCATGTGTTACACAACCCTTTTTGCTAAATTTTTGTTGTTTGTTTACAAAATTCGGCTGTACCACTGATTCTTGACAACCCAGAGTCATTTCATCCTGTTTGGAGTGTACTGTTTGGACCTGTATGTCCACAAGGGCTGAAAGGCATGTATGTCTCCAAACACCTGGGGTCTTGTACGTGTTTCTGCAGTCCTCAGGATGCGATATTGCAGATAGTGATGTAGAGATTTGGGTAAATGAATTCTGTATGTATGATCTGTAGAATCCCTCGCTTTGAAAGATATCAGGCTAAATTAATAATTTTTTAAAAAACTTTTTGTTTTCTGCTTCTGTCTACTAACTCCAGAATGTCAAAGGTTGCCTTAGCCTTACCTTTGCTAGCATATATCTTTGTCCTTGCTGCATAAGAAAAGGTGCAGTACTCATCAAAGAATAACAGATACTAATTTTCTGTTTTTCTGTAAAATGGTAATGAAATTAAGGCACTTGGTATCAATTGAGATAACCAAAATGTGAATGAGATGGAGGTATCCTTGTGGTGTCCAATTTACCTAAAACTGCAGCTGCTTTGGTTTTTGCCATACTTTGGGCAGTTGCATTGGCTACCCTGGTGTAAAATAAAACAAGTGTTCAGTCGGTTGAAATTCAAGTAAAGATTACATAGATTTGTGTATGTATCTGTTGTTTCTGACCGATAAAATTACACTAAACTCTAACTTGTCTGCAATATTTGTTTCGTACTATATTGAATCTTGCTGAGCTGAAGTTAGTTTTCCCCACAGCAGCCCTGACAGTGCTGTGCTTTGTATTGGAGCTGGAAGGCATTGATAACACACCGGTGGTGTGGCTACGGCTGAGCAGGGCTCGCACAGCAACAAGGCTGTTTTTTCAACATTCCCCCCTCAGTGGGATGGGGTGATCAAGATCTGGGGAGGGAGCACAACCAGGACAGCTGACCCAAAGTGACCAAAGGGATATTCCATACCATATGAAGTCAGCTCAACAATAAAAGCTAGAAAAAGGAGGAGGAGGGGGTATCAACTTGTCCTGGAGAGCGACCGCTACATGTATTGGAGTCCTGCTTCCCTGTACGGGCCGGACATGGCCTGCTGAGGGGACGTAGAGAATAAACCTTTGTTTTCTTTTGTTTCTGTGTGTGGCCTGGCTTCGGTTTTCATTAACCTGCCTTTGTCTTAACCTACAAGTTTCATATTACTTTCTCCCCCTGGCCATCTGAGAGGAAGCAGTGAAGTTGTTGAGTGATAGAGCAGCTTGGTGGGCACTTGGCTCCCAGCCAAGCTCAAACCACCACAGTTTGCTTTGTTTGCGAGCGTAATGCTTGTGACATGAATGATCTGAATAGGTGATACAATACTTACACTTGTGGGTCAGTGTTCTTAAAAAAAATAAACAAAAACAACTAAAAACCAGTAAATTAATGAACTGGATGGCACACTTGATAACCCAGACAAATAAGGCTTATTTTCGTGATGCTGCATTGAGTTTTAAAATAACTGCGTTTCGTTAGAGAATGCAATGTGAAATTTTAGATGAGTTAAAAAAAAAAAAATCAAATTTTTCTACATCTACAAGTTGATACCGTGTAATGGTCTGTTTAAAGGAAGACAGTGCTCCGTTATCTCTTTTCTTAGTAGGTCTTAGTTCTATCAGTAATTTGCTATAGGGAGATATATTTTTATGAATTACTGTAATAGTTACCTACATGTTGGGTTATGCATGCGGAGTTAGTAGCGTAAACATTGATCTAGCAAAAAGAACTGAAGGAACATGAACATTTTATGGTCTGTAGTATCTGTAATGCATCTTGGGAAAGAGTGGAGATACTTAAAAATTCATCACATTTAGTTAATGGAAACATGAAATGGAAACAGTTAATGGAAAGTGAAAATCATTTTATTGACTCAAAATTTGCATTTATGCATCTATAACTTATTTTAGGATTATTAAGACACAGCTATTGTAATGTTCATTCTCTGTGCGTTGCTTATTTTGCTTACTTTATAGTCTTTATAGGCATATAGGATGACATGACAGACTAAACTTTTTGCACTAAATTTTAAGTGCTGCTTGTGGCAGGCTGCATGTCAGTGTCTGATGTGTATATTTGCACAGAGGGGAAACAAACCCCACAGGAATGTAACTCAGTAACCCTTACCTCTTTTGAAGGACAGTTTTTTCAATTGTAGTGTTTCTCCTTGGTTTTAGAGGAAACCCACATCTAAAAGGAACCCCACATTATAAGGAAGAACAATGTGCTCCTTCATTAAATCTAGAAATGAAGAAAGTGCTGGACTTGCAAGCCTCTATCACAAGGTATGCTCACCTATCATGTCTTAAGAATTTTTCTGCATATAGTGGTTACTTGTTAAAAAACGAAGGGGAAACTGCATGGAAAAAACTTCCAGTAGGTTTCTCGACTTATTAATAGTATGGACCAATAGTTTACTAATAGTCTAAGGAAGTGAAAAAGTAAATTGCTGTTTAAGAAATCTTTCTTTCTGTGGATGACTATACTGATATTTTTGACATGTGAAAGTATATAGCACATGTATGTTCAGTATTACATTACGTTGCTATAAATGTGTTTGTCCTTAGGCTCAAAATAGTCATTAGAAATTTCATGGAGACATAGGTACGTAACAACAAAATTGTACATAGCATTTCAACGTTCTCCAGCTGCCCACAGAGAGTCCCTATTTATCCTGGAACAGCTTTTTATTTACCTCTTCCTTTTTTTGTGATGATTGCCTTCCCTACAAATAAGCTTTGTACATGCTAAATAAGTGTGCGTAAAAAGGTGGTGAAACTGTATAGCATTGGGATGAGGTGAAAAAGTGCAATTTGGGAAGAGGCCCCAGAGGATAAAACGGGTATTGGAAGAAACACAGTACATGCTGGAAAAAGCTTTCCTGGGAAGCTACAGGTTATTATTTGCATGCAAATAATTTAATAATAGCTTTCAGAATTTTGGAGAAGTTTGAGGAAAGATTTAGGAAAAGTCTTAATTTCTGCTTCATCAGTGAGTTTATACCATGGATTAGAAACTATTGTGAATTATTTACAGCTGAGGCAATTGGCAGTTTTCTAGGATAGACGAGTAATTGATTGTTGGCAGCAATGTCGTATGTTCAATCAAAAGTATTAAAATGATCTTCAGTATTTCATATACCAGTTAAACAATTACTCTAACAGTACAGACCTGCTAATGAACTAGGAATTCCTAGGAAAAAGTAGAGACATATACCGTGTTTTGTTAGCTTGGTATCTTTACTGTTTAGAGGACTTAGACACTTACTTTGTAACTTATTTGATGCCACTTCTCAATGTAGTTGCCTGTACAAGAGGCAGTAATACGGTGTTTATTACATTAATTGATTTTTCTGTGACGTTGATTTGAGATGCAGTTATTTGGAGAATGACAAATACATCTGTTAGTTTGCAGTCCATGTTAGAGGATCTACTTGTTGCTACTGCTGATGGGTTTCTCCATCTCATTCACTGGGATGGTATGACCAATGGAAGGAAGGCCATCAACTTATGTACAGTTCCATTTTCTGTGGACCTGCAGTCTTCTCGAGGTAAGTTTTGGGTATTTTATTATTGCTTCTTATTGGTAAAATACCATCTAATATAAAATGTTATCTGTGCTTTCAAGAACAGATGAGAATAATGTGCCTTTTGTAAACATGAACAAAATAGCCTGTTTAAATTACATTTTTCTGTGGACTAGTAAGTAAACGAGAGAAAAGTCTGTTAGCTTGCGATACCACTGCGTTCACATATTTTTAAATTACTGATACTCTCTCAGCAGGTTCATTTTTGGGCTTTGAAGATGTTTACATCAGAGATATGGAATACTGTGCCACACTTGATGGTTTTGCTGTTGTTTTTAATGATGGCAGAGTTGGTTTCATTACACCAATGTCGAGTAGATTCACTGCTGAGGTATATTTCCTTTAGTATTTCTAGCATGCAGTCTGCAATAAATGTGTTTTCCTTGGTCTCTCCATTTCAGTTAACTTTCAACTTTTCTTTGCATCTGAACAGAATTTAATTAAAATTTAGCAACGGCTTCAAGACTGTAT
This sequence comes from Baryphthengus martii, assembly GCA_013396935.1. Lineage (NCBI taxonomy): Eukaryota > Metazoa > Chordata > Aves > Coraciiformes > Momotidae > Baryphthengus > Baryphthengus martii. The sequence goes on along the minus strand of VWZK01022737.1, from coordinate 7,669 downwards.
TTCATACCATAATTTGAACTAGGTTGTTTTAGGGCTGGTACTCATCCATGGGAATTTAATTTTTGTTTATTGCTTAAATATTATTGTATTTCTGGGGTCCTCTTAATGTTTCTGTGACAGACTTCCTGTTGGTAGTTACAAGTGGGGTGATAAGAAGTGGTTTTTCCTATGGCAAAGTATCATAGGTGCTATTTCTGGCTTTTAGCTGTAATCAAGTCTAACTCTTCTCACAGTGACAAGCATACTTCAGGATTTGTTTTAAAGGAATCTTTTCCAGATTAGGTATTTTCTTACCTGTAGTTCAGTCTACAGACTGCACTGCACTACATTTTATCATTAGATCTCTTTATTTTAATTAAACCCAGAAGGATTTGTTTAGTCTGTCCAAAATTACTTCACACAGTTACAGTGTCTGCCATTTCAGCTGTTGCAGATGGAAATTTATTTCCTGGTTTATGTTTTGTCTTCATCCTTAGTACCATCTACTGATTGTTATTTTATGCAGTATCAGGGATATTCTGGATATTGACTATAGGTCGATATAGGTCAACTAACTATTGACTTCCTTTGGTGGTTCAGAGCTCTGATAAACAGTTTCCTTACGTACTGGCTTCTTTCTGTAATTTTTATTAAGAACAATTAAACCAGTTTTACATATACTGGATTTTGTTCATCCGAGCCATATTAGTTAATCTTTACATTTGCAATAGAAATTTCCCGAGGTGATGAAGGTCAACTGACAGAGCTGTAATATGGTGTACATGGGTAACACGTGGGTAGAAGCTGACTGTCATGAATAAAACCACTATTTAACCAGAATTTCTGTTAATTCCTCTCTTTACAGCAGCTCCATGGTGTTTGGGCACAAGATGTGATTGATGGGACTTGTGTGGCGGTAAATAACAAATACAGGCTAATGGCATTTGGATGTGCCAAGTAAGTTTTGTAAAGCTGGTTCAATGGGAAGAGAAATTATTTCATTTTAAAACTTGTTTCTTACCAAGTTGTGTTGCAAGAGTTGTGTATTGTGTAAAGATGAAAATGATCAGTCTTCCTAGAGATTGTGTCCTGCTCTCTCAAGAAGGTGGGAGCAAAGAGGCAAGAAACGAGTTTCTGCTGGAACGGCAGTTGAAATTGATGTTTGCATGTCAGCTCTGGAAAAAAAAAAAAAAGTCGACTGGACCAGCAGCAAGGATTGGAAAGTGCTGCTGTAACAGTTAATCTCAAAGCAGGATTATAAAATCAGTTTTAAACAGTTAATCATAATAGTATTGGGCAAGAATAAGCACTTTGCACACAACTGAGAAATTGCTCTGTAAAGAGTCGGTCAGGAAAAATGTTGCCAGTTTGATTAAATGTGGGCATTTATAAATGAAATGTTGCAAAAATGCTTTCAGTTGTGGTATTTTCCTTACTGTTCTTTCAAGACACTTCCTTTTGTATAACACTGCTTTAGCTAGTCTAGTATGCAGCTTTTTTTTTTTTTAAATATATCTTTTATTTTTATTTTAGAGCATTTTGCAAGATCTGGGTAGTTTAGTCTTCAGCTGTCTTCTTAAGAAGTAGTATTCTGGGTGATAGTAACAGTGCAGGGTGTTGGTGTTTGCCTCTGAAACAGGAGTATTTGCTGTAATTCATTGACCTTGATATGCCTCTGTACACTCTTGATGCATTTTTAGCACTAAGTGAATACTGACTTCCCTCATGAATTGTCTTGCAATTTGAGGCCATAAATCTCTGTGGATTGTGTGTGTGCATAGGTATTTTCAGAGAACGAAATAGTCGCGGTGCATCGGTTATTATGAGGGTGATGCTTTGGGTCCTCCAGTGCCTTCTGGAAAGTATCTTACAAAATTAAAAATTCTTTGAGTGTTACTTGGCACAATGTTTCTGTCTTAGATAAATTTGGTTTGGGGGAGGAAAAAAGAGCAGCTTTTGCTAACCTGTTGACACTGATGAGAAATCCAAATGGTCAGTAGGCTAAAACACCTGTAATCTCTTCCAGCGGCTCTGTGCAGGTTTATACGATAGATACCGCCACCGGCGCCATGCAGTTTTCACATAAATTGGAGCTGACACCAAAACAATATCCTGGTGAGCTACTTTTATTGCTAGAATTTTCCAGCTGTTTTTTTAGAGTATTAAAAATGCTTTTATTCTTGTCTGGTTAACAACTCTTGGTTGTTTGCATTGTCACTGATGAGATTAATATTTACTCTTGCGTGTTCGTAGTAGTTTATTGTTGCACACGTTATTTTAGCTGCTTGTTTTTAACTGACTTTTGGATGTATTTCGTATGTGAGGGTCTGGGGTTGGTTTGTTGTTTTTTTTCTTTTTGCTTTTGTACTAAACCTGAATCTGAGTTAGCAAGTTTACGGACAGTGCTGCTTCTGATTGTTCCTTTTTAAATGCTGCAGATCTTAGTAGTACCCACATGCCGTCTTGAGATTACTTTTTCCATTGCTTACCTGAGAAAATGAGAGATTTTTGTCAAAACTAGTCATGAATATAATAGAGGTGTGAATTAACTTGAAACAACTGACATGTAGGGTATAGAAAAAAATTGAGTAATCCAGCTTCCAGGCTGAACTGCAGCGAACAAAAGTTCAGTGGAATTTTTCGTGTAGTAGTGATGAGTACTGTGGGCTTGTGCGTGAGGAACATATAAAGTGCGTAAGATGCATCCACAACTGAAAATGTTTGTGCCTATTAAGTTTCAACAAAAAATTAAAATCTTTAAATAACACAGTTTTACAGTTGTGCTAAGTGCCAAAAGAAGAGATTTCAAGGGTGAATAAAAAATACTCTTTTGACCTAAAATCAGTGTGCCAGAGTTGCAGTCCTGTGGCTGTGCCATAGCACGGTGGACTGTTTTTATGTATTCTTATTTTCCTAGGGAACCAAACAGTATTTGAAAGAAAGCACAAAGTCTCCAACTGCTGCTTATTAATTTTGAGTTGGTCAGTTTGATGAATGCAGCAAATAAATTAATTGAAAAATAAGCTATTTATATCCATATAGTTTCGTTTTGAAGAACGTCTGATGTTTTTCACATGGTATTTTATTCTCTGTTTTTAAATAGATATTTGGAATAAAACAGGTCCTGTTAAACTAATCAGATGGTCACCTGATAGCTGTGTTGTGATGGTGACTTGGGATTGTGGAGGCTTGTCCTTATGGAGTGTTTTTGGTGCTCAGCTTATCTGTACTTTAGGAGGTGATTTTGCGTGAGTATCTTTAACAAAATTGTAAAATGTTTTTTTAGAAACCTAAACCTAATTGGAAAATGCTACATAAAAGTATTTAATTACAAACTAATTCACTGAACTAGCTTTTAAAAATCTTTTTTTTTTTCATTACAATTCCTTGGATATTGGAATCATAATATTTGGGAGGAGATTATTTTAATATAAATGGAAATGTATTATTTTCTTTTTGTAGTGATCTTTCTGGTCATAAAAGCAAGTTGCCCTAAAGGCAGGCTTTAGCAAGCAAATACTAAAATTTCCTCAGTACCAAAATAGAGTTGCTTGAAATTTGCTAACATCGCTAACATCCATAAATAACAATTCGGACAGTTTATGCTAGATATGTGACAACTACATTGCCTCTTATGTGGTGTTGTGGATCAGACAGTCTTTATAGTTTGAGGTGAGGTTCAGTTCAATACAAAGATAGGAAGATAATTTCTCTGTTTGATGAAATTATTTCCAAACTCAAGACATGTTCTGTCCTATTTTTAAGGTATCGGTCTGATGGTTCCAAAAAGGACCCTCTAAAGATCAGTTCTATGGTAAATATCAATATAAAAATACTGTAATAGAATGGCTGTTGTTTTTTTAAAATAATTTTTGTAAACAGATTTTCAGAAAACCAAGCTGGCTTTCTTTATTACTTTTAGAGAGTAAGATGCCTTTACTACACTTTGTAACACCTGTGTTGTATTGAAGGAAGACAGAAAACATGACATGCCTTCTCTTGGCTTTGCTTTTAAAAGGATGAATAGTTTTGATTTTTCTTTATCTCTTGCTTTTATTTTTAATCTGGTGCTGTATTTCAAGAGCACAATGAGACGCAGTCCAACACTAATAGTAAACTTACTTATGTCCCCAAAGTCACTAGCTTGCTTTTGGCTGTTGAAGTAGCTTAGCTCAGAATATGAATTCAAGAGAAACTGTTATTTTAATACAAACTAATTAACATGCAGTCCTTCTTATCAGACAAATCAGTAGATACTGATAAATGCTGAACACAATCTTCAAGGCCTCTTTTATAAACCATGATGAATTTTATACTAGTCTTCTAAAACATTTGGTTTTATTTACATACAGCCTAGTTGCTATGAAGATTGAGAATTTTAAACGTGCATCCCAAGTGGGTGTATACATTTGCAAGGACAAAGTACAATGCGCCTTTTGAAAAAACAAAGATTGCAATTCTGATACCATTGAATAATACCAACGAATAATCAGCAGTGTCGTTTCGTGGATCAAAATTTTTTCATACCTGATTCTGTTTGCGGATTTTTTTGTCATTTGCTTCAAGCTGCAAACTAAACAGTCTTCGTTAGTTACATAGATATCATGCATAGTTACTTTTCATTTAATCCACTTTTTTTTTTTACATAAAAAAGAAAATAATTTAAGCTATATTACTGACCTTGTGGATTTTACTGCTACGGGTTACTTTTGATTCCTATTATGATACATTTTGGACCACTAAACTGTGATTATTTTTTTATTTTATTTTTTTTTTACCAGTTTCATGCTATCATAAGATCAGTTACAGTAACTTGCTGTAATTCTTGTTTTCTGAGAATATATAATGTTGATTCTGGGGTTTTATTATTGTTTTTCTCTTATGTTCAGACCTGGGGATCGGAAGGGTATCATCTGTGGGTTATTGATGGGAATTCTTCAAACATGAGACCTGAAAGAGATGCAAATAACGAAGCTCCTCGCCAGTTTGGGATTCTCCAGTTTCATTTCATCAAGAGTGCACTCACAGTTAATCCTTGTATGGTAAGTTTTTTGTTGATAACTGTATCCTTATTTTAGAGCATATTTCCAGTTTTCAGGTGACCTCTGAGTTATTTTCTAAACAAGTTTGAAGTCTGTTTTGTAGCCATTACCATAGTCTTCCTTTCCTATCCTGAAACCTTTAAAATGCTGCATTGAAAATACTGCTCTGCAATACTGTAACATAAAAACTACTAGTACGTAGTGATACAAAAACCGAAACCTGGCTTAATGCTTATTCTTCACATTGTTTGTGTAGAATCTGTTAATATCTTGATCTTGTGTTTTCCACTGTTTTCTGTACGTGGAGTTCAAGGTTGCTTTTGTTTTATTTTTATTTTTTTGTTTGTTTGCTTTTAATGTAGAGTAACCAGGAGCAAGTCCTCCTTCAAGGAGAGGATCGCTTGTATTTGAACTGTGGAGATGCAACACAGGCTCAGAGTCCCAGAAATACTTCAGCACACTCTGAACACAAGCCTACCAGGGAAAGAGGCCCGTTTTCAGACGGCAGTTTAGATTCTCAGGGTTTAAGCACTTTACTAGGACACAGGCATTGGCATGTTGTACAGGTAATTGTTGCTGGTTGCCCATATGTGCTCTGTGCTTTTGGTAGTTTATAGGACTGGAATTTGTGTCTGATCTCGTCACTTTTTCCTGTACCCTTTTCCTCTAGTATGAGATCATTTTTTATTGCCTCTTGTGTTTCCCCTGGTATAGCTGCTTATTACTGCCAAATGGTAAAAGAATGTTGGCCGTAACAGCCTTGTGGCTATGAGTTTGCATCCTAGCTAGTAAAAAAAAAAAATAAAAAAAAAAACAAACGTCTTTTTGACTTCAGGGAAGAGTAGTTAAATTACTTTACTATGCTTCGTAAGGGAGACTAAGTGCAACATTCAAGAAATCCTTTAGGGATTTGTTCTGTTATTTGTGTAAATTGATTTAAACATACACAGCTGATGAATACAGCCTGTGGACTTTGACTGCATTTTCAAGCAGCCTTAGATAGCATTTATATAAGCTTGTAATTAAAACTTCACAATATCAAGCTTACAAAGAAGAAATTACTTCCAGGTGTAGTAACGGGACAGATTCTATTTTCTCTGTAATATAGAAGAAAAACTAAATAACTTCTAATTTGTCATTCTGATATGTGCTCTTCCATGCTTGAATTGGTAGATGTTTTTCTAAATAAAAGTTTTTAAATGGTCCCCAGGTTTTTGTTTCTTACGTAATACAGGAACCAGTATTAATAAACAACATTTCACTCTAGGGACATACATCAGTTTCTAAATAGTATTGAAATTCCACTTTAGCTGGCCAGATAGCTCTTCTGTCTTTTGAAACTAGCATAGCAAAGGGAAGTCCTCATTCTGTGTAGGAGTAAAACTAACACAATTGAAATTACTGTGGTCAGAAATGCCAGTGGTTGCATATGCATATGCCAGCTTTGTGTAAAACCAAGAACTGAAGTTTGAACCTGGATTTTTATCATCCTACGTGACATGAGGAATCCGGGATCAAGATTTAATTTGATATATCCCAGTTAAGTGCTCTCATAACAAGGCTTTTGAATGTCCTGGTGTGTTTCTGATGGGATTAGAAGTTTAATCCCAACACTGAAAGTCCCTCCTGAAAGCTGTGTTTACCAGAAATTTTTTGTTCCCATGAAAAGTCTTAATGAAGAAGTACCTAGAGAGGCAGAAGAGCGAATCTTTACTATTAATCTGTAATATTATATTAGCTGTTGTTAATGCATTCTAAGATTTCTTGTATTAAAAATAGGCTGACGTTCAGGATTCAGTAACTTTCTTGTTCAGAGTGAAGAACTGATTGTATTTGAAAAATTCCACCATCAAAAACTTTTAACACAGTGTTTTGGAAAAAATACGGACATGGACAAATTCATTTAGAATATAAGAATTCATCACTAATTTAATGGTATTTAGTATAATTCTGTGATTTTGTTTTTCTCTTTTTTTATAGATTCATAGTACATATCTAGAGAGCAACTGGCCTATAAGGGTGAGTTATTTTCACAATGTTCTTGCCTCATTAAAAGCATTGAGTTTTTATAACTGTGCCTTAGGTTTGGATGGGCTCTGGAAGATGAAATAATTGTTTTAAATTACAGAAAGAAGAATGTGTGTTGGACAATAAAGTAGAAAGCATGAAGATACTTTTCAGTCAAAACTTGTCATTATAATGCCTTGTAGTGAAGTACTTGGGTAGGATATATTGTTTAAATATGATGCCTCCTAAGATTAAGGGTTTTTTCTCTTTGAACAGTTTTCAGCTATTGACAAGCTTGGACAGAATGTAGCAGTTGTTGGCAAGTTTGGTTTTGCACATTATTCTTTACTTACCAAAAAATGGAAACTGTTTGGAAACATTACCCAGGTAAGAGGTTACGGTACTTTATTCAGGTATTCTGGGGAGGTTGTATTTGTTGGATTGGAACTCTTAGAGAAAATGAAAAACGCATCTTGTGGCTTTGACACAGTATTTTGTGTCTGATTATTAAAAGGTTTCTGTATCTGGGTGCATATAGTCAGACACTCCTGTATGTATTGCCTGAGAGTTTGTGTGAGACATAGCTTTGGATGCCAAGTTTGTAAATGCTGACCAGAAGGAGAAAGCTAATTTGAGACAGT
>VWZK01022736.1:0-14128 GCA_013396935.1 Baryphthengus martii | reverse complement strand
CTATTTAGTCTGGAGAAGAGAAAACTGAGAAGGAATCTTATTTATGTTTACAAATATCTGCAGGGTGGGTGTCAAATAGAAGGGGGCAGTCTCTTTTCATTAATGCTCAGTGATGGGACAAGGGGCAATAGTCACAAACTGGAACCCAGGAAGTGCAACATCAACATGACAAAAAACTTCTTTCCTGTGAGGGCAATGGAGCCTATAAGAGGCTGCCCAGAAAGGTTGTGCAATCTCCTTCTCTAGAGACCGTCAGAACCCACCTGATGTGGCCTGCCCTGGGTGACCCTGCTCTGGCAGGAAGGTTGGAGTTCATGATCTCCAAAGGTCCCTGCCAACTCCTACCATTCTATGATTGTATGATTCTATTCTGCAATGTTCAGCATCTCTGAATATAGAATATAGAAATATTCTACACTATGGACAGAGGAAAACATAGTATTGAAGATAAATTAGTGCAGTATATTCTGGAAGATTATGTTGTTTTTAATTACTGTATGACAACACTTTTTTTCTGCTCTGCCAATTTAACACTTTCTGACAATATGGGCTATAGAGTATTTAGAACAGAAAAGGCGGATTTTTTTAAATTTATGTCAAAAACAGTGTCCCATTTTGCCCTCTTTGATGATAGCCAGTCATGTATATCACACATCCAATCAGCTGATTGCTAAGTTGTCTATCTAGTACTCTCTTGTTATTTCAGTTGGAGTCTTCCCAGTTATTTTCAGCTGCTTCAAAACAGAGATAAACACATTCTTGTTTTTATCACCTGTTTATGTTATCATATGAACGAAAGAAAAATTCAAGTAATACTGAGGCTACTTGTACCGTTCCAGAATTTATTTTAAATGACAGCATAGTGGAATGATTCATATGGGCTACTGTCTAGAAAATGCATTATAAAATCTTATTTTCTTCAGCTCTTAGGACATAAAAAGTAAAATAAGCTGAAGACTAGATGAAATTCTAGCACTTAGCACCACATCAAACTGAGTGGAATAACAGGAAAGCTGCCATGAGTCCAGCAGTCAGTGGTCTTCAAAAATATTCTGCTATACTGAATAAAACCTGCCGTGTAATGACAGTCACAGTTCCACTACCACAGGAAAACAGCGGAGTACGATGATCAGATCAAATAAAGTAGCTTGTGGCTGGACTTGAAATAACAAATGTGCACAAGAGGAGTTGTTTTGTTTTCATTTGTACCTGGAAAAAATGACAATCCTCAAGTAGAACCTGTAACCCTAGAAACAGGATTTGTTCACCTTGGAGGACATATTTTATTTCAATTTGTTTCTCAGAAGAAAGGAATTAAGGAGGAAAAATAAAGAGTTTGAATTGCTGAAGGATCATTCCCTAGAGTTGGTGTAAACTTCATCCAGAAAATCACTGAGAATAATGGGTGAGAAGAATAAGCTATGTCAGTTGTAATATTGGTCTGTGTCAAAACACAAGATAATTTACAGTATGAAGTTTAAAGATTTTCTATAATCAATAAAGAGGATCTTAACACAAGAAAGGCCAAGAAAATCTGTGACATTCTGTTTGTTTTAAAGTTAGTGTACCGGATCTTTCTAATTGCACAAGCTTGTTTACATATGAGATGTTCACTTACCTTAAGATCTGGAAATCTGAGATCTAATAGATCAAATAAAACCCAACTTCCTTATCTTCAAAATAACTGGATGTTATTTTGCTTCAGATAACAGTTTCCCCTGCTGCAATCACCCACAGGTTGAGACATTAAAAAGATCAGTCTAATTGTATCAATTTTTCGTAATGGTTCTTCACTTTGTGAACTTCGGTGTTTTGGTTTTTGGTGAGGTTTTGGTGTTTGTTTCTCAGAATATCACAGAAAAAAAAAAAAAAGGTGTGATTTTATTCTTCCTCAGAAAAAGGGTATTTTTCCTTCAAAGCTCTAAGTTATTTGAGTGATGTGAGTTACCTATCAGACATTTTGTGCTTATCAAAACATTGTTGACTTATTTCTTTTGATAACTTCCCCGTGTAGCTGTCTGGACATTAGGTACCATCACCCAAATGACAATTGGCCATTAGCCAGGAAGGTAGCTCCTAGAGACAGGAGGAGGAAATAATCGTAAATAATTTAATCTTTGGTTCATTTTATTTATTTTCTAATAGGAAAATAAACAATTCTCAGTTAGTTTTTCACTTTGAAAACTATTTCTCATCACATTATAAAATAACAGAGGTATGTAACAAGGTTATCCCAAATTCGTTACTCATATTTACTTTAGAGACTTCTTTATCTTTTAACTTAGGAATGGGTTAACAATTTGTTGGAAAATGGCTGGCAGAGTGCCAAAGATGTTAAAAATTGCTTATAAAGTCATAAAGATCCTTCACCTATTCCTATCTAAGTATTACCTGAACTATATCTGGTTAAAATGTCATACATGTAATTCTTATAGACTGTCTAAATTACTCATCTAAATTGACACCAAATCATCATGAGCATTACTCTAGTATTCTGCTACCATGCTGATAAAGTTACTACGATTTGCCTTGGCCCAAATTACTAGTGAAAGGTTTTCTTTCAATAAATAACCCAAATGATTCTGACACAGCAATACTTTACTTTTTTTTTTCTTTTTAATTGTAAGCTCATTATTAATTATGAGTAAGTTTATTTACTATAGCGTTAGCACACCCATAATACATTGCTATTTCAAATACGCATGTATTTAACAGGGTAGGTTTGTGAAGATCTAGTTTTATGGAGTGTTGTTTTTTTTCTCTGAAGCACTCTTACCTCAAATCTTCAGAGAATAACTAGGTGTGTTGTACTCATAAAAGGAACAGAATTCTTCATAAACCTCAGAAAATTTCTTAGGAAACTGAAGAAATCAAAGCCTTCTACTTGACTAAAGAGTAGAAATAAATAACAGCAGTCCTGACACAATGATCAGACGCTATGAGTTCCTTGTTGCAGACGAGAGGTAGAAAAGGTTATATTCAAGTCAATAGTCTTGCTTTACAATAAAAATACATCATCATAAGCCTTTGTGTCTTCTTGCTGGTAACAGAGAGGAAGTTTCCTTTGTTGGAGGGACAAGTCAGTATCTCCACTATCTCCTTAACGCATTTCCTGCATCTTGGAACAGTCAATATTAAACCAGTAGTTGTCTAGGTGATTAACTCTTGTCAGTCAAACACGGTAATATCTGCCAGGCTGTCAGCTGTGTCACTGTTCAAACATAAAACTGAGGGTTATGAAGCTGCTGGAAGTGTTAACAGTCCAGAATGCCAAATGTTCTCTCCTGGGGGTCTTAGATGTGTTAATGAGGAGAGGGAATAGATTTAATCCCTGCAGGATATTCTACATAAGGGCAGTGGAAGAAAGAGCTGCTGCCTGTCACATTACACTCTGATCAGCTTGAGAAAAGTCTGATGCAGATGAAGTAATTTCACCATTTATTTTGGCTATAGCTCATTATGAAGTCCACTGCTGCATTCAAATGATATACGTCACCCCATCCTGTTTATACCCAGAGGGCAGTAAGAGCTCTTTTTATGCATTCTTCATCTCACTCTGTTCAGCTGCTGGTAATATCTAAGGAAATATGGACCAGGTAATATTTTTGCAATCCACATGATAAGTCTGGTCAAATTACCTGGAACAAGACTTTCTCTGTTCACTTAATGTACTTTTCTTGGCTGAAAATATCTCCGTGATCTACTAGAAAGTTCCAGAAGGAGAAAAAATCCTTGACACACCTGAAATATATGGATTTGTTTGGTGGAGAAATGTGTCTGTACTTAACTGAGTATGCTCAGTAAAGATCACTGTCACCCTTTGTCAATAGCTATTTGAAAGAAATATTGGTTTAGAATATACTCCGTCTCTCACTGTCAGTAGAAAAGAAAATTCCTGTCTTGAGGTCTCACATAATTTAGACAACAGTGACTTACTGGCTTCTTCAACACATGTCATACCAGAGAAAACCTTCTTTGCTTGAATATATAACACACACTGGCACAGGCACAGGCACATACATACAGATACAGATATATGCAAGGTGTGTAAACTCTTACTGTATATGTCAGAAGATGGGAAGGATGAACGGTCTTGTTCTTAAATGGTGATAAGTACACCTACTTACTCCAATCTAATGGAACAGCATGGTAACACTGCTGTTTGTTTGGGTTTTTTTTGCAAGAAAGTCATCAGGTGTCATCTACACTCCATTAGGAGCCAATTGTCACTTTAACTTTCCATGTAAACATTTTCAGGTTCGATACTTATTAAAATCAGAAATCTAAGATTGGGAAAAATCTCTCCCCCCAAGTCTAATCTTATACTGGAGACAATTTTCTTTCTTATTTTTTGTGTATATCAGAAACTAATTAAATTGTATCTTTAAATGCAGTAGTCTCTTACTGCTTTTCTACCTTTGGAAACTATTCCAGGCCTATCTTCATCGATATTTTTTCAACCAGACTTATTCAGACATTTTGTACTCATTTGCTTTTATGCTACAAACTCCTTTGATTTTGCTTAAGCATGATAATGGAATAAAAATACCGGTAGCTTTTCTATACGTTTACATGGGAAAAGGTGCCTTTATTTCAGAGACTGGTTAATAGAATTGTACTACCCTTGATAAATGCTAGAGATAGTTTACCCTTTACACTGCTTGTTCAGCCTTCTGTGACCAACAAGTAACTGATTTTGTTTTCTCATTAGCTGTGTACAACCAATGGTCTCCACTCTGTCCTAAAAAGCATGAAAATACTTTCTGGTCACTACTTTTTGTCTCAGTACTATTATTACTTTACTAAGTTCATGCAGATTTTCCAGTCGTTCTCCATATAGTTAAGATTTCCGTCTCTACCTTATCAGTAAATTTCATAAGGACGGACCTCTCTTTTTACCTGCCATAGCATAAGTTCCAAAATCTGTCCTTAATTTTGTTAACTGACTTTCTCCAATTAGAGAGTTTGTTTCTCATTCAAGGTACTGTAACCTCCACTTCAAGTGAAGTAGATGTTCCCCAGTATTTATAATAGTATTAACTTCAGTAGACTTCCTGTATGTTAAGTATTGTATTTTTATCAAAGTTCACGTAGATTAGATCCACATCATTTACTTTGTCTAGAAAAAGAATATCACATTAGTTTAATACAATGTAACTTTGGTAAACTCATGTCTTATAAAGTGGAATTTCATACCTGACGCAGCATGAAATGAATTCTAATGTCTCCTCCAGTGACATTAGCCAAAAGTAATTGTTAAAACAGAAGATAATTTTATTTCAGTAAAAATTCATGTGAACTGTAACATCATTAATTCTTATTTTTTATTATCTGTGAATTGATCCTCAAATTATAGATTTTTGTTTCAGCAGTATTATACTAAATAATAAGTTTCTGTATTATTTAACAATTATATCAATTGTGGACCTAGACCCCAAATTTTTCTTGATGACTATTGTGATCTGGTTATACTGTATGTCATATTACTTCAGAAATAAATATTGTCATAAATCAAAATCTAATTAAAATTACTTTCAGCCTTCAAATTTGTGTGACATCACCAGATTAAGTTGATTTAACATATCAATTTAAATTCTAGAGCATATTTACATCAGTACAGGAAGAGAATTCAATACTGCAAAAGAAGAAGATTAACTCATATTTGTTCAGGAAATCCCTGAACTGAACATGTTTGGATATGAGAGTATTATGGGGATGCACATACATGTATCCTTCTCCGACGTTCTCCTGTTTTCGTACTAGGTCTGGCTAGGACAGAGTTAATTTCCTTCACAGCAGCCCATATGGTGCTGTGTTTTCAATATATGACTAAAAGGCTGTTGGTAACACACCAATGTTTTGACTGTTGCTGATCAGTGCTTATACAGTGTAATGACTTTCTGTTTTCCCCACTTTGTTGCCCCAGAAAGTAGTCTAGCAGTATGTAGGAAGCTGGGAGGGGACAAACCTAAGGCAGCTGACTGTAGCCAGCCAGAGGGACATTGCATGCCATGTAGTGTCATACTCTAATAAAACCTAGGATGATTTAGTCTTCTAAGATCTTCCAAGGTTGCCACTCAGAGATGGGCTGGGCACTGTCATCTTGTAAGAGGTGGTAAGTGGTTGAGTTAACATTACTTTGGATTTTTTTTCCCCCTTATTTCCTTATTTGTTAAACTATCTTGTTTCATAGCTGCCTCAATGCAGGAATCTGTTTGCTTTTGCTCTTCCTATCCTCTCCTTTGTCCTGCTAGTGAATGAGTGGCTGTGTGGATGCTGAGATGCTAGCTGGGGTCAACCCACCATAGAATGCCCCATTGCAGTTACTAGAGAAAAGATTGTTCCATCTCAGATGATAGCTATTATGGAACAGCAACAATATGCTGTGTTGCAGTCAGATGGCATAATCTCATCATGTCAGATAGTCCAGAGTAGTTTCAGTCCAACAAATATTTCAACAGTCAAATCAAGATGCATCTGTTATTATTAACCCTGTTACAAAAAGATGCAATTATCATGGAAGCAATGAATCAACAGGGATGGAAGAGACCTTGAAAATCATCAAGTTCCAACCCCCCTGCCATGGGCAGGGACACCTCCAGCTAGATCAGGTTGCCCAGAGCCCCATCCAACCTGGCCTTAAAAACTTCCAGGGATGAGGCTTCCACCACCTCTCCAGCCAACCTGTTCTAGTGTCTTACCACCGTCATGGTGAAGAACTCCTTCCTAACGTCTAATCTAAATCTACCCTCCTCTAGTTGGAATCCATTCCTTGTATCACTTGTATCACTCCAGGTGGGGTCTCATGAGAGTGGAGTAGAGAGGCAGAATCACCAACCTCGACCTGTTGGCCACGCTTCTCTTGATGCAGCCCGGGATACTGTCGGCTTTCTGGGCTGCAAGCGTGCACTGATGGCTCATGTTGAGCTTCTCGTCCACCAGCACCCCCAAGTCCTTCTCCTCAGAGCTGTTCTCAAGCCAGTCACTGCCCAGCCTCTATCAGTGCTTGGGATTGCCCCCACCCAGATATAGGACCTTGCACTTGATCTTATTGAATCTCATGAGTTTGACATGGGCCCACCTCTCCAGCCTGTCAAGGTCCCTCTAGATGGCCTCCCTTCTCTCCAGCATGTCAGCTGCACCATGCAACTTGGTCTCATCGGCAAACTTGCTGAGGGTGCACTCAATGTCACTGTCCCTGTCGCCAACAAAGATGTTAAACAAGACTGATCCCAGCACTGATCCTTGAGGGACTCCACTTGTCACTGGCCTCTGCTTGGACATGAACCCACTGACAGCAACTCTTTGAGTGTGGCCCCTGAGCCAATTCTTTATCCACCAAGTGGTTCATCCATCAAACCCGTGTTTTACCAACTTGGAGATCTGATCCTTAGACAACAGCTACAGATTCACTTCTCTTTGTGATATTTACAAAAGCAAAATGACCTAGTTTATTGAGGTAGACATAAGATGTTAATGTTTTGTCTAAAACCAGGAAGGTGACTACTATAAGTCCTATCCTATTAATTTAGGTAAAGGAAAAAAAAAAGCTTAATTTACATTAGTACCTACATTTAAGAGTATATACTTGTTCTGCTCAAAAGAAATTCTCAATCATCTGAGGCACTTGATTTCAATTTTTGGTAAAGTTTTGTTTTGTATTAAAAGAGTCTTTTGTCAAGGTTAAAAAAGAGGAGTTTTTTCTGTGATAGTTATACATACTTTAAATATTTTTTTTTTCCTAATGAAAGAGTTTTGGAGAAAATTATGTTTTTAGTATTAGTAGCTTACTTTATTGTTCTGCTTTTTGTGTGTTTAAGAACAGAAGCTACAATTCAACAACAACGAGAGAAATTTGAAGAGTTCCTCTGAAAATTTTCTATAAAATCAGTCTTCTGTAATTTTATATATATTCTTATCATACCATTTTTATGTAACGTTATTCAAACATTTTCTTCAGAACTAATTTAAAAAACATTTTTAAAAGAGGCAACATATAAAAAATAGTTTTATTTGCCAGTGCATCTGATTTCTCGTGCTGTTCAGCCATATTAAGATCATCTCTGAGCAATTAACTATCTCCTATCTCAGAGGCAGTTTATTCTGTTTCTGTAAGTTTCTCTGTTCCTGTCACCTTCTAGATCCTCCTTCTTTTACCACTTTTTTCCTCCAAGAATCTTTCTTTGTTCCTCCCATTTTTGTAATGGACTTGGTTTTAACCCCGTTTTACCTTCTGGATATCCTACTGCACATGTACATGATTCATTTTGTGTAAGCTGGAAAAAAAAAAAAAAATGGTGCCAACTTACACATAGCTGCTTGTGCTCTTCCCAGAAGATGTTCTCTTCAGATGGTCATGAATTCATAATTAAGTTAGAAATAGATCAACAGCACAAGTAGTTTCCACTTTGCGCTTAATTTCTAAAGATTGAGAATCATCTGTAAAGACAGTGAGATTTAAAACAGACATGAGATGAACTGTAGAATGGTCCTCCAATGTTTTAGGATAGGTTCTGCAGCTTCACTAGCTCATACTTTTTTTCAAAATAGAGAAAGTATAAATGCAATAT
Organism: Baryphthengus martii; assembly: GCA_013396935.1. NCBI lineage: Eukaryota > Metazoa > Chordata > Aves > Coraciiformes > Momotidae > Baryphthengus > Baryphthengus martii. The sequence goes on along the minus strand of VWZK01022736.1, from coordinate 5,558 downwards.
CTAGTATAAAATTCCAATTTTATTTTTTGTTTTCTGTCCAATCAGGCAGTCAACCTTTCATGTTCTTTTGCCTTCTGTGTTTACCAGTAACATGAAAACTAAAAAAATCACCAGAAGTAAGCTTGGGTTTACCAGACAATAGTTTTTTTTTCCTATGTATTCTTTTCATTTGACATTTAAAAACATCATTTTCTTCATTTTGGAAGGTAGATCCTTTTTGAGCTGAATGAACAAGATGATAGCTTTCCGTTTGGGTATCACATACACCCAGATTTTTAAACATCAAAGTTCTTGTTTTCATCATCCCTAAACTAAAAAAAAAAAAAAAAAAAGGACTCTGACATTCAAATAACTATCTTTCCTTGTTCTCAAATTCACCTTCTCCCCAAAAAAACTCCAAAATAAAACAAGCCAAGACAAACCACTTAAAAATTACTTCCAGAAGTATTTTGATTTTAATGGATTCAGAACCAGTCTAATCTTAATTTCTTGAGAAAGATGTTTTTTTTTTCCTGCATATCTGCCTAAACTTTTTTCTGTTTTCATAAGTAGTAAATTATTTTTAATTTTACCATTTTGTACGTAACAGTAAGCAATATTGAATTATATATTTGCATCTGTGCTTGCTTTTTCTTCTTCTTTCATATGGTTATAGTTTTTGAAAAATGCAAATAGACATTGCACACATATAATTCCTTGTATTTAAGTTCTCAATAAAATTTTAAATCAGAAGACTTTGTTTACGACACTTTAAGATCAAACTTTCAAATAAAAAAAAAACACCCCGCCCCCACACAACTAAACTCAAAGTTTTTTGCTGTAAATAGAAATTGAACTCTGCATACTATATACCATAATCAAAAGCATTCATCTGCAAGACCAACTTGAGCATTTTAGTTGTAATTTACAGGTCATTGCCTTCATTACAGGCAGCCCTTGGGAAAAGTAGTTTCTAATACAAAGGCACCTACAGTAGCCAAGCTGCAATATGTGAGCACTGCAGCAGTTTGTCTGTGACTGCAGGGTTTGAATATGCATTTAATAAAAATTTGCATTCCAACTTAATCTTACTAAAGAAAATTAGTTCCTACTATGAGAGAAAGTAAAAGAATGGACAAATAAAACCAAACAATTCCATCGCCTTTCAAAGAGCCGTATTTCGAAACACTAAGCTTTAGTGTCACTGAAGACCCATGGTGTTTTTATGATCAGAATGGGTTTTTTTAACAATAACTGTATGGAATGGACAAATTTTCTCAGCATGTGAACTCTGTCAGGGTAAGTTGAGCTGTGTATTTCTGGCTCAGTAATATTCTTATTGATTACATTCTTTATATAGTTATATGGATAGAAATATGGATATTTTCAGAGTTTTTTCACCTAAAAAAGTCTTCAACTTAATGTAGTATAAAGATCAAAGCAGATTACTGGCCATCTGATAGTCAAAGTTTTTGCAGCTTCAAATGTCTTCACACACATGTATTTTGCTTCACAGATTCATCAGGTAACAGGTATGAAAGGCAAGAAACATCCACAGTTCTGATGAAGTAGCTCTGAGAAAGGAAGGCGATGCCTAGATAATTAAAAACATCTTGTACTATTCAGCAGAATCCAAAGATGACAATACTTATTCTTCCATATTAAAGATTACATTTTAGACAGCAACCAGAATTTAAATACTTTTCTCTCTCATTCCTCATTCTCTGTCAATTTTCCTCTTTTGTGCAGGTATTTGAAGGCTTTGAATAGCCATTTTAAGTCTAATTTTCTAGATCACCCTGGATCAAATATAGCAGATATTTTATGACATAAAATTCATGGAATAAGAAGCTCTGTAACTCACACAGAGCTCTCTGGGATATTTCATGCTTTCTGGGATTCAGACGTGACTGCAATATTAGAGGTAAATTATAAGATTTTTATTCTTTCTAATCTCAGGATCTTTTTTTAATTTTTGAGAGAAACACTAGTGTATTCAAATGTCTACTAACACAAAATTTTATCTAAATGTTTATTACTTAGACAGCAATCACTATTCACCCTTATATTTAAAATGAAACATAAAATTGTGGTTATCATGTAGTACTATGTACTAGAATTATGTATGGATCTAATTGTGGTATATGTGTTTTTTTGTTTAAATGATTTTCTTCCAAAATTCACTAGTTCCACTGAAATTAAGTAGGGGTCAAATGGTCTTCATAACGTAATTATTAAAGTAGGGGCCAAGACTTCACAATCTAGTGATTAAAGCATGCAGTTCAGAAAATATTATTGCATTCTAGACTCTGTTCCAATAAATCTTTAAATATGGTGGGATTTGTTAGCAATTCTTTTATCCCATGCCAAGTAGTACCAACCTAGTAAGTAGATTAAAGGTACACACTTTTATCTTCATAGCCTGTAAATTTCATCTGAGGACGATTCCGATTTTGTTAACTAAGGACATAAACTGAAAAAAAAAATGATCTTTTAAGTCTTGGATACATGTTTTTGCCAATTGGATTGTAGGAATGTAAAATTGGAAAACCTGAGTCAATAGTCTGAAATATTGCTACGTCTGGTTCTTGACTTCACCACACTGAGGGTAAAAAGACATGTGTCTTATTTTCTACCTCAGTCTATTTAGTGTATTTCTACAAATCTGTTCCCATGTTAACTTCTCACTTTAAGTTAAAGGTATTTTCGAGTATTTACCTGCCTTTTATTTCCTTAAATACTGCTCCTGTCTCTATTTGGCTTTTGGGTGCTTCTAAAGTGCAAATAATTAAGGGATGTGTGTATTTGTTTATTTATTTATTCTTGGACAACCTTTTTAATAGTATGAACTCTTGTGACATCTGGCTTCAGGGGCAGCTCTTTCCTGTGCAAAGAGGTGGCCACCTGAAGTTTGGGTCTCTGCACTTTACCTAATCTTCTGGCGTTATCCTAGAAAATATGCTTGTACTGTCAAGTACCCAAACTTCCCTTTTTTTCTCAACTCAGGGCATGCAGCAAATACTGTCACCAACATACTGCAAGTCGCTCTTAACACAATATTGATTCTTTCAGGATTTTTGAACTAAAAAAAAAGAAAATTAATAATTATTAGGAAAGATCTGCATCAAGTCTTAACTTTTTTTTCTTTAGTTTTGTATCCTGATCTGAATATTGAGTACAGATCCTTCTGGTTAATGTAGATGCATAACTGATTTTGCAAGATTCTTCTTTGAATGGCCTCATAATAAAAATTTTACTTGAGAGGATTAATAAGAGTAAAGGTCACTGGTTTCACAAGCTGGAAAATTCTATTAGACAAACAAGCTGTTGAATTAAAAAAAAAAAAAAGCTTGCCAGGCTTACATTAATGCAGCTTAATTAGTTGTTTCTTGTAACTCCCAATCAATTTAACAGAAAAGATGTTTTCTCTTTTCGACCATTTTCTGAGGGATTTTAAAAGGCAAGAGATGTTCTAGCTTCTAAAATGTCTAACATGAAAGTCCCTTGCTGACCATGATGACCAATTTTTTTCAGGTTAACTGAAATTCGTATTGCAGTCATCTTTTTTATGATTGTCCAAAAGAATTGGGTTAGTAGATGGAAACCTTATTTTAAAGTGCATGGATTTAAACAAACAGAGCAAATATAAATCTTGAACTAAAAAACCAGAATCGTCACTGCTTCCCACCTCTACTCACCTCTTAACCAGAAATAACAACATACTTCTAGGTGAAATGCAACACCCACATTACTCAACTTACATCTCCTAGATTTACATATAACATGGCAAAAGAATAAATTATCTTACCTATAGAATCTATATTTTCTATGTGTTGTGCAGTTTGGTATACTACCTATACAGAACTTCCTCAGCACAAAGTGCTTATTGTTAACAGCTAAATTTGCTAAGACTGATGCTGCGAGCCGTGAACTTTCACCCAGACATGCTGAGCTTTTACCTAGATAAGTAAAAGAAGTTCCCAGATCCAGTTCAAGCTGGAAGATAAGGAAGCAAGGAAGGCCACTGCAATCACCAATTGATGCAGTAGACTTAGAGATAAGAGAAGAAACATCTCACCTAGAGAAAATGAAGTGATCCAATGAAGAATGGGAAGATCTCAGACACTAGTATTACTGCTGGTCAGGAGTGCCACATGAGGCGTGGGGAATTTAGATTGAAAGGATATCATTGCCCATGGATTTCTCTGTTTGGGGTCCCTCTGTGGAGGCACCCAGCTCGAGCTGCTCTGCATGTCAGATATATAAATCACTTATTTCCTCAGTGGATTGGCTACTGATCTTTTTCAAGCAGCAACTCAGGGTTGAGCAATGTTGGCAGTGGCACTGCAATTGCAATTCCTGCAAGTGACACAATTCTCTCAATGTCACATTTAGAACAAAATAAACCAGCATTTGTGAGTCCCAGTTTTTACTGTTTATTACTGAACAGTTTTATGCTTGGCCTTTAAAAAAGTTAAACTGATTACAATAAATCTGTTTCTAAATTGCAAAAATGTTAACAGATCTCTCAGAAAAGGTTCCAATGGGTCTTGCTATCCAACTACAGGTGAGACATTTTATAGAGGCTCCTGGAAATAAGTGTAAATACTCATCCCAATACTTGGCATGGTCATCAGTGAATAACTCTGGTCATACTTTACTTAATTGTTTCTAAATTTGATGCTCATGCTAAGGATAATGCTCACAGTACAGAAGGAAAGTGGTCATATTCAAGGGAAGTTGTCTTCCTTGAGCTCTTATTACATGGCTACAGCTGGGGATGTTTTGGCAGTCACTTTGGTAGTAAATGTATTTTCCCCTTCCTAACTCTTTTCCTGAAAGTTACTATCAACACATTGGCTGCTGGAGCAGCCTCCAGTGACTACTGCCTCCATTTCAGCTATGGTGGGATGCTTGGGGGCAGGGGGGATTCCTGGGGTCCAGGAAGTTGTTATGTGTAAAGTGTTTGTGGCCAACAGCCACATGTATACTACAAAAAGGTACAAAAATTAAACTTTTTGGTAATTCATTCAAGCGATACCTAGGTGTTTAGGGTCTCTAAGGTAGTGAGTGCACAGAGTAAGATATGAGTTCTCAGTGAGCCACACACACAAATCATGATGTTCATAAATTTAGGGTCTAATTTGACAGAAAATGAGATACAGGAACATGAAAGTACAAACATATATATTTTCTTAGAGGATTTCTTAAAAGTAGTTTGTGGTAGAACAGGATGTCTACTATAAACAAATAATTATACCTTTAGTCAGTCCTTTATTAAGGGTTTAGCAACTCCCAATTTCGTCAGTTAGAAACTATATGTCTGGAAAATAACCCATCTGCAATTTGAAGAAACTTAGAGCAAGGATGACTTTACAAAAGATAAGACTCTTAGACTCTTAGCAGAGACCAAAATATTGCTGTTAATTCCCTGGGAAGCTTGTTCCAATGCCTAACCACCCTTTCAGTAAAGAAATTCTTCCTAATGTCCAATGTGAACCTTCCCTGGCACAGTTTGAGGCCATTACCTCCTGTCCTATCATTAGCTATTAGGGAGAAGAGGCTAACACCCACCTCAC
>VWZK01022734.1:0-13164 GCA_013396935.1 Baryphthengus martii | reverse complement strand
GTTGAGTAGGGTAAAAGGATTTTTCATGTTTGTAAAAACTGCTTCATCTTTTGGCACCTCAGAGTTGTCCTAAGTAAGTGTTTAGCACATCCACTTAAGTCAAATCTAAGTAGACTTTTTCTTTGCAGTTAAATATGTAACAATTTAATGCTGGATTTTGCCACAGAGAAAAGGAGCAGACTAGATTGGATGGGGTACTATTTGTATGAGGAAGCATTATACATGTATTTGCCATTGAAGTACAGACTGTTACAAAGTCTTAATGGACTGTAAAGAAAACAATCTCTTCTTTCTGTCTTTCTAAGACAGGAGTTGGATGACAGAAAGGGCTGATGAGGGAGGCTGGACAAGGCACTGAAATGTAGGAATGAAAAGGACTCTGTCATGACTACCTATCCCACAAGACGCTAATTACCAGTCTTACTTAAGTAGACAGGCCACCTTTACGTACCCCTGAAAAGGAACACGTATAAATTATATATGTTTGATAAATAACCTTCCACACACTGCTTCTCCTCTGAGGATGTGAGAAACTGGATTTGCAGAAAGAAAAGCTGATTCATTTTCTATGTTCATTCAGGCTAAGCTTTTTTTTGCTACTTGTGATGCCAGCAACATTGCTACTTATTGCCATAATAAGCACAATAAAGTAAAACTTTTCTATATGCTAAGCCTAAAGCGCCAGCTAATTGCAGGCCCACACAATACTCCTGGTATTCATTTAAACTTTTCTTTCAGCCTGCCCTTTGCCAAAGATTTTAATGTAAGCTCTCCTACAGCAATCCCTCTCAGTCTTTAATTCAGCACCGCTGTGGTCTTCCCTGATTATTTTCTGTGGCATTCATTAACACACCATAGGAACAGTCAGCAGCCACCAATCAGCTATGCCTCACTGGAACTGGATTTGCTAGGAAAAATTAACTTCTTCATTTTATACCAGTGGAGCAGAACGGCTCCCACACAGCAAAGACACTGCAGAGCCAAGACACCCTCTGCACTCACGCTCCTGACCCTGTTGTTTTGCTTCACCTACCCTCTTCCTGACCATAAGAAAGCACTGGAATTCCAGAATTTTACCACAGATTTCCTCTGGTTTTCTGTCTGATTGTTGATTCTTCAATTCTTTACAGAGCCACTTATGAAAATAATCATTTGCAATTCCATTAGAATATTTCAAAAAAGCCAATTCCTCTTTGTTACTGCTTGTTCCCTGGGATGTCATAGCTATACATCTGAATGAGGCTCAGCCTTTACCAACAATTTTGCCTTGGGTTATCTTACATAAACCAAAAATTGCTTCCTGACATCTGCCCAGGTGGTTTTTTTAATCTTTCTTTCCTCCCATGTATCATGTAGTTTTCTGTCTTAACATTTGAGAATATGTCATCCAAAATTATCAGGAAAATTATGGAAAATATCCATGCTACAAATTCCAGAGGCAAATTACATATTTGACTCAGAACTGTATTTTAAAAAATAGCAGCTTAGCCTTTAAAAAAAAACCAAAACAAAAGCAGATATATAAAATTACTTTCTCATTGGTACCGTGTGAGGTGAATCTAAGAGACAGGTTCCATATAGATTCACTAGTTTCAGCAATCCTTTTTCTGAGATGTTCCTATTTAGCTCTCTTACCTAATCATACCTGGCCTCTACTTTATTGACATCTGTCCCAGATAATTCAAAGGAGAAATCAAAGAAACATTTTTTAATCTGAGAAAATCACTTAAGAAGAAATACAAGAACTTTACTGTAGTAAGGTTTCTAGTTGCAACTGTTCCTATATTTAAGTAACCTAAGAAATTAAATATATGTATGTTGTGGAAAGTACTAGGACAATAGAAGCCAGATACTGAACATCACAGAGTTAAAGGAAAGCATGGTCTTGTTGCATTGCATTTTGGGAAAGCAATCTCTAAGGTAAAGAATTACTTCTGAGTACATGCTTAACAGGAAATAGTTCTCATAAAGCCCTAGTGAAGCTGCATTCTTAATGTTACATTCTTAAATCCTAATGAAATATAAAATGAAATATGTAACTTAAAGAATATACAATAAAGCTTAGATAAGATCGGATTTTGAGATTTGATATTTTCAAGTTTTAATTCTGAGATTTTAAATCCAAATTTAAAACTGCATAAACACATTTCTGGCTTTTAATTATTTAGAAGTATAAGTACCATTAAATATGTGTTTATTAGAACAAAAGAATAAAACTTCCCACGCACTCTGGATAAATGTGTCTTCAGTGACAAGAAACCTGAGTGTTAACTCCAGTTATGAAAAGTCAACGAGCTTTAAACTTTCTAGAAGAGGTAAAAATTAATTTGGGCTTAAAGTGATTTGTTGTGCTTTGATAATGTCTAGCTAGTCTAAAGCTAGAATATGTGGTTTAAGAATCAATCATTCTCAGCTGAGTGGATACATAGTCCCATAGATCCCTATAGCCGGCTAGGACATCTCTTTTTCTGTGTCAACATCCAGCAATTTGAAGGGCCATAGCAACTTTTTAGGTCACATTTGCTTGAACTTGTTTTATCAAACTCAGCATAAAGCAGTAGGTATATAAATGGCTTTAGGGCATCCTTGCATGGATGCCTGCTGGCGTCCGCTTAATCATCTTTCAGCAAAGCCACACAAGAGGACCAAAAGGTTTAAATCACACAGACAAATGCTTGTAGCTTATGAACAGCTCTAGACTGACCTTTTCTTATGTTCAGGGGAATCAGTGCAACAATGGACCCATCTTTTTTTGTGCATTTGTTCCTTTTCTTACACACAGGGAATCTGACTCTGTGATCTTACTATTTTTACCATTCTGAGGAATAATGCTTGGCAGGCAGAAAGGATTCTTTTGTGCAGGGCCAAAGGGTATTGGTAATCAGAACAACTTCCTGCATTACATCCTTACAAGCTGCCATGACTGCAAGTAAGCTTTTTATTAAGGAGGAAATGTAAACCAAAACCAAAACCAAACCAAACCAAAGCAAAACAAGAAAAATCCCTAACATATAAAAATAATTCCTCTAATTGTGATGATAACCATTTTCCAACAACATTTTTACACCAAGATTTTTTTTCACATCTCACTAACACTTCAGAGACATGTGTTGATCTTGGGATGATATCATAGGTAATCTGTTTTCTCACACTTTATAATATTTAAGGAGAAAAAACACAATCTGAGGGGAAGAAACAATCATTTCAAATTGGTTCATGCAATGTGGAGGTGGTAAACAGAGGTCTTTTTCTACACAGTACATTCTCAGAAAAAGAAAAGTTGAATTATGTAGAGTAAATGACATTGCAATAGCATTTGGATGTTCTTCTACTTCATTTTTTGCCATTAGAGATCAGTTACTTAAAATGACAGCTTACTGACCTTGCAGGACAGGGATCCAGATTACACTCTTGAAGTTTTGGCTTTGGCTTGATATTTTCAGGATAATAATGACAGTATTGATCTGCTACTACCCGATTGCTTCTTAGATCAAAACATTCAGCAGATGTCAGCTGATAACCTGCAATACACAGTGGAAAAAACAATATATGATGTGGTGTCCATCCTCTCTCTGAAGTGCATCTACATTCTGGTCTCGTAAGAAGTGAACTGAAAATATCAGCACTTTTGGACATAACAGCTGCTGGTTTACAGACCAGACTGAAAACAAAACTTAAATCACATGTAGTAGGAAACAAAAGATAACCAATATGATCAGATACAAATTTAGAAATCCAGACCAAAACAAAAAAAACCAAACTGAGGTTTCTTGTTCACCAAGACTTACATACTCAGTTTCAGTTCAGAGAGTAAAGTTGTTGTGGAGATGGGGGCAAATGCAGACATCTGGTGATTTGAAAGTGAGTCCAAATCCCGTCAGCCCTTATGTCTGACAGCTATAGCATTAAATATCATCATGTGGATATCAAAACATATATTATATACAGAGCCTGGTATGATGCTAAAAAACCCGCAAGCTCTTACCACAGTTGCTACACACCTCTCCCTTCATTTTGACATAACTACTTTCATTTTCAGATTTTGCCCATTTTAAAGGTCCAAATCTCAGTGCAGCAGCTGGGACAGATCCTGCATTCAGATGACTGTTTCTGGAATATAGTGGTATGCTTTACCTCCTCCACAGGATGCTGAACAAGGAAAAAAATCAGTTTCCCTCCATTGGTGAATGATAGGTTGATAGAAGATAAACTGAACTGAACTGTCAGCAGCACCAGCATAGTGGATCTGAAAAAAATATAATTCCAAAGAGTGAACCTAATATAAATAGTGGGAAGAAGAATTCTGCCACATGTATCTTGCAGCTTTGAGACATCTTGTAGCTACACAAAATATCTAAGACACTTTGTAATAGGAAAATGAAATGCACATAACAGAGCACAGATTGGTGGTAAAACCTTGGCTGCAAAACAGTAAAATGAATTTTCAGTTGTAATCAGTTGTCAAGGGTTAAGGCCGTGCCAGCCACTAAACAAATGACAGATGCTCTCTGTTAAGCCCTCTCTCTTCCCCGAGGGGAAGAAACAGGGAATAAGGGAGAGAGACTTATGAACTAAAAATATAAACAACAACCAAAACCAAAAAATCAAACTAAAACAGCTTTAATGAAAATAGTAACAGTAAAATGGAATATATAGAAATACATACAAACCTAGTACTAAACACAATTCCCCTGATAGCAATTACATCATCATCACCAATGATGTAGCAGGCCCTGTGAAAGTCCCAGATTGGACATCAGCAGAACGGGAACTAGATTCAAGAGCTGGATTCTAGAATTGGATTCAGGAACACATGGATTGGGATCAAAGGCAGAATGGACAGATTCCTTGGATGCCAGCCATTGAAAAAGAGAGCCTGACCCTTGTGATTCATCAGCTTTATATTGAATACGACATACATGGAATGGAATACCTTGCTGGTCAGTTTAGGGTCACCTGTCCCGGCTGTTCCTCCCCACAGGCACAATCTTTTACTTTCTGCATTCCCAATGTGGTACAGATTTACTAGTGACCTTGATCTGCCAAGGAGCAAGTAGAAGCAAGAGCCTTTCAGCAGATCAGTCCTTGGTAGTAACACTAAAAATGTAACGTTATCAGTGCGAGAAGCAGACACTGTCTGTGAAAACGAGCCTGTAACTTCAGAAGTGCAGTTTGTTAGAAGAGGCTGAGCTGGAAACTAAAATCACTGAACAGAATCAGTTCTGTTCTAACTCAAACCAGGACATCAGTGTATTTCTGACCACTCTGGAACCATGTTCTGAAATAACGAATGCATGGTTAGTGCTACTGAATAACTGTATGAATTGATCTTTATTTCACCAGAAAATCACCTGCCACTACCTGCTGTCTTTGCCACATTGACATGGATTTTACATCTTTAATATCTCCTAAACACCTGAGACCATGCATACTATAATTGATAGTACAGAATAAAAAAATGGAAGGCTGTGCTGTAAGAAATGCACAAGTATAAAAATTCTAACTCAAGATTTTTTTGTTTCTGAGGTGAGGTCTCTTTTTATTTCTTGTTTGTGGTATTGTAATTTTTATAAGGCCATCCTTCTGCTTTTTTTTTTGGCTGCAGATGTGCTCCTGTCAGTCACAGGTATGGACATTCGGTTAGAGATAAGTGCAAATCTGGAAAACAGCCTTTAGAGCATACAAGTACCATCAACTTTTAAGCCATCTGAACTTCATTGTGCTTCTAGTACTTTGTGCACTCAGTGGATTTCCAACGTAAACAAGTTTGTAGTGCAAGGAGTGTTATTAGAAAAGAGACCTTCACACTGACAAAGCGGCACCTGGCATAGGGAAAAAAAACAATACAATTATGGGGATTTCAATATCTCTGCAGGGCATCCCTTGTCCTCACCTCTAGGCCTTTTCATGAACAGCTGGCAAGGGAAGAATAACAACATTACTCTTTTCCTAGTTGATTATTTTTCCTAGGACATAATGTATTGGTGTTGCATTTGGGGTTCTCTGCATCAGTGACATGATGCTATCACAGAAAACTGCCAAATTACAACTAGAAAAGATGGACCCTTGTCCAAGTCAGTATTCCTGCTCTCAGGAGCAATCCTCCCTGTCCTTTTATCCAGACAGTTAAAAATGTTTCAGCACTGTCTCCTCTTTTCTTTTCCCATGCTTTGAACAAGTTGTCCTGCTTTGGAAACACCATTTTTTCAGTTTGCCTTTCCTTTTCTCTGTTTCGAAACACCAAAAGACACTATAGACCATGGAACAGAAGCAAAAATATGACAAATTGAGCTGAACAGCGTAATATGGGTTGTTTGTTTTGTTTTCCCCTGTAGATGGACAGAAACACAATTACAAATCAAACAGTATCTTGAAAAGAGGAGGAAAGCAAAAATACTGCAGGATATGTTGATGGCTGTAAGAGATCTGGCCCACTGAGACTAAGGCTGCACTTTTCTAATCAGAGTAAACAGTGACATAAATTCCCAACAGGAAAAAAAAATACAGCTGTATCAATATAGTTTCTTCAGCAAATGGGAGGCCATTTGCACAGGTTAATATCATTTGGGTCTGTGTATCAGGAACAGGATATCTAATTTCTTATGCAGGGATGATGCATTAATCACACCCTTCAGAAGAGTCTTTCTGGGCTCATGAAAGCCTCATGCACTCCTGGGAAAAATGTTCTATTGTGCTGGAAGCCATTCGGGGAGGTCTCTGATCTGAATGTTCAGAAAAAGCATTCACTGGGGAGAATACTTCCCTTACTCTCTGCTTTTTAAGGATCATCTGTGATTCTTAAACCCAGATCTACTCAGCAGTAAGGTCTTCAGTAAATCATAAAAAAAAGACCAGAGCTCACACTGAGCCTACTATAAAAGGAAGGAGAGGAAAAACAATTCACATTAAAAGAAAACAAATAAATCAAGGAAACAGAGCAGTTCCTCTCTCTGCAGATTATTCCTGCATGTCCACAGAATTATCTGTCTTTTGACACAGAGAAAAGACAGATGCACACCTTTTCCAGTCTAACATGAAAGACACTCATACAGTCATAACAACATAGGAGGGAGAGAATTACAATGAACCACAGCCATGAACTAAAACTATACAAACTAGCAAATGGAAGAAGCAGGCACAGTATCATCTATTTTAATGAAACAAGCAGGCATAGTATGATCTATTTTTTCTAAGGAGTACTGTAAGCAGAAAAGGAACAAAATACAGTGAGTCCACACAGCAAAAATTTCTTTTTCATTTTGTTTGACAGTTTCTTAAAGCTAAGATCTTGATCCAGGACAAAACATCAGTGGCTGTCTGAGCCTTATGAAACTCAAAGTGAGACTTGATAGCTAAATGCTTTAAGGAATGTCCTGGTTTTGCTGCACATGGCCAGCTTCCATACATTAAAATACTCAGCTCTGGAGTATGGTGACATTTTTTACCCTTGCAGCATTTGCAACACCCTGGTAGCTATGAGTAATATCAGAACCTAAAAGAAAAGATGGTCAACACCTGAGAATTTTTAGTTAGTCCTCTAACAAGCAGTGACTTTTGCATCCTAAGGTCACTAAACCATAAAAAACGGCAATTGTTCATTATGCTTACAAATAAAATCCTATCTAAATTTATTAATAACAGACAGTAGAAGTACTTGGATCTTGCAGAGCACTCAGCCCTGCATTTGTGAATTGCAATGCCCTAGAGACCATCCTTGACTTCCTTGAGGTTTCAGGGGAGCTTGGAGTATTCCAACCACTTTGTAAGATCCAAGAAGCTATCACCAGTCTTACAGAGCTGGTTAAAATTAAGAGTCCTCAGACTATCTACCAAAAATTGTTTAGCCTACAATCACTAGCACACAGATACATTATTTTTCTTGTAGAAAGACCTGGGGAAAAAAAGTAAACATTGTTTGTACCTTGTTCTTTTAAAACGATTTTGTAAGTGACTGTCTGGAGTGGTTCAACAGAGGCACAAGTGTAGCTCAGGAGAAGTTCAGGATTGATAAAATGAGGGGTTATTCACAGAATTTTGGGGATATTCACAGAAAGTGGACTGAAAACAACAAGCTTTATAATTCAAATATGAAAGCAGCATAGTATTTTTGAACTATTCTGATCTGTCCTGTGACCAAGAGATTGTAATATCTGACTTCACATTTGTATCGTGTTTCTTTCCCTTTAGTCTCAAATTTGATTAGTATAAATAAAAAAAAATCAAACAAGTAAAGTCCCCTAAAGCTGAACCCTTTCATCCTTGATTTTGGCAGCATATGCCTGAAACATTTGTTTATGTTCACTGCAGAACACATGGCCTGGCCTACAATACTGCATTAAGTTTACTTGGGTGATTGTGAAATTTAATCAGCAGTTTATAAGTAGCAGTGATAACAAAGCAATTATTAATAGTAGCGTTAAACCATAAGATGTATACTTAATAAGATGTTCTCATTTTATGAAATTGTGTGTGTTGGGGGAGGAGGAAAGACATAGTTTATGTTTTAATGAATTTTTCCACATTATTACACACGCTTTCTGGAAGTGTCAAAACCCAAATCATCAGGTTTGATCTATTAATGAGAAGTTCAGCTAAGTAACATACAAAGAAACTGCAGATAAGGGTGTGGAGAAATACGCATGTGTGGCATACATAATCTTGTGCTTTTCACGTCAGTAAAAATAAAGTTTTTGTATGATGCTATCCATTCTCTATTTGAAGTGCTTTAATACTCCTGTTTGTATGTAGTGATACCTCACATTGAAAAGTAAGCAAGATGTGAAAGAGTTCTGTTGCTGTTCATAAATTTTTCATGAAGCAGAAAGAGGAGTCAGATGTTGTCATGGGAAAATAATTGTACAAGCTTGTTTAAAATAACATAAAAAGTACAGAATTGTAGATCATGAGAGATGCTGAAGGCATTCAAGCATACTGTCTATTAGAGGACTATATCATCTCTCCTCTGAGCTTGCCTTTTAATTCTGTTGGAATGCTGAAAGGAGTTCTGCCTTTTAGCTCCAGAGAACGTCTACTGTCCACTTCTGCATTCATGTCCCTTCAGTATGATATTCTCGTATTGGATCAGTTCGAGTTTTGGCTTGTCTTCACATGAAATACAGCTCTGTCTCTTACTTCTCAATCCAACCTCTAAATCAGTTAGCAAAATCACTGTGAAATTATACTATCACCAATCCGCACGCTTTATAAAGCACCTCTGAATTGAACTTGCTCACTGTGCCCAATCTTCAATTAATCTGTGTTTCTCCAGGTGATTAGGATGACTGCTAATTAAAAAGTCCTTAGAATAAGTTTCTCACAAAGCCAAAACAGAAAGCTAGAAGGTTCAAATCTTCCCTCAAATCCCATTATTCTCACCAAAGGAAGAACAAAATAGAAAATCAGTTAAGTGGACTGGTTAGGATATATGGCAGAAACGGAGCCTGCTGTATTGATCTGTTCATAATCTACTACTAAGTGAAACAAAAGCAAAGGTTCTCAAATGAGAAGACTAAAGTTATTCCACAGAACCAAGGGCAACCCCCAAACACAGTCAAACTAGCCCTTTATGCATGTCTTCTGTGGATAGCATCCATAACACCCCACTCATCTATGGGAAGACCATTTCACCATCAACAACATGCTCCCAGGGTATGAGAATTTCCATTTGAGCAAGCCACTTTATTAACCTTAATTTAATCATGGCAACATCTAAGAGATTAATGTAAAATAGTAAGATCCTGCTGTGACAGATACTGTATAAAAATAAAATTAATAAAATAAAAAGTTAATGTCTGCCACAAAAAAAAATTATTAAAATAATGAAAACTAATCAAGGCTGACAGCAAAGCTTCATAGTACGGATTTTTGAAATAGACAGACTTTGGGAATTTACACAAAATTCCAGAATAAAGTTACAGGAAAAGAAAAGGAAAAATTACAAAGCACAATTTGTCAAAGTAATAGAAAATAACATGTCTAAGAAACTATCTCTATTGCCTCAAATTAAAACTGACAGCATATTTCAGATGAGCAATATTCTAAAGGAGTATACAATATTAATAGTAACACATAGCCAGATCCAAACAGCACCCACCCAGTAATTTCAAACCGTGTACTCTTTGAAGAACACAGGAATGCAAATGACATGTAATCACATTTAGCCTATTTTCATGAACAAAGTATTGTTTAAAACACAGAAAAACAGGTAGAAAATTGTAACATTTTTTAGAAGTGGTTTCATGAAATTACAGAACAGTATTCTCTACCTCTGTTAAGGTGTCAGTAGACAGAATGGTAATAAAGAATAGAACTCAAAGATAGTTCCCTGAGAAGGGTGATGTTTGCTGTGCCAAAGGTGCATGAGACATTGATAAAGGTAGTTTAGGTACTATTTTTCTTCTAGATCCCTCACCAAAGATCCTAGTCAAAGTTCACGTGAATTAAGACTGATGAATGAGTAACAGAGAATGGTCCTGCAATGTTTTTGCAATTGATGAAGGACCTGTGAAACCACTATGGCATAAGTTGTTAGCCAGACCCCCAGAAGGACACAATAAAGGCTGAAACATGAAATGATCAAGTTTGTTAATGAAAAAAACTATGAATGGTAGTTAAACATGAAACTGTCTGCAAAAGCACTTGAAGCTTTGGCAGACTAACTTCAAATTCATTAAAAAAATAATGCCTGTGGGAGAAAACAATTATTTATATATGCTAATAATACATGAAAATGTCCTCTCCAGTAGCTACCACTATTGAGAATGGTAGTAGGGCTGTTATAGGCATTTCTCTGAAAATATCAATGCTGTACTTTGTATTGGGAGGTAGTAGGTTGTTGATAAGATGCCCATGTTGTAGCTGTTGCTGAGTGCTCATACAGCACCAAGGCTGTCTTTCCAATATCTTCCCCACCTTGGTGGGTAAGATCTTGGGAGGGGACAGAGTCAGGACAGCTGACCCAAACTGACCAAAGAGATATTCCACACTGTATGACGTTAGCTCAAGTATAAAAGGGAGAGAAAAGAAGCAAGAGGGGACACACATCCATTGGAGTAGACGCTTGTCCTCTGAACAACCATTATGCGTATCAGAGCCCAGCTTCCCAGGAAAGGCCAGACATCGCCTGCTGATGGGAAGTAGAGAATAAATCTCTGGTTTGTTTTGTTTGTTGCACTTGGCTTGGTTTTTGCATTCTGCTTTTCCATTAAACTGCCTTTATCATACTCCACAGGTTCTTTTCATCTCATTCTCTCCCCCCTTGTCATGCTGAAGGAAGTAGAAGGGTGTGATTAAGCGACTCGCTGGGTACCTGATGCCCAGCCAAGGTCTCAATAGTCCTTCAGTGGCTCTGCCATCCTCCCCTGGTTCCTCACAGATAAATTAACAGTAAGAGATAAGTTCTGCGTCGGCAGGATGGTGTCTTTTCCCTGAGTGAAGATCTTCTGATGGACACTGGGACTGCACCAAGGGAAGGTCTACAGCAGACACTACATGAGAAGGGGCTCATGCTAACCAGGACAGTCTCTACGCTTCCTACGTAAATATGCAATCGAGGATGCCTCCCATATACTAAGTGTATATAGAGAAAGTAAATTATTGATTAGTGTGCACCCACCACCAAAGAACTCAATATTTAGACTGATCCCATGAAATATCACTGGGTCCAAGGATGGTGATATCTTTCTTTCTATCTTACTCTTGCTCTCTCCTTCTATTTTTCCCTCTTCTCTTTTCACTCACTTTTACTTTCTTCTACTTGATACTTAGCTGTGCCTTAAAGTAATTGCTAAGAAAATAATCTCTATTGCCAAAATACCTTTGTCCACATCATTTATCAATTGTTCTTAGGGAAAACCAATCCATTGTTTTGTATTGTTCCTCTGAGTCATTGTGGTGACCCTACCACCTCTGTGGCCCTGCAGTGCAGGGAGAGCCTCTTTCGGAGGATTGTAACGATTCACCTCCCTCATAGTTCCCTGAGTGGGATGAGGCAACCTAGACTAGTCTAGCTCCAGGCCAAGTGTGGTTTCTCCTCCAAACCAGCTGCAAGCCTGAGCAACATCCTTTACTAGACTTTGTTGTAAAGCCACTGACCTTTGCTGCTTCACACCTCAGGCACAGGGCTAGGGCCCCAGCTATGTGAAAACCACAGCCTATACAACAAACCCTAACAGATTGTGCTTTGCCAGCCCTAAGCCTTTCCTGCAAATCCCTTCTGCTTTTTTTCACGAAGTCTATAACTCTTACTGTTTTTTTTCTTTAAATAGTTGACCGCTTATGACTGTTAACATTACATTATCAGCTGTAGAACCCATCTGACAGTATTGAATGATCATCCTCAAGGGAGTGCACATGTCTGACGTGAAATAGTCACTCCTAGGTTCTCTATTTTGTGTCAACAGAGGAGACTTTTCAGCACAGACAAGTGAATATGTGACACAACAGATCAGTGGCAGCTCTTCCAATAAAGGACAAGTTCCCCTATGTGATAGATAGGACTCCCAGCCATATAATAACCTCTTGCACAAGGAAGAAGAGAAGCTAGTTGTTGGTGACTTGCTCCTAAAGGGTACAGAGGGCCCAATATGCAGAGTTAACCCTCATCATAGGGAGGTGTGTAGTCTACCTGGAGCCCGAATGAGGGATATAACCAGGAAACTCCCCAGCCTGCTGTGATCATCAGACTACTACCCATGACTTATCTTCCAGGCAGGTGGGAGGGAAGCTACATCTCATAGCCTGAGGGGAATAAAGAGAGATTTCAAGGCCTTGGGACGGCTGGTGAAGGAGTCTGGGGCACAAGTTATTTTCTCTTCCCTCCTTTCAGTTACGGGTGATGGCTTGGGAGGAAATGGAAGGGTTGAGTCTGTAAATGTCTGGCTCCTAGACTGGTGCTACAGGCAGGGCTTTGGATTCTTTGATCACAGCTGGTTTTGTAAGACACCAGGCCTGATAGTAAGACATGAGGAATGCCTATCTCACAGCGGGAAAAAGGTTCTGGGTCAAGAATTAGCAGGCCTCATTCACACAGCTTTAAACTAGATTTGAAGGGGGTTGGGGTTGTAACTGAGCTTTTACCAGTGGGGCAGTGTTCTGACATTAGAAGTTCTCTGAAGTGCCTGTACACTAATGCATTCAGTATGGGGAACAAACAAGATGAACTAG
>VWZK01022733.1:0-14041 GCA_013396935.1 Baryphthengus martii | reverse complement strand
GAGGAAGCTGAAAAAGAGCCGAGCAAGAGCCAAGAGCAGCGTTCGACCCTCATGATCCCTCAGCTTTATACTGAATGTGATGTATATGGAATGGAATACCTTGTTGGTCAGTTTAAGGTCACCTGTCCTGTCCACTCCTCCTCATAGGTGTTGCCCTTTACTTCCTGCATCCCCCAAGATGGTACATAAGATTTTGCAGTGATCTTGGTTTGCACACCAGTCCTTGGTACTAACTCTAAACATAGAGCGTTATCACTGCTGGAAGCAGACACTGCCTGGAACATGCCACTAACTTCAGAAAGTGCAGTTAGTTAGAAGAACTTAGCTGAAAAGTAAAATCACTGAACAGAATTAGTGCTGTTCTCACTCAAACTATGACAACGTAGTTTGAAGTATCAGGAAGTACTTACGCTGTGGATGTCATTGAATTGAAGATACTGGATCATTAACATTTACAGAGTTTCTTCTGTGACAAGGGAGAAGATAGACATGCTAAAGGTGAAATCCTGCCTTTTACTGGAGCCAGGATTTTGACTCAGAACTTTATCTGGGGAAACAGAGTTCTCTTTGTTGCAGCTCACTCTCTCAAACACCAGGCCAAGTGGAGCTTTGGCTTCCAGCTAGGAAGAAGAGCTCCAGAGAGGGATGAGGGTAGAAGGAAATGGAAGGATTTGCAACAAAGATAGACAGACTCTAGCAGAAAAATATGACGCAAAGCCAGGATCAAGAGGAACCTTAAGCTTGAGGCTTTTAAATTTTTGTTTTATCTGACCATATTTAAGCCTTACATGGTCTAAACCCAGCTTATAGTTGACTTCCCTGGAATAAGAAGCTTCTTGGTCCCCATGGGGCCAGAGTGCTATCTGCTGGATATTAGGGAGGAAAGCAAAGGTGACATTTTTTCTGTGAAGTTCAAAGCGTGTTCAGTATATAATTCAACACTGACAAAAGCTGGCAGAATGCATCATTTTCTAGCCAGGACTTTTTCTATTTCTGCATTAGAGAGAAAAATAGTGGAAAATTTTATGATGCCACCTCTTTTCCCTACATGAGAATTGTCTGAACTCTCCACCAAGAAGAAGCATCATGCTGTTTGCTCAGTTATAGGCAGAATGCACGGAGGATTTAACAGTGACACATTTAGCCCTCTAGGTCATTTCTAGTATGAATGCTCTAAAATTCATAAACTGCTGAGGGAGACTTTGGCTTAGTGCTAATTTGAACCATCAGTAGATTAAATATTCAAACTGCATGTAACACTTAAAACTGTAAGTGTTGAGTTGAATGATTTAAAAACCTAAAACAATTGTAATTGAAGTTTAATAATTCATAGGCTGCAATATAAAATGGCAAGTTGTTTAATTTTGTAATTTTCCATTAAATCCATTCTGTAAGAAATGGCATTTCTCAAATAGCTAAGTACATAGAATCTCAGCCAATACCAATACAGGCATTTGTAATTCACCTCAAGTAATTTAGAATATTTATGCAAGAGTAGGACAGTGAGATATCAATCTAAATAAAGCACTGTGTTGAATAACTGTGTACTTAAGGTTAAGCAGATATCTAATCATTTGCTGCATCCATACCAAAGGACATATGGAGATATTTGATGCTGATCTTCAGTGTAGAATCTAAGAAAGTAAAACCTTTGTTGCAGAAGAAAAGGAAAGATGATTTTTGCACCCTCTTCCCCTTCCCCAGGTACTGGATTTTATTCAGTGCAAGTCATTTTGCAGTGCAGGCTGTTCCCTGCAGGTTTTGTGGAATTGTGATACTTGTGCTCTGTGTCCTGATCAAAAAGTGACAGGGCCACCCAAAGTTTAAATCAGGGCAGTATTTGGTCAACGATAGTTATCCTGAAGGAGAAGACAAAGGAAAAGAGAAAGGACTAGGAAGAAGAGGAGGCAAATATGAAAAGGCTGAAGAGAAGGACAGAGAGAAAGATGAGTGAGATGGGTTTTGTAAACGGTTATTTGGGAAATAGAAAGATACTTTCTAAAAAGATTGTAAGAGGAAATACTATTTCTTTAAACCTGTTTTCTTTGGGTTTTTTTAAAGATAAATGTTGCTAGAATTTTCAGTCAGCACTTGAATGGATGTAATCTAACACATATTAATGTCACAGATGTTTATCCTATTTTCTGGGGGATTAGAAATGAGCATGACTCTAAGAATTTAGACATATATATATATATACATATACGCAAAATTGCATGGCTCTTACCGCAAGGAGGAAATTTTATGCTATGTTCAGAGGAATATTTTTTATCCAGTAGGATACATATAATGCAGAAAAGAGATTAATAGCCTTTAATCTTGGTGAATGAGTAGGTGAAGCTATGTCATGTAAGGCAAGGAATGACAACAGAGTACATCCACTGTATTTCCTAAGTGGATGGAGACACTTCAGCCCTTGGTAGCACTGTGCTGATTGTCTACTCTTTGTTTCCACGTTAAATGTTAAAATGTTATTGAGCTTTGTAATGAAAAAAACTCAAAGAAACTAAACCAAGTTCTCTCAGAAAAATGAGAGGAATAACATTTTAGTGTATTACACTGGGTAAATGCTCAGTAAAACAGGGCTGTAATCGCTGACTGAGACCTCTGTCTGCGAGTGCAACAGAAGTCAACATCATAAGGGCAGGAAATACAGCTAATGATTCCCTAGTATTTCCCTTCTGGAAGGAGGGCTCGGTTATCCTAGAGACTGAAGGAAAAAGCCTCTTGCAGAACGACTCTTTGAAGAGTCACTTAGATGTTTCAAGTAAGTATCATATTCTGATCTGTTCAGAAGTTTACAAGCAAATAAAACCTTGACAAACAGGAGATTGTAAAACCTCTGACGGTGCCAATGGAGTCAATCAAATTCTTAAGACAAAGCCCACTTTTCTAGTTGGAAAAATCCACTACAAAATGGAGCTTTTCAGTAGCTCATTCTCCTCAGTGGAAAATTATGGAGAGCAGCATATGTGTAAGAGCTATGTGTGTGTGAAGCAGCCCGTTTTCTCACGCTTGATTAACGTACGTCCTAATGCTGTTGGAGGAGATACTGTGCATTGTAGGTAGCACTGCTGCTGTAACTCCAAATTCTGAATATTTCTTCTGGAGGTAGTTTTAAAGTATGTACCGTTAACTTATTTACTGTGATTAAAAAAAAACAAAACGTATTAATTGACATTCAAGAATAAGTACTTCCTTACTATAAAAAGCTTCCTGTGTTTCCATGTATCTTCAGGCCACATATGCTCTAAGGAACACCTACATGTACATACATATAAATAAATAGCTATGTCTATTAATTTTTAATGATTTATTTATGTAATGCTTTTTATTAATTAACTGGGAGATTTATATATAATTAACTACACTGAGTGTTCAATTTCTTCTCTGAAGCAAATCAGAAGAGGATTGATTTAGGTACAAGTGGCCCAGTGGGGAAAAAAGGAGATAAGGTACCCTAAATCTTCCAGGTGATATCAAAAGTACCAGAATTAACATGGACAGTCAAACATGATTTTTCACTTATTCCATTGATATAGCAGGTAAAAAGTAATATGCAGCTGTGGTTTTCTAATTTAGATCTCAATTGTTGCAAAGGTATGAATTGTATAAAGAAGATGAATCAGGTGACCCTAGCCTCTTTCTTATTCTAGTAAAAATATATGGAAAATTCAATTCAGCAAAAAAAAGTGACAATTTTAAAAAAAGTTAATTACACTTTAGAATTCATTGTCTCAACCAAGCTAGAAAGAAGTCACTCCTTGCCTTACATTAGGAAGCACTTCCTCAAGGAAAGGGTCATTAGATGCTGGAATGGACTGCCGAGGGAGGTGGTGGAGTCGCCATCCCTGGAGGTGTTTAAGGAAAGATTGGATGTGGCACTTAGTGACATGGTCTAGCTAGGTGTTGTGGTGTTGGGGTCATAGGCTGGACTTGATGATCTCAGAGGTCTATTCCAGCCTCAACGATTCTATGATTCTATGACTCTATAAGTTAATATGAAGTAAATATGAATTTTGACTACTTCACCAGTATATTTTGCTTAGCAGACAGGTATTTTACACAGCATGTGCCCTTTTGATACACCATCCCTGGTGAAGAGCAGGATCTGGATTTTAGAAAACAGAAACCAGATAGTGGACATTTATTTCCATTCAAAGTGACCTGGTTGGCTCATGCCCTGAAGACTGATGGTTTGTATTAGATAACAATTTTTTTCCCCCCATAGTCTTGCAGACAAAAGGATCCAATATATCCCAGTCTGACAGCAGACCTTAAAATAAAGTACATCTGAGTTAAGTTTTATGCTTTGAAAATCTAGTTGATGGGATATAAGGAATTTATTTTTTTTTTAAATGAAAATATGTGATAGACAGTAACTACTCACGGTTCTCGACATATAGAAATTCGTCCAACCATCAGAAATGCGAGTCACAGATAGGTTGAGTCTTTCACTGTATTGTCATGCCATTGGTTACAGTATTCACCTTTTATGTTTAGATGGCACTATGAAACAGCTATATGTTTTAACAAATTGCTAATATTGAGTGGGTTTTGATCTCAATTTACTAACGAAAATGAAGGAGTGATAAGGACAGCTGGGTAGGAGATTGTTACAGCTAAAACAACTTACTTGCAAATTTATTTGGGCTTTTGCTCTGTAGGAAAGCCCCTCTCTAGATCAGAAGTGATT
Organism: Baryphthengus martii; assembly: GCA_013396935.1. NCBI lineage: Eukaryota > Metazoa > Chordata > Aves > Coraciiformes > Momotidae > Baryphthengus > Baryphthengus martii. The sequence continues at coordinate 9,345 of VWZK01022733.1, read as the reverse complement.
TCAAGTACACTAACAGCAAAATAAATTCAAAATGAGCAGTACTGAGACTCTAATCTGTGGTTTCACAGCCCAAATACATTAATATGGAAAGTCTGGCCCTGGATGGTACAAAAAAACCCTCAAAACTCTGAAATAGTTACAAGGATATTTCATTTGTGGTACAGATATACTTACCAATATGTAAATTGTATTTCAAATGGGGTTTTGGAGAGACCTCTTGGGCCTGAGAACCATGGCTATTTATTTTCTGTTAGGAATATTAGGGACATCCATTTGCCAAACCCCACAACCTTTGCTCTAAGAAGCTTGAGAGTTTGCTGGAATAGCAAAATATGATTTTTGTTTTTATTTCTGAACATATATGCAAGATACATATTCATAATTAACAGTAGCAAACTCCAATATGACCTACAGAGGTGTGGTATTCTGTTTTTTACTTCTGTCACTGATACTTTTCCTCTCAAATGAAAACATAACATTCATATACAGAACATCTTTTATATCTGGACACTCCAGACATGGAGCTGAAATTACAGCTGTCTCCTCCTCTTCCCCTCCCCTCCTCCATCTTCCTCTCCTCCTCATCCTACTGGAAAGAAAAAAAATGAGGCAGAAACCTTGGTTTGGGCCATTTCAGTCAGAATGGTTATGTCATATCACCATATGCCTTACCACCAGGATTAGATGTCAAACCCACAGCAAACTGTAGGATTTTCTCTGTTAACTTGATTTTTTTTTTTCTTTTTTTAATAGGCTCCTTGTTTGATATTTAACCATGCATCTCATTTCTGTTCATGTTCAAACTAGCACTAACTCTTACCCACAGTGTTCGCTGTTGCATGCATGCATGTGTACCTCTCTGGTTCCTTTCCCATAGCCTGATCAGCTGTGGGAAAAGTATGGGTCATTTGCCACTTTACCTTTATTACATTCAAATAATCCCAGTGCTTTAATGTACTTGATGGAGTTATTTTTTAATGGAAATTGAAACATACCATCTGGTAGGGCTGTGGAGGAGATTGTCCAGGACCCTTCAGCATTTTGACATCTGAAAACATTGTTTTCATTTAGTTATCTGCTGGGTATGGATTTTCACAGCACTGACAATCTCAACACTTGCAATCAGAAGGCCGTCATCATTTCGACTATGATTAATGTAGAGGTTTAGAATTATAATGTAAATTGCATCTGAAAGTTTACTTTGACCACCACAAGTAGCTTTTTTAAAGGAACATATTGAAAGTATTTTCATTCTGAACTGAACAAATAAAACAAGGCAACTCTGATACAGCGGCCAAGAGCTTAAACGGATAGGTTGGATAAATGTGAATGATACAAAGTTGCCTTACACTTAAATCTAAGGGAGCTTGACCTAAAAAGCCAGTTACTGTCTATTTCCAAAAAGTACCTCTGGTTGATTTTTTCGTTTGTTTGTTTATATGTTTTAAGAGGGATCCAAACCACATTCTTATGTGTTTTTATCAAAGAAAGAGCAGAATTATTTCTGGTATTCAGTTGAGCTTTCGTTAAGTTTAAAATACTTGCACAATATGCAACTTCTGCAGTCCTTTCTTCCAAGCACCACATACAAGATGAAATATTAATTGATTTCCCTTCCCCCCGCTTTTTATACACTCTTAGTAATGCAAGTCACTCTTGAGGAAAAAAACTAACTATAATGGCACATCATCCACAGCCTCTGAATGAGCAGAGTTTAATGAATGATTAAATGTGAGGGCTCACTGCTGTGGAGATAAATTCAGCAAACCAAATGTTCAAAATGATCCTCTTATTTTTGCACATTTCTAATTAATATATGAAAGCTGTAAGTCAAACATTTCTCTAGCACAAAAAGCCCTTTGCAGTTTTTGGTAGAAAGGAGAAAAAACAAGTCATGATTTCAAACTTATTTGCTGCCTACACACCTCCAGGCAATGTGATAGTAGTGTTTGTACCCCTTTCTATCTTGAAGCTGATCTAGCTATCTGCTGACAAACTGAGGAACATGAAAGCCTCTGTCACTGAAGATCTCTAAAATCCAAACAGACTTGGTGATGATTTTGTTCCTGGCGTAGCAGGGAAGCTTGCACAAAAGAAACACTTGAGTATACCTCCAGTTTCAAAAGAAACTTGTACTGCTGCTTAAGAAAACTGCCCAGTGAAATCATTGTAAGAATAAGAAAATTTTATGGGGAAGTTAGAAAAAATAGTTCATGTACCTCATAGCTGAGGACATCTAGAAAAGAGCTCCAGGAGTCTTACCACGCCCCTTCCCTGTAAATTCCTAGCAATTAGTCTGCTCTAATCAGAACCCATATTTTTCACTAAAAATTAATATATATTGACTTACAATGTTACTGTGTGATTTTTCTGTGTTAATTCAATTGCAGAGAGGGATGTAATGTATGATAAAACTTCCATAGTTATTCAAATATTTCCTCTTTAGTATTGTACCAAGAATTTTAATTTCTATGACTCTAATTATTACTTTTTGGGTTATTTTTCTGAATTTCAGTTATTAAGGTTTGCTATCTCCTACTCAGTGACAGATATTTTGTGTTTAGACCAGGATAAGACATTTTAGATTGTTTTCTGAAGATCGTGTCTGGCTTTTTTTTTGTTTTGCAACATCTAGTTTGACTCTTCAGACCTCATTCATAATCAGCAAAACTGTCTCTACAGTCCCAGAAAAGTACCCAGTTTTCTTTCTTTTGGCCATCTCTCTACAACTGCTTACACAAATCAGTGTAGCCAAGGTCATCTTACATTTCTTGTCTAAGGCTGTCAAATTTATTTTTAGCCTTGTCAAGTTCAGCCTTTGCTTTTTCTCTTTACGCTAAGGGGACATTTAGTGTAACTGTTCTTCTCTTGGCATTTCTTCTTTGGTCCTCCTTTTGACATACTGCTTTTTTGTGCCATTTTTTTGCTCTGTGATCATTCTTGGTTTATTTTAAAACACAGAGTATTTTCTTTCTTATCTTCATTGTGTCTCTTACAATCTCCAATTCAACCTTAAAAGCCCTTACAGCAAAGCAGGTAGTTATGGTATTTGGTTTGCTGTTTTTGCTTCATATGAATTGAACTCAGAAATCTGATCAGGGTATCTTGAAAAGAAAACTATGTAATTCTGGCTCAGGAGAAGGGAAAAGTTCTGTAACATCTCTGAGTGCTTGTTTAATCTCTGATTATTATGTTTTCAACAAGAACAACAAATTGCTAAGAAAAAGAAATCCTATTCTCCTAAATATTATAGCTAGTGTACTTAAAAACTAAGAAAAAACCCCAAACCAACACTTTGTGCATCATGATGCATATACACATGTTTATGATCAAAATGCTTGTATTATGCCATTTGTGCCGGTTAGCTGCAGACAGACTGACCATTCTTATCTACAGCACACTGGAAGTGACCCACCGCAATTTTTTCTCATACTGTGGATCCAAAAGAAGGTTGGGTCCAGGTAGCCCATATGGCTGCAATGACTTGCACTCAGACTTATGCGGTGCTTGGCTACTGCTCAGGTGACCTCTAAGAGACAAGGTGGTTGCAGCTGTTCAAGCCATGTAGCAAGGAACTGAGCAGAGTGTGCTTTGTTTACTCCTTATTTCGAGGAATTTTTCAGGTGCATCTTCCAGGGTGCTATTTTATCCTGGAAGTTTCAAATGGTGTATTCAACACAAAATTATTTGGCATGTGCTAGAGCTTATTAACCCTCTTGTAATAGATTTCAGGAACAGTTTTGTCCTTCTTCAGACAGAGTGAATTGTGCATACTGCTACATCTTTATTTTTCACTTTATTTTCATAAAGTAGTATTCTGAAACATCATGACTGACCGTGGAAATATGGTTTTGCACTAAAGTATTGTTTTCCTCCACCAGGGAGCTTTTATCTCTACCTCAACAGATCACTCAAGAGGCAAAAACGTGGAGGTATTTCAGCTGCTCCCTCCCTGGTTTGCACCGTCAGCAAGGTCAGGAACCACTCCCCGCTGATGCTGTTCCTATGGAATACACGAAATAGAGGAGAGACACCCAAGCAGAAGTGAGTTTTAGGGATTTGAAGGAACAGACTGGGTCCTGACTGCACCAAGGGGCTTTGCCCCTGTTTCACCTCTCAAGGAACATCACCTGCCACCTCTTTGCCCAAGGGCAGCTGCTGTCCCACCCTGCCCCACTGCCTCATGGGAATAATGTGATTTCCCACATCTCTGGGAGACTGCTCAAGGTGGGGATGAAAAGCAGAGGTGCAGTGAGAGGGCTGCAAGGCAAAAGGCTTCACTGTTCTCAAAGGAAAGCAAAAACCAGGCAGTGCCTTGATCAGGTCAACAGACTTCAAATCTCTGCAGAGGAGGACAGTGAAGGTAGGCAGGAAAGGGATGGCTTTGAAATGAGTCTGGATTTCACTGCTGGTGCAGTTCAGGTGCTGTTTCCTGGTGGCAGGCAGCCTCATGAGGCAGGAGAGCTGCTGCACCAGCATGGCTGGCAGCTCCAGGCTTCTCCAAGTGGGCTCAGGGCAACTTGAGACAGAAACAGATGTCACTGAGAGCTACAAAATTGAAAAAGTCAGCCACTCTTACAGGAGCTTAGGCTGTTGGGGTAGGGAAGGGAAGGTTGTGTGTGCAAACTAGAACACTCTCATGGGGGCTGGCTTTGTGTTCCTATGTAGCTGGCACCAAGGCAGACTGGTGGAGTGGTGCTCTCAGAAGCATGAGCCTCATCCCTAATTTCTCCTTTGCTTGAGAGAAGTGATGTCTACTGTCTTGCTTTCCTGAAATGATATTTTGAATGTTCAGGTTCAAAGAGCCAGAGAGAAGAAAGGAGCCTGTGTTTGACTGTACCCTTGTGAGTCACCCAGACTGGGGATGACTTGGGAGCCCTGGGAGGCAGGTGACAGAAATTTGGGCCTGTCATAGGGGCTGCTTTGGTGTTTTGCATCAGTCAAGAGCCTGAACGTAACAGATTATCTGTACAAACAACAGAACCTGAAGTTTAGGATTGGTTTTTCCCAGCTGACCACCCTAAAAGCTAGAACACTGCATCAGATTCAATTTCCTGAGAGGAGGCTTCCCACTGGTTTAAGGGGCATCAAGATTCCTTAGGCCAGGTGGCCACTTGTGCCCATGTTGGCTCTTCCCCTCCCCAGCCAGTTCCAGGATACCACAGGTGCCTCAGGGTTGGATGTCCAGTCATTATGTGATAGGGATTTGGTTTTCTCTCATGTTTTTGAATGAATTGGAGATTGCTGCAGTATGTTGTGAGCTGTGCAGTTCTGCTCTCTTGATTGTCTCCTGAGAGATAGGCCCCTGGGACTTGTGCTGTTGGGAAGCTTGGCTTTTTAATGCTAGTCGTGTTTAATTTTGTAACTAATGTTGTTGAGAGTACTGTGTCCAGTTCTGGGCTCCCCAGTTCAAGGGGGACAGGGAAATACTAGAGAGAGCCCAATGGAGAGCTACAAGGATGACTAAGGGACTGGAACATCTCTCTTCTGAGGAAAGGCTCAGAGACCTGAGGCTGTTTAGTCTGGAAAAGAGAAGATTGAGAAGGGGGTCTTATTAATGTTTATAAATATCTGAAGGGTGGGTGCCAAGTAGAAGGGACGAGTCTCTTTTCAGCAGTGCCCTGTGATAGGATGAGGTGCAATGGTCACAAACTGGAACACAGGAAGCTCCACCTCAACATAAGGAAAAACTCCTTTCCTGTGGGAGTGATGGAACCTGGAACAGGCTGCCCAGACAGGTTAAGTGTCCTCTAGAGACATTCAAAACCCACTTGGACACATTCTTGTGTGGCCTGCCCTAGGTGATCCTGATCTGTCAGAGCAGTTCAACTTGATCTCCAGAGGTCCCTTCCAGCCCCTACCATTCTATGATTATATGAGAGACTGTTCTTACCGCTGAGGGTAAGTAGCATTCTTTTTCCTCTTTGTCTCAAAACAGGATAGACAAATCTAAATTGTCTGTTGGGAACAACCACCAGATGTGCTTTCCCTTGAATCATGTCCAAACATTATCTGTGAGCACTGTCATGAGCCAAAATCATGCCAAATCATATGTTAATATTTAAGGAATATGGATAATTGTGGTCCAATGTCTTGTTGCTGTTTAACATACTAGTGCAGAGGTACTAGCATCAGTGTTATTTAGGGGCTGAACTACTTTGCTGGTTTTGAATTGCTCCAGCTGATGTGCTCTGTGTCATGAAGACCATCATAGCAACTGTGATCACTTCCAGGAAGAAAACAACAGCACAACATTCAGGTAATTTGAAATAAAAATATTTTCAACTGATATGCTTTAGGGTAGAGAATAGACAAATCCTGCCTTGGAAAAGCTGGAAGCACATCTATCATTTTAGCACGAGCTCCTGAAACTGCCTGAGGGCAAGGGAAGTTTAGAACCTGTTGCATCTATACTAACGCAAAACTGAACCTAACGATTCTATGTTTCTTCATTCACTTATTTTTAAATGAATTAAGCTGTGGAAGTATTAGGACATAAGTTCATTCCCATAACTTATTTGAATTTGTAATTATTGTCATACATGTGAACAGCTCGTGATACTCTTTTGTTGTAAGATAAAGCACTTTGGGGCTCACTATCTGTATTTAAACTGCCGTACATAAAATTAATTATATTTTAGTTTTTTAGCAGGCAGGTTAATAAGAGCCAGAAAGCCATGAAGTAGCATATCGATAAAACTAAATGAAAAGTGTAGAAATTTTTTTCAGAAATTCTTTCGTGGCTGGAAACCTGCATAAAGGTTTTAAACCTCTGATCTCTTGGTAATGTCTTGTTTTAACTAAAGAATGAGTGCAGACACTGCTAATTCATTCTGAAATCGTTCTCTGCTTGCTGAACTGAAACAGGATCCAAAGCCAAGAAAATGGACCTGAAATGTGTCCTTGTTTTTGATAAGAGCTCTACGATGCCATGTCTGAGGCATATCTTACAGACTGCCACCTGGTTAATTTAAAGCAACAGAGAATTTATTTAAATTAGTAAACTAACTCTCTCACATTAACTGGTTATGTTGAATATAATAGCCAATTTGTTACACCATTGTAAACAGTTTCCTTTCCATCTTATGTATATACACCCACAAATTTATCTAGAGGATAAAATTACACAGTCCTGTAGTCACTTGTTTCTCTGGAGACTTACTGCTTTTTTGTATATTCGCTGGAAAGCACTGAGCCCACCTGTGGCATTTAAAGTACCTAACGAATGTAGTGCTAATAAGTGAAAGGTTACTCGCTTAGGCTTCTTGCAGACACAGAGCTTGAGATTTTCAAAATTTGCAGTAATTTCTGTCAGACAGAGCTGACAATGGCCTTTTCCTGTTTATATGTTATTTTTGCTATCCTTTAGATATCTGCATGTTTCTCAGGTGTGTGAAAATAGGTCTCCAAAATAAGAGAGCACGAATCATCCATGAGCAGAATGTGTCTCAAACCATGTTCCTGGAGCAGATGGATTGAGAACCAATGTATGGAAGCGGATTTTTTTCATACCTTTGTCAAAAGGAATGTTTTGGAGTCTGAGCAAATTTTGTGTAGGCAATCCTGAACTTTATAGACATAGGTGAGATGAGTTTTTTGCATATCTTTCAGTTTAATTAAGAATCAAATACACAGTTCATCATTAAGAGATATCCTGGGGATTTGCAGTTCTCCCTGGAATTTGCTGATTTCCCAAGCACATTTCTGCCCTAATTCCATTCTGGGACTGTACTCTTCATTGTCGATATGTAATGAAATGTGTAAATAACCCAAATCTGCAGTGACAAGTTAGACTCATTTCTTGGAGACAATTCTGGCCGAGTCAGATACCTTTCCTCATCTCAAAAAAATGACCAGAGGGACATGATGTAATAAATACACTTTTATTGAGGTAATGGGATATATGCCCCTTGTGCAAACGAATAAGCATTTGATTTCAAACATTTATGGATTTCATTTTCCATACAGTTGTCATATTCTTTTTCCCCTCCCATTTCGTTCTGCAGTTCTGGAAGATCTGCCAGTAGTTCCCCAGTCATTAAATTAAAACTTCCTCTAGTGAGAGCCTGTCCTTGTGGGTCTGTCCCAAGAGAGAAGTTTTCACTCTGTTCACTTAGTCCTGCTTATCCTGCATCTGCATAATCTCCCCAGGAACTCTGGCAGTCATTTTGCAGTTGTATAAAGTTGGCAATTGATTAGTTGCCTTTCTAAACTAGGGCAAAGGCGAACGCTATTTCACAGGAGATAAGACCTACCTGTCCACAGTGTTATGTCACTCCCATGTTTCTACTTGTACAAAATTTAGGACTTAGCTATTATTTTGAGCTGTTTATTTCCAGGAATGCAAGCCAAAATTGTACAAGAGCTGATTGTTACTGTACATGACATGTTTTTATACCTGGAAAATGTGTTTAGTGGGTGGTTTTTAAACCTCATGTGTAGCCCTTCCACATCCAGAACACAGTCTTCCTTCTCAGTTATCTCTCAGCTATATAAGCTGGCAACAAGCACTATTAAATTGGAACATCAGTGTCTTTTTTTCCTACTGACAAAGGCTCAATATACTGATGAAAACAAGCCAGGCTGGTTTATTCCTAGAGGGGAGAAAGTGTTAAATTAAACATCTGCCATTTCTGAAAGGACAAAGTAATTTCCATGTTGCTGTATGGGGAAATCAGTCCATTGGTATTCACTGGATGATCTTCAACTGTAACTTTACATATCAGTAAAAAATAACATATTTCATATGGTTAGGAGAATCAGGCAAAGGAAAAATAATTTAAGCATATCCCAAGACTAATTTCCTAATCCATTTATTTGCTTTTATCTAAAATTCAATGCATTTTAAAATTTACTGCTTTTCAGGTAAGTTTTGCCAGTATTTATTAGTGAAAAGAATACATAGGGATGGTACAATTTGTCAGTATCTTTACAGTGTCAAGAGACAACTTGATCAGCTTCATATTTTCCATGGATCTTTTGCTTGTTTGCTTTTGTTTTGTTTTGTTTTTTTTTTTGTTGGGGCTTTTGGTTTTTTTGTTTGTTTGTTTTTTTTTTTTAATTAGTGTCATAACAGAATTTCCTGGCTAATAACCAGAAGTAAGTCTGATATAACTTGTGTTGTATCTTTAGTAAAGATTTTAAAAATCTTTACTAATAATTGTCCTGGTTTAAGAAAGAATTCAGAGGAGAAAATATCCCCTGATGGAAGGCAGGCCCCTCCCCCACCAGGTTCGGGAAAGAAAATGTCCCCGGAGGAAAGTGAAGGGGGGAAAACTATTTTATTTAACAAGGCAACCCCAGTCATTCAGGCTGCCTTCTGGCTTAGGCTTGCTGTCTGGGGTG
>VWZK01022732.1:0-10541 GCA_013396935.1 Baryphthengus martii | reverse complement strand
AAGGGGACTTTTCTCTTACTAAATTCTGCTCCGACTCCTCCCACACACACACACTTCAAGCAACAATGATACAAACTGGGAGGAGTGGCTGATACACTGTAAGACTGTGTTGCCATTCAGTGCAACCTGGATGGGCTGGAGAGGTGGATGAAGAAGAGCCTAATGGAGCTCAACAAGGATAAGTGTACAGTCCCATACCTGGAAAGGAATAACTCAATGCACCAGTACAGCTCACTGGTTGATCTGCTGCACAGAAGCTCCATGGAGAAGGACATGGGAGTCCTGCTGGACAGCAAGTTAACCATGAGCCAGCAGTGTGCTCTAGTGGGCAAGAAGTCCAATGAGATCCTGGGATGCATTGAGAAGTGTGGCCAGCAGGTCAAGGCGGTTCTCCTCCCTCTCGATTCTGCCCTAGTGAGGCCACATCTGGAGTAGTGTGTCCAATTCTGGGCTCTCCAGTTCAAGAGAGACAAGGAACTACTAAAGAGAGTCCAATGGAGGGCTACAAAGATGACTAAGGGACTGGAACATCTCTCTTTTAAGGAAAGGTTGAGAGACTTGGGGCTGTTTAGTCTTGAGATGACTGAGAGGGTACCTTATCAATGCTTGTAAATATCTAAAAGATGAGTGACAAAAATGTGGGGCCAGACTCTTTTCAGTGGTGCCGTGACAGGAGAAGGGGCAACAAGCACAAACTGGAATACAGGAAGTTCCACCTCAGTATCAGGAAAAACTTCTTTCCTTTGAGGGTGATGGAGCACTAGAACAGGCTGCCCAGAGAGTTTGTAGAGCCTCCTTCTCTGGAGACTTTCAAAACACTCCTGGGCACGTTCCCGTGAAACCTGCTCTAGACAAAAATGCTTTAACAGCAGAGTTTGGTCTCAACTCCTACCATTCTGTAACTCTGTGGTTCTGTGACCTAGCAAAATAAAAATTAACATGACACACTTCACTCACCAGACAACAAATAGCAAAATACAAAACATTGAGATTCATTAGGTTCATATCAGACATTAAAACTCCAATGTTATGTAGTTAAAAGTAAAAACAAATAAAAGGGAAATAGCTTTATAGGGTTTGGTTTGTACTGCTTTATGCCAGTATTCATAGCAGTGAGGACAGATATGAAAACTTTAGTAAGTAAGTACAATGGAAAAAATGTATTAGTTCTCTTGTTACTATGTGATTTCACTGGGGTAAAAGTAACTTGCTGGATCAGGGTGCTATTGTAATGCAGTCCAGTACGTACAGATATGGAAAGGTTTGAGCAGAGAATGGTCTCAGAGTAAAGTCATGGAGCTGTGCAGAAGTCTCAGCTGCTGAGTGAGTAAAGAGCCTTGGTAATATCGGTGTTTTCGATTAATCTGACCGTGTTTATCCTCTTGAAGGAAACAAGTTGAATGCTCCCATCATAAGAAGCTTAAAGGAAAAATATATTAAGTGAACCACATAGGGAAAATCAAAATTTCCAACACCAATCAATTCAAATAAATTAGAGTTGCAAACTGAAGTAAAGACAAGCGGGAAACTGCTGTTTGCATTTCAGTAAAACACCTATTCCATTCCACAACCCCAGAGGCTGAATAAAAGCTATTTATTCAGAGAGGCCCTGAGGCTGGCTCTAGTCTTTTACAGTTGCAGAGCTACTTGGAAAAGGCCAATGGTTCCTTAGAGGCACGTTTCAAAGATATTCAGGATTTATGCACACAAACCTTATTATTTAAAGTGCAAGTTATGCTCTGAAAGTCTTTGCATAAGAACAGCACAGCATAAGAAGACTTCATATTTATTATTTCAAAGCACACTGTATGCAGAATATCAGATGTGTCTAAGTATTCAAAACACCTTCATATGACCAGTTATCTAAGATGCTATCTTTCCTACCTTCCTTGGTAAGAAATGTGCAGCTGGAACTAATTAGAAATTTTACTGATGAAATGTATGCCAGAAAAAGTATTCTAGCAAGCTCTCCCTATATTTCATTAACATGGCTGAACAAGAAGACTGAAAGATAACAGCATCTTTCTATTTCTCCTCCCCAAGAGAAAAAGCAAGTGAAAACTCACATATTTATAAAGAACAAATTAGTGCAACATTTCAATATATTTTTTGATAGATATCTGATTTGATCTCCTTCTATTTACATTTTCTCCCTTTTGTGTACAGCACTGTGTTCAACTGGCTGATCAACAGTCCCTGGACTCAACATCCCTAAGCAGTTCATACAGAGTAAAATGAATGCAAAGATTGGTGTAGGATATTGAAATTCCTTGGAATCTGTGGATATCAAACTTGGGGTAGCTGCACTTCATTTATCAAACTCTATTGGGTGTTCAAGATATCTAGTAAATAACTAGCTGTGTACTTGCAGTGATGATATAAACAGACAACTTTCGCAACACTGATTATGCACCAAAAATCTCATGCTCTCAGCTTTTTGAGAGGAGAGATGTAAAAAACAGAGTTTAAATAATTTGATTTATTTTTTTTTATGCCCTGGGCACTCATGAGACCACATTGAAATGTTAAATCTATCAACTGGAAATTTACACTAAAACTGGCAGAGATCTTCCTGTTCAGAGCATTTGTGCGTAGAGAGAAGATGAGAATTTTTTATTTTTATTTTTGTTTTTGTCAAAGACGTACCAAACAAATACTTATGTATCAATGCATATTTGGGTTTCAAGGGAAGTGTGTGAGGGACAGATGATAATGATCTGTTGTTGTAACACGCTGAAGCAAACAACTCCTGACTAAGCCAGGATGCAGCTGAAGAGGAGCTCAACAGGAACCCAGCAGATAAAACCAGTCACTGAGATTAGCAGCTGGTAAGAGGAACCAAAGCACTGGAGGTCAGCCAGAAGACACACAGAGGAAGCTGAAAAGCGGTGAAGTAATGACCACCAGAGGTACCCCAAGACCTTTATGCATGTGTGGCTGTGTTTTGGGTTATGTAACCTCTGTTAGACTCAGACCCATGAAAGGGTCCACCCCATCCCCTCAGAGGTGGACTATATATATTATGCTGTGAATGGAGGGGGTTGGGTTGGTGTGATGTGCATCTTGAGCCAGAGGACACCCTGTGGACGCACTGAGCCTGTCGATCACTCTCTCTGGGCAGCATGATATCAGTCTTCCTCTTGCTCGGTGAACTTCACCTCAGCATTGCAGGGTTGGTATGTTAAATTGATTTATTGTTTTAAGGAGCCAATAAAGGTGCTTTCTCTTAGAGTTATTGTATGCCTGTGGTCATGTTTGTACTTGGGAATCCATCACGAATCTGAAACAGGAAGTGAGAAGGTAGTAAGGAGGGCAATTATAAAGTGAATGTAGCTGTTAATCTCGTCTGAAAACAGATGACGAGAGTAGCTTAATCTGCACCACCATTAGAATGTAATATTATCTTTCATGAGATTTGCACTAATAAACACAATAACGTCTTGTCTGCATGGAGACATTTTTTTCCTTCAGCTTATTCTGCTTTGAATTTATATTACACAAAAAGGAATTACAAAGAGTAGTTTTGCAGTTTAAATTTGCAGTGAGATTTCACAAAGGTGTTGTGTGAGAATGCACCTGGCCTATGCAATCTGACATCTTTGGTCAGCTTGCATCAATTGCAAGCATCTTTTTCCATTAAAAAGATGAAACCATAAATGTGCATTGGCAAATACAGAAATGACTGATGGAAAGGAAAACGGTTTCCAGGCAAATTACCACAATGCACAGCAAATAGTGCTGGTGTTTCAGAAAAGGTGACAAAATCCATATTAGACAAGGTCTCACTGCATTTTAACACAGCTGAGGCATAGCAACAAGGGACAACATTGCCTGCCAATTTTTATTTAACAAGTTTTCTCAAAAAATTCTTAGAAGCATAATTTTATATCTCTTCAAAACAATTTTTTTAAAAATAATATCTTTGATATTCTGCCTTATTTTTATGTATTTATTTATTTACTTACTTACATATTTCCTAGTAGCATCATGCTTTTAGTTAACAATCTGCCTGTAGAAAGTTAACAATCTGGCTGTAGAAGTAGGGTGTTTCATTTGCTTAAATTTGGCAGAGTTAACTTGTAGTTAACTAGTTTTATGTGAAAAAAATACCTCTTTCACTATCTAGCTACTAGCTTACTGTGCTATGTTGATCAAAGACTAGTTAGTAGTGGACAAAATTAATTGTCAGTGTTCTTGTGACATAAGATAGATCCAAGTGCTTGTATCACAATGACAAGTACATAAAACTTGATCCAAAACCCAAGGAAGTTGACTGAAACATTTTCACAGCATATGATGAACTCTGCCTCAGGCATCATGATTTCTGAATAAACCTTTGTCTGTGTGGATTTGGCATAACAATGGAAAAAATAGTGTTAAAGAAGGATTATTGAACTACCTTTGTCTGAGTATGAATCCTGTGGAGGACCAAGTGCAGCCAAAAAAGAGGCATGATTATCTTGAATGTTGCAACCACTGTGTAAGGGGCAATGAATGCACTGTAAAATCTGCCTGGAAGAGATATCATGTGTTTTTCTAGGTTAAAATATAATATATATTTTCATGAAGATCTGAAGCTAATTATGAAACTAAATCATGTATAAAAGTCACTCATTCAAGTAATTTAAATAATGACTTTTGTGGCACAAATATGGTTATATATCATAAATACATAATGGTGTATTACATATAAAATAATACTTTATATCAACGATGGAAATAAAGCCATTAGGTTAATAGGTAGCTTAACAGGACCTTGCAGGATCTTGCACTTGGCCTTGTTCAACTTTGTTACATTGACACGGGCCTACCTCTCCAGCCTGTCAAGGTCACTCTGGATGACATGCCTCCCTTCCAGCATGTCAAACATAATACATGTCTTGGTGTCCTCAGCACACTTGCTGAGGATGCACTCAATCCCATTGCCCATGTCACCGACAAAGATGTTAAACAGCACCAGTCCCAATACTGATTCCTGAGGAATGCCACACATGACTAGTCTCTACTCAGACATTGAGGCACTGACAACAACTCTTTGAGCATGACCATCCAACCAATTCCTTATTCACTGGGTGATCCATCCATCAAATCCCTGGTTTTCCCATTTTGAGACAAGGATTTCATACAGAAGAGTGTCAAATTCTTTGCACAGTTCTAGGTAGATAACATGAGTTGCTCATCATCAGACAGTAAAGGATTTACATTAGATCATAAACTAAACATATGACTTTCATAATCTTTTCTTAATCATAATATTTTCTTTTTTTAAAAAACAATATTTACGAAGACTATAATTTTGTTTTCTTTCAACAGTCTTGTTTCTTAGGTTGCTTAACACATAGGATTGATTCTTATTATACTAATTGTTTGAAAAGTGCCTTAAATTCCTTTCAGTTTGTTTTTATTTTTGAATTTTTATTATTTTTTCTACTCTGTTATTATTTCCCACGTTTAGTCTACTGTTAGAAATAATCTGCAAGAGTTTACACAGAAATTTGTATCGTGAAGCATAGAACAGTTATCCATTGATTTTGCCTGTGGAACACAGGTTTTCAAATCCTTTTCAATTCAAAAAGAAAAAAAGATAATGGTAATTAATTCAGATCTGGAAATGTGATAAAGGGTTTTCTGATACTGGTTCATAAAATCACAGAACATCCCAGATGGTCAGGCACCTCAAAAGATGTTGCAGTTCAGCTTTTTGTAGGAAAGAGAGTCTACATGAGATTATCTACCACTCTGTCTAATCACATCTTGGAAATCTTTAGCAATGAGTATATGTCCGTGTTGAAGTTGCTCCAGTGAATAATTGTTCTCACTATAAAAAAATCCTGTGATACTGTCTTGAGGTCCCCTGGAGCAATCTATTCTGCAGGAAGAGATATAGCTGCTTCAGTCTTTCCTCATAGTGCAAGTTCTCCAGCCATTTGGTCATCTTTGTGGCCTTCTTTTGGACTCTTTCCAGTCTCTCTGCATCTTTTTTGAACTGTGGGGATCAGAACTAGTTACAGACCCTTCACCAGCTTGGTTGCCCTTCTCTAACGATCACTTCCCTTTTCCTTTTAGCCACATTATTCTGATACAGGCCAGGATGCCATTGGCCTTCTTGGCCACCTGGGCACGCTGCTGGCTTATATTCAGCAGGCTGTCCACCAGCTCCTTGAGGTCCCTTTCTGCTGGGCAGCTTTCCAGCCAGTCTTTCCCAAGCCTGTGGCATTCCCTTGGGTTGTTGTGACTGAAATGCAGGACATGGCACTTGTTAAACCTCATACCATTGGCCTTGGCCCAACGATTCAACCTGTCCAGATCCCTCTACAAAGCCTTCCTGCTCTCAGATCAAGACTCCCACCCAATTTGGAGTTGTCTGCAAACTTGCTGAGGAAGCACTCAGTCCCCTCATCTATATCGTTGATAAAGATGCTGGACAGGACCAGCCTCACAACTGAGCCCGGGGGGACATCACTGGTGACTGGTCACCAACTGGATTTAACTCCATTTACTACATCTCTCTGGGCCCAGGCAGCCAGACAGTTTTTAACCCAGACCTGTCTAAGCCATGAGTTGCCATCTTCTCCAGTAAAATGCTGTGACTTTACTGAAGTCCATGAAGATAATGTCCACAGCCTTTCCCTCATCCACTAGTCAGGCCACTTGATCTTAGAATGAGATGAAGTTGGTATAGCAGGACTTACCTTTCCTGAATATGCTGGCTGGGCCCGATATCTTGTCTGTCCTGCACTTGCCATGGGAGCTCAGTCAGGATGAATCTCTCCATAAATTTTCCAGGTACTGAGGTCAGATTGGCAGGCCTGTAGTTCCCTGGATCCTTCTTCCAGCTCTTCTTGTAGATGGGCATCACATTGGTGTGCCTCCAGCCATCTGGGATCTCCCCTGTTAGCCAAGACTATTGATAAAAGACAGAGAGAGGCCTGGCGAGTTCCTCTGCTGGCTCCCTCATACTCTAGGGTGGATCCCATGCAGTCCCATGGACTTGTGAGTGTCCAAGTGCCATAGCAGGTCATTCACTGCTTCCTCCTGGATTATGGATGGGTTGTTCTGCTCTTCATCCTTTTCTCCCAGCTCAGGGGGGTGAATATCCTGGAGGTAGCTGGTGTGATTAATAAAGAAGGAGGTAAAGGTGGCATTAAGCATTTCAGTCTTTTTCTCATCCTTGGTTGTAATGTTCCCCTCCACATCCAATAAAGGTTGGAGATCCTCCATGGCTCTCTTTTTATTGCAAATATATTTGTAAACACTTTTTTTGTTGTCCCTTATGATAGTGTCTAGATTGAGCTCCAGCTGGGCTTTTGCCTTTCTACTTTTTCGCTATATGACCTAGAAAGATCCCTGTACTCATCCCGAGATGCTTGCCCCTTCTTCCAAAGAATATAAACTCTCCTTTTTTTTCCCCGAGTCCCAGCAAAAGCTCCCTGCTCAGCCACGGTATTCATCTTCCCTGCCATTTCATCTTACGGCACATGGGGACAGCCTGTTATTGTGCTTTTAAGATTTCCTGAGTGAGGGGCCAAAAAATGTACACAGTTCAGTAGTCTCACCAGCTGAGAGTGTGTGACTTCTGTCTAGCATTAAATGTTATAGTCCCATTGAAGTTAGTTAAGCTATGCATACAGGTTTTGTGAGGCTCAGATCACAAAATTTGTTTAAACAGATCCTTTTTTTTTCACAAATGTCAGATTCTAGAATTTTGATCAAAGAAGAGAATTAATGCAGCCAAACTTCATGAGTCACAAAGAGGGATTCAATGGAAGCCGGTGCCATTTACTACTCTTCCAGTGTCCAGTAATTTTTTACTTGACAACTTTTTGAAGTCCTTGAACTTTTTGGCTTTATTTTACTAGAACCTAAGGGGATTTTTCATCTCCTGTAAAATTTTAACTCCCACAGTCTCCCGTAGCAAACTTCTACAGCTGAACTATGTATTGTGTAACATTTTTATTTGTTTTGAACCTTGTATCTGTTACCTTAATTTAATGTCCTTCTATCTTATATTGGAAGAATTAGAGAACAATCATTCCCTATTATCTTTGTGCCAGACATATTCCCCTCAGTTGTCTTTTTCTTCGGGCTGAGGTGTCATACATTGTTTAAAACTTTTCTTGCAGAAGTTTCTCAACTAATTTAATCACCCTTGTTGTCCTCTGAATCCTTTCTTGTTCTATATCTTTTTTTTTGAGGTGAGGAGATGATATTCAAGATGTGCGTATACAACAGTATAATTTTATTTTTATTATATTTCTTTGAGAAACGATCCTAATATTCTGTCTTCCTTTACAGTTGTTTATGAGAAAATCTTAAGACAAAAATATGTATCCTTTAGTTAATTGAGTTCTTCTGAGCTGCATGCTCCACATGCAGAGGAAAACAGCTGTTGTCTCTGGTCACAGTTTGAGCATATTCCATTATGTTTTCTTCCAATCCCTCCCATGGAATTTCTGGAAGCATTTATGTGCAATAGGTATTTTTATATCACTTCTTCACAGAAGCACGCTCTGTTGATCTGACTGCTTTGAGTCCTCAGACAGGTCTTAAATTCGTCTTAAGTGTAAACTCATCCTCTCCTAGCTCTACAAGCCTGGATAACTTTGGAAAATTCCAGGCATACCAGTTTTAATTCGGAGATATGGGACATGATATGCCTTTGAGGAGTACGAAATGTAATTATACTTTACTGTAACTGGCACAATAAAGGCAAGCAGTGGACAATTTGGGCTAAAGGACAGTTTATATAAATACCTTGCCATTTCTAGAACTTCTGTTTCCTGCTTTGCATAATTCAATTTATTTCTTGAAATTTTTTTGGGGGGTTGATTTGTTTTTTTCTGAGTTTAACTTTGTAATTCTTTGTTTTACATTTCAGACACTTCTCTGAAATATTTTTATAGCTTGTGTAGTTATTTTTACAACCATGATAAACTTAGTTTCTGTAAGACCTACTTCAGTTGTGAGTGGTCTCCTTAGTAGTGACCACATCCTACCGCTCTCTTTACTTCCTTTAATTAACAGTATCATGTTTTCCTAGCTCCAAATATTATGTTTTTGTGAGTTACTCTCCAAAATGGCATAATATATTCTCGTGTTTGTATAATTTGTAATTGAACGTTTTAAAGACTCTAGAAATCACTCTGAACAAGGCATGACTATTCTTTATTTAAAAATGCCTTGAGGTTAAGTTAATTTTCAGGATCTTTAGTAGCAGTTGTGGCATTCTGGAGGAAAATGGGAATAGTTTTTCAGAAAAACTTTGTTTTTAAAGCGCTATAGGCAAACATCTATTGATATGTTGAAAAAGTAAAAAGCTGAGTTTCTATTTTGCTGATAAATCCAAATTATTTCTTTCTTAATAAAAATTTAGAAGTGACTTACATGATAGAGAAGCTGGAAGAGTTTTAGTTCTGTTTCTCACATTTTGCTTACTGTGAAGAAACAGGTAAAAACTTCTTTTCTATAGTAAGTTCTCTCTTGTTAGATCTGACTATGGACTGTGAACAAATAACCTAACAAAGATGTATTTCATCTTCACATATGAACTGATAGAAAATGTTCAAGGTTCAATATCACTATGTGAAAAGTTTTTGTTATCTTTTCCATCTTAATTTTGTCTTTGCTAATTAGAGATCTTTTAAATTTTGAAATTAAATCTATCTTTAGTAGTCGTACTTAGTGTTATTCTCTACTGTTTGTGTGTTTCAAAATTTAATTAAAAGACAGCTTTCTGCATAGTAAATTGAATTTTTAGTGGTGTTAGGAAGATTATTGATTTTTTCTACTCACTGGAATGACATACTAAAAAGCAATGACTCAGCTAATTTGTACAGCAGAACTTCAGAATAAATTGCTGTTAGATGGGCAAAGATTTCTTTTCAAAATCTTGTTACCCATCGAGTGGTCTCTAAACATTAAAATGAATGTAAGCACTAGCATTTGCACTCACTTTTTTTCTTAGTTGACACGACTTCAGTGGTTTGAATTAGAATACTAAAAATCCTTAAACGTATTTTATGATATGTTATCAGGAGAAATCAATCTCTGTGGCCTAGTAATACTTTTTATTATGTATAAATTATAGGCAAGCATGAATTTGATGTGAGAAATGCTTGAAAATGCTTTTTTTAATCATTTTTGATCAGCCAAGTGTTTGTTTAAATATTTTTAATTGTGAAGGAACTTTCCTCTATTTGAAGAACTTCATAGAAGTTTGAAGGTTTGCTGATGAGAAAGCATTCGGAGTTTTTACGTGGTTCTGAATCAGATAAAAAACCTGAGATACCTTCTTTTTCATAACTGCCTTCCATAAAATTACTCTTATCCTTTACAGACCTTTCAGTAAGTTCACTTCCCAAAGAATGCAAAATGTCTGAAACTAATATTTAAGACAAAGAATTTTCATAATACATCTCTTATATTTCTTCAAGATTTGTTCCAATATTTTTGTGGATGCGATGCAGTTATCACGTGTCAGAAGTCTAAGATTTAAAGCCGATTCCATCATACTGGTGAAGTTAGAGTACCACAGGAAAATT
>VWZK01022726.1:0-12021 GCA_013396935.1 Baryphthengus martii | reverse complement strand
TGTTTGATTTTTTTTTTCTAGGTAATATGTGTCTCTTCTTCATACCTGACTGAGAGAATCTAAAGCAGTATAGAATTTTAATAGTCAGTTTGAACTTACTGGGAGTTCATAGTCCATTACCATCTCTGTTAAAGAAACACTGAATTGGAAATACAGCCTGACTTTCATAATATTTATAGTGTCATCTGTTTTTAAAACATGTAGCAACCTAAAATGGGTATGTGTTTTTCAACTCTGTGTAACAATTTTCCTGTGTGAAACTGTACCTAATGCACTACAGACCACAGGATAGGATAGAGCTTGTGCTCTCCTTACGTAGAGAGACTCTACAGCTTATGGAAAAGTACTTCAAAGATCAGGCTTTTGCCTTTTAAAAAATATTCTTCTCATATATATTATTCTTTGGACTCAGCCAGCCAATGAAAATTAAAACTAAAGCATAATGACTAACCCTCTGAAGAAGGTTAGGACCTAATGGTTACAGACTACCTAGACTTGTAAGTGGGAAGACAGTACTGAACGCAGTCTGGGCAACTGAAAACAGTCCTTAAAGGTTGTAAATGAATCGCCTGTTCTCAACATTCTTTAACATATTCCAGTTACTCCAGGACACAGAAGAGATGTCATTCAATTGTCAATAAGAAAAAAAGGTCCTATTTTTTCTTTTATGAAGGGATGCACAGACCATATTTACAAAAGACCTGTCTCCTGCAGCTGTGCAGAGAATTTTGGCAGCTCATCAGTGCAGACTCTAGGGGTCTCGTACACATGATGGCTCTGAACTGATTCTCTGCAGTAGCAACAGCTGCTGCAGTGACATGTCAGAAATTGAAACCAAGAACAGAATTGCAATTTGAACCACATAAATCCAGGTTTGTATGTTTATCACTGTGTTGGTCTGCAATGGTGGATCGCTTTCTGGCCAGAGGAGACAAGTGGATCTGCTACTGGAGATTTTACTCTTCAGCATGTTGCATTAGTATTAATTAGAGATAAAAGTGTGGCTATTCCTTGTCATTACAAACAGAAAAATGGAAAATTGAAGTGCATGGGTGAGAACTCCTGTTTTATATACTCTTTGGACCTGGTGTGCATATGACTGGTTGTCTCCTTGGTCTCAAAAACTTCAAGGATCACCAACAGATGCTCACAATTCAGATAAAAATAGAGGCTTCTGTTTTAAGAATTAGGATGTTGACCTCTGTAGCTGTCAACTGTAGTATTCACATCTGTGACCTAGTTCAGAACTCTACCCATTCCTTTCAGTAATACAGACAGTAATTCTCAATGAGTAGAAT
This sequence comes from Baryphthengus martii, assembly GCA_013396935.1. Classification (NCBI taxonomy): domain Eukaryota; kingdom Metazoa; phylum Chordata; class Aves; order Coraciiformes; family Momotidae; genus Baryphthengus; species Baryphthengus martii. The sequence continues at coordinate 10,723 of VWZK01022726.1, read as the reverse complement.
AATTTTTATCCCCTTAACCTTTATTTATGCAGGAATTATTTCATGATAGACACTCAGTTTACCTCATATCATCAAAGTTATTTATTCTTACTAGTGCCTGAGAGGGTTTGCAAGGTGCTCTGGAGTGCCAGATGTTCAGCATGCAATTGTTAAGGCCCTCAGCTTATTTCCTTATTTTCCATCTCTGTGTTTTCCAGTGGCTCATGTAGCGTTAACATTGCCTGACTGTCTGGTTTCTCAGGAGCTGATTCATGTCTGTTTGGTAGGAGACAGTCTTTCAAGAGCTGTTAGCCATAGAGATCAAGAGATATGCTTGTTGACACCTGTCCAAAAACACACAACACTTTGGCAGGCCTCATCATAGCTCTCTTTTACAATCGTGCCATCACTGATATTGATTATTATGTTTCTGTACTTTTGTGCATCTGAGGCCAATGGAGAAGAACTGTTCATATTCTTCATGCTACCACTTCCCAGAGCACAATGGTGTCTGTGTTGTGCTCTCCTCTTTATCACCAGAAAACAAACCTTTGTACACTCTCTTATTACCGGTCATTTGACTCAGAAGTTGTTGTGGGATACCCACAACTAAGTTCTGTTCTTGTTGCCCTGAAGATAAAACAGTAGCATGTGTAGATCAGCATCATAGACTCTTTCCTGGTCTGTGGCCACTATGATGTGCCAGATGAGATTTTCTGACTTTTTGTGTTTGCTACAGGAAGTGGGACAGAGCCCATACTGTGTCAGTCTGAGCAGCGCATCACTGAGGGAGGGATGGGAGGAGCTGTCCTGACAGATGTTTTGTTCCTGGTTGCATCAGGCTTGTGTTGTGTGCCTTTCTGCACAGGCATTTGCATGCCTTGTGACTCCATAGTCAGTAGGTTCCTGTTTTGGTGGGTAGAGAAAAGCTGAGATCATGCAGAAACTAAAGCCTTGCACCCAGTTGGATGCTTTCTGAGGGCTGTCCAGTGATGTTGTTTCAGGCAAGAGTGAGAATTCTGCAAGGGCACACTACCAAGCTTTTGTGCAACATGAACCAGGCTATTCTACCTGAGGAACGAGATCTGATCCTTGCTTAATAGGAAAGGAGAAGTTCATGAGGCATACTGTTGGGCTAGATCTTGTTTGATAAGCACATGCAGGAAAGCTATTCCTCTCAACCCTTCTTGACTATCCTCACTCACTTGATATATGAATCAGCTCCCAAGGAATGATATTCTCAGCACATCAACAGGCAGTGGTCATCCAGAAGTGAGCAGCTCTGTCTCTGCGTATTGTGGAAAGGCTCCAAAATCAGCCACCAAGCAGGGAAAAGGGCTTGTGTGGGGACTCCATGAGAAGCACAAGACTTGAAGTGAAGTTCCACATCAACTGCTTAGCTTAAGAAGACCCACATATGTAGCAGGATTTCTATCTAATGGTGGACATGTTAGCATGAGCAATCCAGCCTTTGACACAAGTTAAGCTAAAGCAAAAAGCAGAAGGTGCAAGGTCGGACTGTCCTTGAGCTACGATAAGGAGGAAGAAGGAGCGAGAAAAACAATAACTCCTGGATGAGCTAAACCGCAAGAAGCAGTTGCAGCAGATAATAACTACCAATCAATGAGTAGAAGGAGTCACGTGTATAGCATTATCTGGCCTATGAGACATGTTTGTAGGGCGCGTGCTTCGCGTGCTATGGCAGGTAAGCATATAAATATTGGGCTTGTAGCGAAATAAAGCTGGCATCAGATGATCACATTGATCTGGCGTGATGACCCGTTATTGATCCTCCGCATACATATAGAAAGTGCTAAACAGTGCTGGACCCCAATATAGAAAGCTACACAATCTCCCAACTGAGACTCCAGAGGGTGATGAAATCAGGCCAACACCCTGGCTAGAATGGTACAGGCAAAGAGAAGGAAGGAAATCTGCCTGGAGAAAAAAGATTTTTCTCCAACTCTTTGGTGTTTGCAGACCATCTCTGGCTTTAACTTGCATGAGCAAGTGTTTGCCTTTTGCAGTGCAGACTGCAGGTAGAAGGAGAGCTTCCACCAAGATCATTCTCACCACCAAAAGTGCTTCTCAGGATTTGCATGTGTTTTCACTCCCTGGGCATTTATATCTGAAGGGCAAAGCCTAGAGCCATGCAATCTCATCTTTCTGTTGGTGGTCTTAGAGATAGTGAAGCTGAAGGGTTATGATGACTTGGGGTTGCAGTCGCTCAGTTAACTGTGACAGATTAACTTTCTGGGTCTTTTCAAAGACGAATCTGGGAGAAGAATGAGACAATGGGCTCCAGAGGTTAAAGAAAATTTAAGTCTTTTAAAGCTAGAGGTATAAAATACTGAAACAGCCTTGGAAGCAAATCCTGTGGTCCTTACATATCAACCCCACCTCTGGAACAGTGTAATTAGTTTCTAAAGAGCAGCATTTTGCCTTGCCTAGAAGCAACCTGCAGGATATGGATTTCTTTGAAGGCCTGCGTCTCACCCATAAAGTTGTATAGGCAACTTAATAGCTTGATAACTGAGTGTGAGAGAGAGTGAAACTTCATGATGTTTATAAAAAGTGGAGGATGATAACGTAACTTACCACTAACTCTTGTACAACAGTCTGTGAACTTTGTAACATTGTTACTAGCACCTACAGTAAAGTAGATAAATTCTTTACTTAAAACATTCTACATTTTTTGTGTCTCTGATTTTGTGTGTTATTTTTGTAGTTAACTTGGATAAATAACAAATTTCTCCATTCCTCTAGGTAAGGTGGCTGTTAGAAATGGGATGCAAGATTTTCACCTCAGACTCCATATCCCAGAGCAATTTTCAAAGACACAAATATTGAAGGAGAATGCTGTCATGGAAGAATGCCTCCCACATGTAGTGCTAGCCGTGATTCTTTTATATGCATCAGAACAGAGGGAAGAATTTACAATGGACCAATGTATGGGACCTCAGATCAAAATAGCTTTGCTGGAGAATTACTGGTATATGCTCAATAAAAACCTCCACTCTGGATATCCAGAGTACAAAAAGCTATTCAGGAAACAATCTGACAATGAGAAGAGACTGTGCACCCTCTCAGAAAGCTTCCTGGGGATCTTTTGTTCTCCTTCTGAACATTCCAGGCCAAACAAACCACAAACTCACTCGTCTAGAACTAAATGTCCACTTACTCCATTACTGAGTAAAGTAATGGAGTAAGAATTATTTATGTTTGTAAAAATATTATCAATAAGGGATTTTTTTTTTTTTCCTGGGAACTGATTAGCCAAGATCACTGCCTAAATTCTAGATGATGCACTTTTCCTCTGTACCTTTTCAGGGTGGCCTATTTTTAGAATGGGAACATGTGTATTTGAGGCCAGCATAAGCTGCACTATGAAGATAAGACAAGTAATTAGAGTGAATTGCTCTAATTTTCCTGGATTAAATCAATTTTCATGTGACTATTAAAGCATCTTGACAGAGGCTGTGTGTTGGGAGAATGGGCTGTGCATAGAGTACTGAGCTTAAAAGAAAACTTTACACATAGATATTTCAGTGCTTTTATGGATGCACCAATAAACACATAGGTACACATTCACTCTCTCTGTGACTCTCTATTGTAATTCAGCTTTCACCCTGTGGAATGGATTTCAGTTCTTGTCAGGGATAGAGAATCAAACCCATCAAAAATTGGTTTCTTCTTTTCCAAAAATAATTCAATGGATAAAAGAATTTCAAAATAGAATTCTTTTTTTTTTCCATTTGCCATTATCTGCTCCACTTGTGAAGCTGCAAGGCTTTAGCCACTGCCTAACAATGGAACTTAGGTCACAGTAAGTGGAAAAAAAGTCAATTTCACATGAAGACAAACAGTCTTCAGTTCAAATTGAATACACAACTCTTTGTAAACAAACTATTAACCTGATCTCTCCTTTTAGATTCTGCAGGAATTATTCAGCTCAGGATTGCTGGTCTGGATGCATGAAGGCTGGACAAAAGTCTGTTTCATCCATTCACTTGTTGCAACACCTCCAGGCCTCTGCCAAGCTCAATTCACAGCCAGGTGCAGTGGTTGTCCTGGAGGGAGGAAATAGCACTTGAGCTGGGAAAGTCTTCTTCAAAGGCACATAGTAGCGGAGATATCTTCAGGTTCTCCAAGTAAAATCCTGCATTCCAGACCATCTTGATTTAGGTATAGTTAAAAGAGTGGATAATAGCTTACACTTAAAACCAGTTTATTACAGTCCTGTAAACACTCATAACCTACCTGCCAGGTAGATTGAACTTCCTTCCAGATACATCCCCGACTGAACAGCATTATATTCAAGAATGACTCACAACCAAATTATGTTTTCCCAAGATGTTAGTAGCAACAGGTAAAGCTCTTTGAACTCAAAAAAAAAACAACAAAAAACAAGCTCACATAAACCTCATATTTTGTCTCTTAGGATACGCTTGAGAAATTACTAAAAACCGCATGGATTTAGAGGAGGATCTTGCCTTGACATTTCCTCCTAGTTTGTGGTCTGTTTTGCAGACTTAGTGGGCAATGCTGCACAGATGATGAATCTTCCCTGCTCCCAGTGCTGAAGTGTTTGCACAGCTGGACATAAGGTAGTGGTGGAAACCTGACATTTTAATCAGATTATCTTCAGGCAACTTGGGTTCTATGTCTGCATCCAGCTCCTAGACTGAAGTGTATATTGACTCCATTTTAGTTTTCAGCCAGGCTTGACCGTAGTGTCTGCCAGCACTCTCTGCCCCTCAAAAGATACTACCTTGCTGTTTAGGCAGCAGGAACCTGGTGCCCCATTGCTTTTCCAGTCCCGACAAACCTTCTTAATCTGTATAGTTGGGGCATCTGCTTAGCTCAGCCACCCCCTTAGCAACTGTTACTAGATGAGGTTGCTGAAGATTTTCCCCTGAATGTGCAAGCCATCCTCTGGAAATTATAGTTCTAGAAAAACCTCTCTGCTAGACACATCTCAGTGATTTCTGCTACTGAGCCAGAATATCATGATATACAGGAAACACAAAAACTCCTTCAAAAAGAGATGCTCTAAAGCCTATTTTCCCCTTCCTATTCTTCACTTATTCCTAACTCCCACTCTCCAACCAGGGCCACTTTGATAGCAATCAGTGACAGCTTCTGCTCCTACATACTGCTCAGACTTTTCCCAGAAGGATCACAAACACCATGTTTCTTCCAGTGCTACAACCTGGTTGGTTTAGCAGAAAAGCTGGAAGCTCTGTTACACCAATCTATATTAAACCCTGATGAGCCTGCCCACAGGAGCTGTTCAGTCAACTCTGTTTGTGCCCCCTAGACAGCTTTTGGTTCTTGTGGGCCAACAATACTTACCTGTTATTCCCTCTAGACATAAGGAGTCTTGGCTTTTGGTAGGAAAAGTGTTTTCTGCAACGAAAAAGTTAATTCCAGCAACTTTAATAGCATTAATAATGGTATAAACAGTTATTGGTATTTCTGACATTGCTCTGAAAGTAAAGCAATATGGACAGAATCAAAATTATATATTTGACCATTTCCCCCTGTTGAAAAAATAAAAGTTACTGAGAAGCAATTTTCAGCTAGGATATTACTTGTTCTCTCTGTGTACAAATAAATATGTATTTGGAATTTTGGAAGAAGATTCTTTGGAACAAACACTAAATCACAAAACACATTAATAATGGCTTGAAGGTGACAATAAAACCATCGTTATTCTACTAAAGATGTAAAATAAACAGTCTACTACTTGACAAAATAGAATTATCGCTGTGATGAGAGGAATGGTAAATGACGAAATGGTAAATGGATCAGCTTTATGTCACAAAATTACACCTGAGTCATGAATCTTGAAAGTAATTTGACACAAAAATCACACATTTATGACCTCAAAAGAAAGGAGTTTCCTCAGTAGATAATGTGTTGTTTGACTGTGGAAACATACAGAATTTGTTCATGTTGGACAAAATTTCCTAGTGTGAAATAGTTTATGTGGTCATTTCTAAGCATCTGACTGTATAAATGAGCTGTCACCACATAAGTGGTCAAATTTAAGAGGACAATGCAAAGCTATCTGGCTTGCTTGAGTACTGCCTACTAATAATGAGGGAAAATGCCTAGGCAAGAAGAGGGACACTTTTGAGATCTTTCCAGTAAGTAAAACTTTTAATTTATTGTGTCCCTTGGTAGCACAGCAGAGAAAGGCTCATCAGCATAAGACAACAACGAAGTGGCAGTAGACACTTCACTATCAAGAGGATTGTTTGGGGCAGTTCACCTGTTCATGTCCATGGATTTGTACTGTTGGTAGCGTGTGAGATCCTTATTCAAGATCCTGCTAAAAGTTCTTAGATCCCCAACCAGGAACGGTTAAGCACATCTCACTTCAAGTGGCAGAGCTGTGCTACCTACTTTAAGAAGATATCGAATGCAGCTTCTATTAGCCAGGCCTTTAGATTTAACAGAAAAATACTTTTGTTTCTAGTGTTTTGTTTACAAGCAGATACTTGGAAATCTTCAGGATCCTACTAAGTCTCATAGAGAACAGTTGTTACAGCTAAACAAACATTTCTCTGTGAGAGTATGCATTTTGGTCAAAACACGGCTGTTCATGTAGATATAATAGCCATTTTAGAAAGTTTTCGCTCTTTTTCTCATTAATACTGACCTAGTTTCTCTTGTGCACTTCCGCAGTCCAACAAAGGACAATAAGGCCTGCTCCTCTGGGGACTCTGGGGGGCCTCGGCTGCTGGTTCCATCTTGCTCTGGACTCAACTTCTTAAGTGGTTCAGGGTAGGCAGTGCATAGATTTGTCCTGCTTTTCTTCTTCCTGAGCTGCTGTGGTGATGTCTGAAAACAATAGATAAAACCAGTCTGCTTCTGTGGTTTTCTGTATGGGCTAGTTGTTCCTCTGACAGAAGAAAGTGTAGCAGGTTTGGTGTGTCTTAGATCATTACTCACAGCAGCAGTTTAAGTACTTGTATCTTTCCATATTTGTTTAGTATGAGAAAATGCAGCAGTGACAGGTTTTCACCTAGCACTCATCTTCAGACATCGGGCTGAGCACTAGAAAAATATAATGCAAGTAGAAAGAACCTCTGCCTACTCATATGCCGGCAGCTGGTGGCACATTCCAAGTGCAAAAAAGTAACTTGGCTCTACCTGTTCAGGTGAAGAGACAGAGTCTGTCCATGGCCTCATATCCTTCAATACTGTAAATGCTGTTTTGATAAGCTCTTTTCCACCCACTAATCCTGCTCCACTTCAGATACAAATACTCTTTCTACAGCTCTGAGAGTAATTTTGGGTAGAACAGCACTGCTGTTGTGCTGTGATGGGAGATAAACATAACAATGTTTGATACCCAGCCAGTCTGGACTCATCTCTTCTGTATTCTGGCAGAGAAGAAGTATGAGAGTGTGAGATAATGGGTAGAAACAAGGAGGAAAGTAGAGATTTCTTATTAATATTTCTCCAGGTCTGATAATTATTTGAATAACTTCTCTTGTAATATAACAGTCCGATCTTCCCACAGACTGAAACCTTTACACCACCGATCTCTATCTGAAAGTCATCCACCACCAGCATCTTCCTCACAGTATCACTTGGAGACAGCTGGTCTGCAGCACCCAACTGCAGGAAGACAGCAGCATTTGCATTGAAAAGCTTCCACCCATTCCACCAACAGCCAGCTGCTCACCTTTCAGCTTGTCTTGCTGCAAGTGGGATCCTGGAGGGCATCTAGTACCTTCTGCTCTCCTTATTTCCACCCATTATCCCTTCCAAAAATACAGAAGAGAACAGTAGCAAAACAGAAGTTCCCAGGGAATGATCCCATCAGATCCCAAGGGATTCGCTAAGCTGTCAGTGTTTAGAGAAGCGGAAGAGATCATAGATGAGTCTGCAGAATTTTCTCAAGTCTGGCATCAGTTCAAGGTTTTCTTTGGGGTGTGGCACTAACCCAGGTGGGTGTGTTTAGGTGGATGTAGAAGTCTGCAAGGCTACAGCAAAGTTGTTACATAAAGCCAGTAAAACTCCTGTGTGAGGAAGCTGAGTGTGCCAGCCCCAATAAGGGGGCTGCATTTAACATGCTGTCAGCACTGCGTGCTTGTACATCCCAACAATATTCCTACTGAGGCTCTTGGAGCTTTGCTGCTGTCAAAAGAAGTAAGTATGGCTGAACTGTTCACAATCCTTTCTCCAGGAACTCACCTGTGCTTAAAGCAATGGGAGGAAATGAGCTGAGACACTTCATTTGTAGCTGAAGTATTGGGTGGTATATATCACAGGGTGTAGTTTGAGATTGCTACTTCGTCTGGCTCCTCAGCTCTGTATTCAGATAAACTGGGCAGAATACAGAACAAAAGTCTCTTGTGCAAAACACGTACCTTCCCCTTGAACACAAACGGCTGAAAGTTTGAGGCCTTCTGTGAGGCAGGAATTACTTTAGCATACCTTACTTCTCACTTACCTCCCACTGCATGATTGACTCCATGTAGTCTCCTTTCATCACTTCTTGCATCCTATTCTTATTATATAATCTGTTTACGCCATGTGAAATTTCATTAATCCCTTAGAAAACATGGTGGTTCTATATTCCAGGAGATACTTGCTGAAAATTTAAATATGCATATGACTTTCATGGCTTTTAATTAACCACAGAAAAAAATTAGATCTTGATCCTACCAGGTTCATAATAGAGATTTAAATCTATTTAAAAAAAAACACAATAATGGGAAGAAAACAGATTTATTTATTTTTTTCTGTAGTGTTGTAATGCCTTATACTTGGCAGGTTAATTGTGTTGCTGTTGTGATCCTAAATCATGACCGGCATGAATTTTTATTCAAGGCTCATCTAGAACTTGTATGGCTTAAAACCATCTTATCTACTTCTCTGAGCCCTCGAGGAATCATTTGGATTCATTAGGCCCATCTGCATGTCTAGCATCTATGGTTTTTTCTGAGCTCTGGAGCAGTTTTCATATTCTGTGAACCTTTCATGAGTGTCTGGACAATAAGAAAACAACAACCGAAGAAGAGAATGCTGGAGAATTAAGTTTGGACAGTTGGGCAGGTTTCAAGCTCTGATCTCTGGCAAAGCAGAGGCATACTAGCTTCTGCTCACATGCTTGTTGTGGAATTGTAAATGAAGAATTAAGAACTCAAGACTAGCAGAATTTGTGTCAGTTTCCAAGATGTCTGTGAAATTCGCCTTCCTTTTATCATTTCAACACTTCATTGTAATACTTCTGTCAGATAAAATTTGCCTTACCTATATCAATATCCTTCCTGATATCTGTGTATATCCCTGACACTGTCTCCATTATGTTAATGAAAACACTCCCCATATGAAAATATTTCCTCTGCCAGGCTATTTATACACATTCTTCTTGTGGTTAATTTTCAGCTTTTGACTATTCCAGTTTTCTCAACAGCTTCTATTCAGTGTTTATTGCTCAGATGCAAAGATCCTCAGGGATTACCAAACAAACTTCTGTGTCTACTTCTCCAAAACCAAAAATAGTCTCCCTAAACCTGTCTGAAACCCTTTCTGTCCCATCTCTCACTGCTTTTTAGAAATCCATATTGAAAATAAAATAATATGTTAAGAATCAGAATACGGCAAAATCAAATATTTCTGTTTTTCTTGAACATACAAGGCACATGTAAACGTAGATAAAACCAGGCCTGTTTCTCAAGACAGCCTGATTTTTAAGTGTGATTTTAACTTCTTTTCTTTGAGAGAACAAAGAGCTGCATATATTTACTACATAACTACAAGATGATAAAAGCTGTATAATTTCAGCAAAGAAAGTGTACCTATTCTGCACAACTTCCACAGTCTAATAGATTTCTCTATCTCCAGTTATACTTAGTTGGCTTCCTAATACCATAGGTAGGTATTAGTATCATAACATGTGAGGCATTTTTTCCTTTTGTGCAGTGGCCTTGGTGGTATATCTCTCAGGGGGCCATTGGTTATAAGGACAATAAGGTGCTTAAGCTACATAGCATATTCCTCTTTCTGTGTCCATGCTACTTCCAATATGTTGGTCAGCCAGGGACAAATATTGCAACTATCACTATAGTCTGAGCTGAGCCATCATCCTAGGGGATTTAAAATATCTGATGTTGGATATCAGATCTATTGACTCCCAAGAGGCATATATAAATATTCCTACAAATCTGGCAGGTGGATACACTTGTCATTTTGTCTCCAGAATGATCCATTGTTTTTTTGTGAAAGTCTAAGTTTCTCACTTTAGCCTACAACCATTACCATTTGCTATGAGTCTTCTTCCTTTGAAATTCCTTTCTAGGCTAACTCAGGCTCTAATCCTAAACTATAATGTGAACAACTTGCAAAACTGGAACTTGACCTGCCTCAGTGCTGAATTTGTTCGGCCCGCAAGGTTCAGCCTGTTGCTGGTCTTGAGATTATCTTGGAGAAGAACAGATACACCCCACACCAGATAAAACAAAAATGTCTGTTACAGTACCAGAACAGAAGACATCTTGAGTGTCTTATTTTCTTACCTGCTCAACATAGTTACAAGCAAGTGCAGAGCTCATAGCAATTTTTCAAAACTGTGTATGGGATACTTCTTGCATCTGTTGGCATAAGGAGTTTTGAAAACTAACTCAGAAAAAAAGCCACTTATGAATTATTATCCATGCACTTGAACAAAACAAAGAAGAGCAAGCATCCTCTCTAATCACAGAAACACAGAATTGTTGAGGCT
>VWZK01022715.1:0-28086 GCA_013396935.1 Baryphthengus martii | reverse complement strand
CGTTTTAGTTGTTTTTGTTTTTTTCCAATCTATGAAGCTCTGTCCTTCGTTCTCTTTCCCTTTCCTGTCTGGGAAGGGAAGGGTTAATAGCATCTGTCATTCATCTAGTGACTGGACAAACCAGCCTCAAGCCATGATAATCTCAAACTAAAATGATGTTTATAATTAGGTCTACTTTAATTTTTTTTTTTTTTGGTGGCAATCCAAACAAATCTCTCTGAAATCAGGAAGGCTCCTTGCGTCTCTGATAGCCAGCGTTTGTAATCTCAGTCTGTAATGCTTTCTGGCTCAAGGAAAACTATTGTGTTTTCTGTTTTAGTTGAATTGTTTTTAGTTTTGAATGCAAATGCCTGCCTGTTTAGCTTCAAACCAGTGCCACTTAAGAAATGGGACTACGTTGTTGTGGTGGTTCTTGGATCACAGAGGCACAAAGGGTGGTCTAGAAGCACTGTAAATAGGAGACGAGTGCAGTCATTGAATTTCCTTTGCAAACCACATGGTGTATCCATATTTTTTGCAATGCTCTTATCTTCCTGCAGACTTTGTCTATGAGAACGTGTTACAAGTAGATTTGCAGAGGAAAGGGTGTGACAAAGACAGACTGTGCAGTACTTTTGTGTCCGGTATGGGCCTTGTATGTGGGACAGATACGTTGTGGGACCGTGGGACGTGGACTTTGCATGCGGGACTGATGTCCTGAAAATGGCTTGGTTTTTCTTTTGTCATTTAGGGACACCAAGGGTCTTGAATAACCATGAGCAACCCTTTTGTACGGATTGTGGAGCCACTGGACCCTAAACAGCCTCTGAAGAAGTTCTTTAATCTGAGCAAACTGGAAGATGCGAGATACGGTATGTTGAAAACATAAGGAAAGCATTTCCTTACCATTGATTAACAGAACCTGAAGGAGCATTGCAACATTGGGTGATACTTGGTCTCTGGAGAGAACTATGAGTTCAAAAGTTGGTTCTTGAAAATGAAATTTTAGCAAAATCTAATTCTGGAAATTTAAAACTACAGGAATACTGGCAAGATCAGAGTCTTACTCTCTCAACATGCCGTGCACACACAGCAGTCTTGCTTTTCTTGAGCGGATAAAGAGGACTGACTGAAACTAAGAGCGCAAGTTTTCTCATATACTCCTGGGAAGGACCTAACACTGATATGACTGAGTCATTCAGAAACATTGTTCAGCTTTAAAAAGAATAGAATTAGAAAACCCTATCTGAGGAATCTTTTTCTTCAGTACCTCTAACGTTTCCTGAATGTACTTGGGCGTCTTCCATGTGATGCTGGTAAAAGTCTTACAGTCCATGCCACTGACTTAGAGAGTGAGTATCTGTAGCTTAGATCTGTCTATGCCGGGTATTTTTCCACTTTCAGAATGGAAATGGATGAATAAGTAGAATTCAGGAAGCAAGAGGAAGAACATTTTCTCTAAAAGTCAGTAATGCATATCCACTGCAGGTTCAGATACTGTGTAAATGATAAATTAATTAATGTTGGACTTGGTGTGTGAAAAGGACGCATGAGTCTTAAGAGATAACAAATACATGTATGACATTACCAGTTGATCTATTTTAGGATTCCAAAAGTGATAAACTCCAGATTCTTTTAAGAAAAAAGGATGCAATTCTCAGTATGCAGCAGAAAGGTGGAACAACTTGGTAACAGTCGAAGAGGGTGGCTTGGGGGAAGAAGATTAAAAAAAACCACCACCACCACCAAAACCAAAAGAAACCCACAAAACAAAAAAACCCCAAATGATTCTGAGTGACTGTATCCTGAATAACAGCTGATTGGGTTTTTTTTATGATAGCAGTAATGAGGTTGCACTGTGATTAAGTGGCTTTTGTGTTTTGGGGGCCCGGTGTAGAAAGTTGGGACAAGGTTCTCAAGATATTTTTGATTATAAATATTCTGCGGGGAAACCAAACACCTATGAATACAGTGGACCAGGGGAGGTAGGACTGGGACAACTATTCACGACTATTGCTTGTAGTAAAGCTGGCAGGAGTGCTCCAATGATATTTTGTGTCATCTTCTGTAAGTGTTTCTATCTTGAAGTAAAATTAGAAGATGCACAGTTTTACTGCTGTTCAGTTTCATTCTCCATATGTGGAGAAGAAAGCTGTGCTTTCCAACACATGAGATAGAAAATGATGTTTTCTAACATGCATTTATCAGACTGTGTTCAATGGTAAGACTGAGAGGAAATTGCAGAGAAACAAGGTGAGCACAGCATATTTTCACGGTACTATTGCAGTGGAGGGTGAAAGAGCTGTGGAAACAAAGTTCCTTCAGCAAACCTGTCTGATGTCTCACAAGGACTGAGATAGTAAATCTGATCAAAGAGTTGAGCGGAACAGGTCAGTTAACGCTGATGTCTTGGCAAAGCTGGAGGCTAGAAAAGGGTGTCTGATTATTTGGGATAAAGCCTTGTGAAGATATGGAAATGGCACACTGTCTGTCCCAGATGCGGAACTTTGCACTTGCTGACACGCTCCCTAAGATAAAAACTGAATTTGTTTTACCCGTGTAGCACGCCTGCCATTTTCTATTCGAGTCCTTTTGGAAGCAGCAATCCGTAACTGTGACGAGTTCCTGGTGAAGAAGGAAGATGTTGAGAATATTCTTAACTGGAAAGTGGTGCAACACCAGAATGTTGAAGTGCCGTTTAAGCCTGCCAGAGTTATTCTGCAAGACTTCACGTGAGTCTGAAGCTCTTCAAAGCTAGAGAGAGTGGCTGTTGAAAGTGCTCCAATGCTCAGCTTGGGGTGGAGGGGTGAGCTGGGCAAAAGAATAGCAGGGAGATGTTTGGAAAGAGGATTTTTTTAGCTTTCCTGGGTGTCATGCTACAAAGAGGCAAACACTCATGATAAAAGTGTTGAATAAAGTGCTTCTGGGATGGAGAAATAAATATCCTTAAGAGGCTTTTCAAAGCAGAGGGGAAGAAAATGAGATAGATAAATTGCATCCAAATGATGGAATTTTGAATTTAGAGGTTTTGTTGTTGGGGGATGTGTCTGTGTTTTATTTTATTTTAATTTTCTTTTTTCCCCAGGGGCTCTTGCTTTCAATTTTCTACTCTTTTCAATGCTCGTTTATAACCCACATCATTACTTTCTCTTTTGAGTCAATGTTATTCCAATTGAAAACAATATCTGCTTTTTCTCAGAATTGAAATTCTTACCTCATGGACTCTGAAAACTAGGCCTTGTTATTGCATTTTGGTTAGTCCTCGTGTGTGAGCATGTAATAGTCCCTCTTAAATGTGGGAAGTCAATTTTCAGGTGAAACAGTAGCATCTGTTTTTAATACAGCATTTGACTTACAAGCCCATTGTCCATTGTACCTTCATCCTCTGTAAGAAAGTTTACTTCATCTATTGTAACCCCGTACCTCTAAGCAGTCAGTTGCTTTTATTTCTCAGAACAGTAAAATGTCTTAACTGTCATACCATGTGGGTTTTTTTCTGTTTCACAAACGTTGACCAGTTGCTAGAGACCCAGTACAGCTTAACTCTTAAAGACTTTAAGTTGGTAAAGCCTCAATTGAAAGAAGTGTTGATTTCCTAGCTATTTTTTTACCCAGAGGTGGCTGTTAACATTTTAAAAAGCTGGAGCAGAGAGGAAGCCAAATTTTCAAGAAAATATTGTTCTTTGTGCTACTGCACTTCTTTCTTATCCCCTACTTTCCCGCTGAGTTTAAAAAAATTACTTGTAAGTCTGCAGAGCAGCTGCATTAGTGAAGAATAAGCTCTTGAACAGGCTCCTGAGCGGGATCATTTTCAAAGGGCAGCTTTGGGAGCTTTCCAGAAGCCATACAATTGCATTCATGTGTCCTCGATTAGAATTATCAAATTTCCTAGATCTGATCATTCTGTAATGTCTGTTCCTTTTCAATTGTATAACATTTGTGGGCTGGCAAAATAACTCTTCCTCTCCCTTCCTCCCATCCCTGCCCTCCCCAAAGTCCACCTGGGTAGCATAACACAACATTTGCTATTTCCCTTGAAATACACATATTCTGGCATAATTGCTTCAAACTGCTGAACATTATTTATGTCAAGTTTAGATAATGTGGACCCTTTTTTCCTGCTTTTGTAAACACTCAGGATTTTCAAGTTAAAATTCTATGGGAATTATAAAGCCTTTTATCTCATTTCTGATATTTTTTAATTATAATAGCTTCCTTAATCAGAGTTGAAAACATAAACTCTCACTGCTTTGGGCTGCTTTTGCAGAAACATAGTGTTCTCAGTGGGTTACTGAATGGTGCTGGATCCTTAAGAGTATCACAGACGGCTCTTTTTGTCTCAGCAGCCAGCAGAATCAGGTAGGCTGGTATGCAAGAGGGTTTCCCACACTGGGTGAAGAATGTCATGGTAGTACATACCTCCATAGAAGCAGAAGCATTGCTGAAATAAGTGTGGAAATGTACAGGATTTGTTAGGTAAGACAGGTGTCGAAGTGCCAGAGCTTCTGGTTACTACTCCATATTTGCTTATGACTAGACTTGGGTTGGCAGTAGAGGATGGACAAAAGACTCTCATGTGCATTACTTTGACTCTCTGTGTAGTTTACCTGCCTCACATAGGAAGGAAGGCTTAATTTAGGAATTTAAAAATCATTTTGGATGAATGAGACGTACAGAGAAAAAGGCCTGTTAACTTTTTTCTGAGTCACTTGGAGTTCAAGAGCTTGCAGGATTGCCACAAGATATGCGAGAAGGCAGAAATGTGAATGTTGGCCTGTAGCCTGAAGATGTCCTGTTTGAATGTAATTTGTGACATAAGGTCTTTCGTCAGGGGTTAGTGCAAGAATGTGTTAGTAAAGATGAATGGTGCACCTTATTTCTGCCTTTCGTGTTTGTCTAGTGATCTGCCAGGGCAGATCCACTTCTGCAGGGGTGTTTTACTCTCATGTCTGTTTAATTTAAGAAATCTGATGCCCTGCTCTGCCAGTTTCACTTGAAGTATGAAAGGTACCAGACAGCCCTAATTGTGGAGAAGATTGTCCTGTGCTTTGCGAAACTTGGAAGAGATGAATAATCAGCTAAATAAACAGAGCAAAGAATCAAAGAAAGAATGTTGTCGTTTTCCCCCTCCCCCCTTCTTTTTTTAAACAGATTGGGGAGGAGAGAGAGGAACAGAGGAAAAGAGGAGAAATGAGTTCAAGGTCCCAAAGGAATGCTGGCTGGGGCTAAGTTTCCAAATTCCCAGCCAAGCATATTAAACTGCATCTGTTACTTAATGAACTTTGGTTTTAGCTTTTCATTTTCACAGTGCGTAGGATATAGATACATTTCTGTCCCTTCTGCTCTTCTGGCTTTGTCTTCCCAGGAGTACTGTCTTTGCCATGGAGTAATGATCCCAAGACTCGCGGTATGGCTGCAGTTTGCTTTGTATAGAACAATAGGTGTCTGTTCTGCATCTCAGGATCTTGCTTGTGTTTGGTTTGCTGGTTTTTTTTTTTTTCTTTTCCAAATTATTTCACCTTGCATATTTTTCTTGTATTTTAGTGGGGTACCTGCGGTGGTTGACTTTGCTGCAATGCGTGATGCTGTGAAGAAACTTGGTGGGGACCCTGAAAAAATCAATCCTATCTGTCCTGCTGATCTAGTGATAGATCACTCCATCCAGGTTGATTTTAACAGGCGGTAAGGATACAAAACCACTCTTACTTCTTAATGGTAGTAAGATGGATCCAGTTACCGATAATAAAAGTAGTTCCATTGGTGATATTCTTAACATTTGAACTACAACATCCTAGACTCTTACAAATGTTTAAGACTTAAAACTTTATCAGTTGCTGTGAATTAGGTGTGGGAATTTTGGGTTTTTTCTGTGGTGCATCTCTCAGCAGCACAAGCATGGATTAAATGTTAATAGAAGTAGGCTCGGTCTGGACTGTAGTGATCATAATTTTTCATACTAATACTGTATTATTATTAGTTGCTCAGAAATAGCTTTTTTTTTTTTTTCCACATGCATTTTTTGACCCTGTAGGGCTTTTTGGAAAGGACAAGTGAGAATGTTTTCTTTCTTCCTTATTTATAGAGGAATAGACCTGCCCTGCCCTACCCTAGCCCAGCTCTGAGGAACTGTTTGCTAGTTCATTGCTTCCGTGCAGAAGAGCACAAGACACTGATCAATATGACCCCTACAAGTACAGTAAATATTCAATCCTCAGCGTGCGGCAAAGAGACAAGCACCCACTAGTGCTCACTAGACCCACAGTGAAATACAGGACCTCTGCACAGAGGTCCTTCTACCCTCTGTGGTATCTAAACGTGGGCCTGCTGAACTCCTCTCCTGAACAGATCCTGCAGTTACGTGTTTCTCAGTGATTTCCTTCTGTCTTCCCAACTCCTGACTTTTTTTCATCTGCACTTAACCTTGCCTGCTGTAACACTCTGCGTATTAATTGTCCTTTCTAAAGAGATTGTTTTGTAGCAGGCCGCTTAGTTACAGCATTGCAAAGAAGAAAATTCCTGGAAGGTGACAATGAAATAACATAAAGAACACTTTCTCACTGCCAGTATTTAGAGGCTTCTTTAGAACAAAAATACTGAACTTCTGAGCCGAAATGTATTGCGGAGCCTACTTCACGGCAGAATGTGGCCAGACAGTTTTCAGATATAATTTTGTTTTCTTAGTTTTTTAAACTGTAGATGAGTAGGATACAAATTCTCACTGATGGCATTTTGTAGTTGGCAGAGGAGAAAAAAGGCCAAAAATTTTTGACTTATGTAAATGTCAAAAGATCAACTGCCTTCAATTTTTTTTCAAGATATGCTGAGTTTAGAAAGAGTTGCAAAATTTGAAATAATCATGTAAAGAGTGATCTCTGGGGTAGTGAGTGTTCTAGAACTAATCTATTAAACTAGAAACGTAACTTTTTTTTTTCCAATTTGTGTCACATCGTTTTATAGTCTTTTTGGGAAACTATTTCTTCGTGAACAGGATCTGATTTTATCTTTACCATAGGACAAAATTAACTATTACGATTCTTTTTCTGTGTTAGCATCAAATGAGTTTTATTAAAATATCAATGGCTTCTGGGACTTCATTTAGATAATTTTTTGCTAATAATTATTTTTTGTCACAGTCTTTTTATTTCTGTTAGGCTCATGTATACATGGAGAGAACATTGTCCAGCCCTGTGCTTCAGTTCTTTCAAACTTTTCAGGCCTAGGTTAGGCAACTGATTCCAGTGAAAAGTTTGTTAACCCTGTCTGCTTTGAAACACAGGGACTTCAGGCATCACTATCATCAGTGATAGCCTCTTTTTAACTGAAGTTGCAGGGCAGTTTTGTTCCAGTTCCCTTCACTGCTTTCCTGATAGCTTCTGATTTAGGTGTTGGAAGCTTCACATTGCTCTAATGTGTAGTCTAACTTTTCCCAAGCTACAAGTTTTAGGCCTGCCACATGTATAATACATCCTCACATTTGAACCAGACTTCAGGTGTTCTCTCTTAAGAGTTCTTAAATCATTTTCATTGGTTCCCTGCAGTTCAGAGATGTAGTGAGATTAGGAGATGGGGTTGATCAGCATTATCATTGGCTAATAACTCTTACTTTCTTTCAACCTTTGGGTATAGCTGACCAGACATAAATTTCAGGTGGATACTTTTGATTCTGACAGTTGATTGTTTTCACTTGCAGATCAGACAGCTTGCAAAAAAATCAGGACCTGGAATTTGAAAGGAACAAAGAAAGATTTGAATTCTTAAAGGTACCGAAAGACTTAATCTTATTTGCATGGAGAAACGTGTAATAAACTTTTGTTCTTCCAGTCTCATGTGAATTGAAAATGTTTTACTCAAATTCTTTCTGTTTCAGTGGGGATCTCAAGCTTTTAAAAACATGAGGATTATTCCACCAGGCTCTGGGATCATCCATCAAGTGAACTTGGAGTACTTGGCAAGAGTGGTGATGGATCAGGATGGCTACTACTATCCAGACAGTGTGGTGGGCACTGACTCGCACACCACCATGATTGATGGCTTGGGAGTGCTTGGCTGGGGTATGTGCAGTGACATATCATGAGTAGTCTGTTGGCTGACTAAATTGCCTTTCAGACATGAGTGAGTTGACCCTGGCTGGCAGGTTAGCCCTGACCCAGTTGCTGACTCATTTCTCCTGCCAGCAGGATGGGGGAAGAGAATTGGAAAGGCAAATGCAAGAAAAAACTCAAGGGTCAAGGCAAAAACGGCTTAATAAATGAAAGGCAGGGGGAAAGAGGAACAAAAGCAAATGATGCAAAGACAATCAGTTACCATCTCCCACCAGCACTCCAAAACCCAGCCAGTCCCTGGGCAGCAGCTACTTTGGGAAAATTCCCACCACCCCCGACCTCTCAGTTTTAATGCTAAGCATATGATTTTAAATGACATACGAATTTGTCCTATCTAATGTCTGAGGAACAAGGATGAAAAGTATGAAATGGAAAGAAATGAAAAAGCCCAACCTTGCAAAAACTGAAGCAGAATGAGTGCCTCTTAGCCTTCTGCTGAGAGGTCTGGCTGTCTGCATTCTCTCCCCTTTCACACCTTAAATTGGATAATCATCAGTCAGTTGTACTTCGTGGGTTTATCTTTGACACATTACTGTCTGTTTCTCTGAATGGTTGGATTGTATACTCCTGTTGTGTATAGGAGTTGGTGGCATTGAAGCAGAAGCAGTGATGTTGGGCCAGCCGATCAGCATGGTGCTTCCTGAGGTTGTCGGCTATAAGCTACTAGGAAACCCGCAGCCACTGGTAACATCCACTGACATTGTGCTCACCATTACCAAGGTAATGAACGTCTGCCGTTTTGCCGTTAACTGCTGGAAGCTGTGCATGATCTGTAGGATAGAGCCTCTATACTGTGTGCTTAGGAGCCCTGGGTGTGCTTCCACGTAGTCATTTTCGACTTCTTTTAAGCTCTGTTCCTCTGTGTGGTTTGGAATCAGCTGCCCAGGGACAACTTCAAATTTGCTAAGAAAATCTATTTCCTAGAAGCCAAACAAAACTAAACAGAGTGCTGACATCTCATGGCCTGTTCAAATCCTCACGTATAGACCTGTTTTGGAACAATAGTGCTTTAATAGGGTCTTCTTTCTGTATTGCCTGAAAAGAAACATGATGACTTTCTTTTTTGAAGTCCCCACTTTAAATAAGACAATGTAAAACCTGAAAACAGACAGTAAGCGCTGCAGTCTGATTTCTTTGATCTGCAGGTGTTTGGCTCACATGTTATATATTCGTAATATGTTTATTCAGTCTGTGGATTTTGACTGAATTGAGAGCATTGCTGGGTCAGCATTTATGTTGTTGGCGGTCAGAAAGCTGGTACACATGTTCATCATGGGATGCTGTCTCTGGAGACAGCTTCCAAGTGGGGAAAGCTAATGTTTTTTATGAGTTTATCCTGATACTGTCTGTGTTCAGTTATTTACAGTTTGATTTATGTACCTGTGCAGCTGGTTGTCCTGGTTCCCCTGGGTTCTTCCTGGTTGCTCGCTGAAGACCCCAGCAAGACTGGTTTATTCCCATTCTTCTCTCCTTAGAACATCACACTGAGAAAAGTAGAGTTGTTCTAATACAGACTCTAGTTTAGATGAGGGGAAGAGCAAGCTTAGAATAGGTACATCCCTGTGTTACACCTTATTATTGAAACTTCACATCTCTGTATCCTGATCTTCATGATTTAGTTTACCAAAGCTTCCTGCTTTCACATGGCTATAGAAACCTTTAAAAAATATTCCTCTGAAGTCAAAAGATGGATTTCATAACGTACATGTTCTGGCCAATTGACACCTAGCAATGACACAGGCGCTGTATTTTTATAACAGCATCTTCGCCAAGTTGGAGTCGTGGGTAAATTCGTGGAGTTTTTCGGTCCTGGTGTAGCCCAGCTATCAATTGCTGACCGAGCCACCATTGCCAATATGTGTCCAGAGTACGGAGCAACCGCTGCCTATTTCCCAGTGGATGATATTAGCATTGGGTACCTGACACAAACTGGTGAGTGTAAGAAGAGACTATGAGTTAAAGGTGTCATTGAAAGCAAGGACCCAGGTCTACATGGTGTAGTCAGCAATGGGGTTGAATCAGGTGGAGCCTTATGAGCTTGACTGCTTTTTTCATACATACTTGCTTATTCAAGCTATTTCTTGCTCTTAGGACCTGTGTTTAGGAAGAGCCAAGTTTTAGACTGTTTCATAGCTGTCTACTTAGCCCTGCCCTGACCTAGCTTGTCCAGATGACTGAAGCAGGAACCTAAGTTTCAGTTCTGCAAAAGCCAGTAAATGCTCAGTCACTTTATTTCTAGTGAGACTCTGATATTTATGCTGAAAGGGTCTTGCAGTGCAATGTACAGTGTGAGCAGTGAAATAGCCTGCTAGGCATTGTTTTTCTTTTTCTGCGCATAATAGTTCATCAGTTTCATTTGTATTTTGTTTTTCCTGTATCTGATTCTCACCTTAGGCCGTGATAAAGAGACAGTTATGTACACGAAAAAGTATCTCGAGGCTGTGGGAATGCTAAGAGATTTCAAGAACTCCTCTCAGGATCCGGACTTCACACAGGTTAGAAACTACTCTCTTTTCTGGCTCCTTGATTTATGCCTTGCCCTGTTTTAATAAGACAATTGTCTGTTTTTCACAGAAACTAAGAAATTGTCAAGAGATATCTTATCCTTTGGCTTGGTCCATACAGCTGTATTAACTCAGGGCCCAGAGTGAGCTGGCTCTCCATGTGTGAAAACCTGGGCATAGGTATAGATTTGGTCTCAGTTAAGCTCTAGCTGGTGCAGATTCTTCAATTGGATCCATGTAGATTAGATTTATGTTTGCTTTATATTCAAGTCCAGTCCAGACTCAAATACAGCTATGAAGATAGTGTGGATGTTGTCTGTTTAAACTTTGTCCCAGTTTCACCCTTCCGTTCAGCAACTTGTTTAACTGTGTAAATCAGGACATATGGAAGCTCTATGTGGTAACTGCAGGCCACACAAGCCATTTTCTGTGCAAGAAAATAAAGACCTTACTCTGTTCAGGAAACTCTGGAATATTCCTGTTTTTCTTTGCAGTAAGAATTTATCTTGCAGCTTATGTTCAGGTTTACAGGATTCTTCAAAAGCCTCAGTATATGGAAAGATGCAGCGCACGTTAAAAACAAAGTTGAAACATGGGTGAGGAATGGAAAAATAGATGGTCTCTATTTCATAATAGACGAAATGTTTTTCCCAAGGCCAAGATGAATAGTCTGCTTTGGTTTCTACCAGTACCAGGATTTTTTCACATCATTGTTTTCTGAGTAGAACGCTGCTGCTAGTATGTGAAAGGACATAATTCTAAAAATCATCTATATTGTTTAGATGCATTAGTCACAGATTGGGTTTTTAATAATTTGGGTACTTGAGAGAGCCATACCTGAGAGGTGACAGAGTCTAAAAGTAGAACCATTCCTTTTCGTCTGATCTTTCCCTTCTTGTATACCTGTGATAGTTTCTGCAAACAAGCATAAAGATGTGCAAACTTAGCCTTGGTTCAACAGCCTGGGTAAGCATACCTGTGTTTGAACTGGCTGCAACTTGTCATGCACTGCTGAATTGCTCTCTGTTCCTCTTACTGAATAGGTTGTTGAGTTGGATCTCCATACTGTTGTGCCTTGCTGCAGTGGACCAAAAAGACCTCAGGACAAAGTTGCTGTGTCAGATATGAAGAAGGACTTCGAGACTTGCTTGGGAGCCAAGGTAGGAACTAGGAACATTTGGGCATAGAAACTAATGTGTATTTCTGAAAGTTGTCTGATGTTCAGGAACTACATTCTGTGGTTAACTTTTGTGTTGTTTGTTTGCCTGTTGAAAAGTAAATGAGGATGTTTGATGCAGTTTAGAAGATGACATCAACAGTGGGTAGTTTAGAGTAAGGATGATGCTTTTCTCACATGAAGGTGTTCATGTCCTATAGAGGTAATAATAGTTTCTTACTTAAGATCGATCTTAGGCTTAACATGGCTTCGACATACCCTAGGGATTTCTGAATTAGCTACAATGGGTATCGTTAGTAGACTTGACCAAGGAGCTACTGCTCTGAGTTCCGTGCTAACTACTCCGCTCTTCAGCTTTCTGAGCAGGTTATGCCCTGAGTTCCACAATGTAGTTTTGTATTTAGTACTGAATCTATTCAGCAGATCAGAACTGCATGTGTGTGTCTATCTCTTTGATGTTGATGGTAAAGACAGGAAAAAAAGACTTATCTCTACATCTTCTAGTCGAAAATGATCACTGAAAGAAGAACAAGATTTTGTTTTCAATTAATATTCCCAGACACTTAAGTTTCCAAAGTCAGTTTGAATCCTTAACTGATATGGTAGCTGCCCTTGTTAAAGACAGTACAGAACTCCAGTGAGTTAAATCAAGAAATCTAAATTACAGCAATTCCCAGCAATTCCTGTTTGTTACATCTTCCAAACTCCATTAAATGACCTTATGCTTTCAAATCTCTAAGCATAGTTTTTCATGGTGTGAACAATGTCTTCTTGCTCTTTGTTTTTCTTAAACTGTCAGGCTTTTGCCTCTCAGGTTGTCTCTTAGTATAAATTTGAGCTGTTTGATATTCATGGCTTAAAAATCATGTGTTATGGCTAAAATCTCAGGACTAGATTGTGTAAGAAGATGATATGTGGCCAGGAATCTGGAGCATGTGGGAGCAAGAAGCATCTGTGCAGTCTGAAGAAGGAAGAAAACACAAACACATTTTGCTGCAGAGGCTGCCCTTTTTGCCAGTGACCAGAAAATAGGATACACCCCAGAAAACTAAGTTTTCTCTGCCAGTTTGACTGACCAGAGATGCAAGTCTTCACTACCAGACCTATAAGTACAAGCATGGATATGAGTGATAAATGCTTCTCGTTCATGGAATTCCCAGCCCATACTAATTTCCAATCAAAATATTTCTAGTAACCACATTGTTTTTATTTTTACTTTCTCCTCTTCAGCAAGGATTCAAAGGATTCCAGATTGCCCCAGACCGACACAACAGCAAAGTCAAGTTTAATTTTGAGGGCAGTGACTTTGAGCTTGCTCATGGCTCAGTAGTCATTGCTGCCATTACAAGCTGTACAAACACCAGTAACCCTTCAGTTATGTTGGGAGCAGGTAAGTTTATTTGCGTAATGTGCAGTGATTTCTCTATGGCTGTGGCTGCATGTCCTAAAGACAAATACAATACTGATGCAATTCTAAATGTACAGTGCTGGTTTTGTCATTTGGAGTGCCAAACCTCAGCTTAGTCCCTAAGGGCAGCAGAAGGAATTCTGGAAATGGTAGCTGGAAACATGGGTTGAAGAAAATGTATTTTTTCCTACACCATCTCTACAGAACAAGCTCAATTAACTAGCATGTCTGATACTTGTTCATACGCACAGAAGCTGCTATGTAGAGCTGAGAAGAAGCTATCAGAAGTAAGAGCCGCAAGGACAGTGCAGAACAGTCTGTGAGTTTAAGTCTGAAGGTGCTATGATCTGGCAGCAGAGTACAAAATATGCACTTAGCTAGAGGTGTATTGAGCTGTTACAGCAAGAGGCTGAGGGCGTGTAGGGGGTGAGCAGAGGAGGAAAACTGTTCTCAGGGATTGCCATCTTTCAGAGCCTTGTCATTTACGTCTTAAGTGCTTCAAAGAAGTGGTCAGAGGTGTACTCTGTACCCCCCACTTTCTTAATTATCACCATACAAATACTACGAAACAATTAGTCTGAGTTGGTAGTGTTAAATTTCAGCTCAGAGGACTGTTTGGTTTTGATCTGGATAGTCTGGGCATAAAATTTCTTACTCCCCGTATGTGCTTCTGGCAACAAAATATTCATATTTTTTATATATTCTTCATATTTATGAAGTTAGCTCAAAGTGTTCAGTCTCTATTAGCCCAGTTCAGCTCTCTGTCCCAGGTGCTTGGCTTACAAGCTCACTTATTTCTTTTCCTACTCCACAAACATATACATAGACATTATCTGTCACTGTAAGATCATCACTGCATTAGAGCTTCCTAGTCTGTCAGACTGTAAGATGCAGGCTTATTTTCTACAAAGGTTGGAAGGGATGTGCAGTGGGCAGTGCAAGGTCCCTTGACCAGAGAGGTTTACTTACTGGTTAAAGTTACGGAATTTGTCTGCGTTGTTCCTGTGTACTGGGAAGATCTTTGCTTGTGGACAGCCTCTGACAACGTCACTTTATGTTTTCGTCACTTTATGTTTTAATCTTTTAGTGTGATACTTGTCACCTTCTTGGGCTAGCATCTTGCTTTGGGTACTCTACAGTACTGGCAGCTCACTCACTTTCCAGGCACAAAAGGTCTTTTAATTCCTAGCAAGAGGGATGAAGTCCATCACAAACCTGAAAGGTGGCTACAAATGGAAGCAGAGGAGAGACCTGCTCTGTTCCTTACCCTTTTTTGAGGAACAGAATCAAACAAAGACTCCCAATTCACTTGCTGTTGACAGGACAACCATATCAGCATACTTTTTTACTCAGGTCCATCCTGATCATGGTCACACAAACAGAGCTCTATTTCTTCCAAGAATCAAGAAGAAGGTTTCCTCCAGGGAGACTCTTTTTGCTCTATTCTATTTCCTTAGTTCTAGGTGGATGTATCCCTCAGTTGTGCCACCTGCTTAGGATATTGTTTCCTAAAGTGTTTGGCTCCCAGGGTAATGGTGTGCATTTTTAACACTGTGGCAGTGAGGGTGGTGATCTTTCAGCCTGCTTGGCTTAACAGCAGTTTTAAAATGTAGAATGCTCTGCAGATACTTGTGAAGTTGATGCTTTGAATGTATTCACTACTACTTAATGCACAGCAGCTTTGAAGAACATAGTCCTAAGGATCTCAGCATATGTACTCAGATTTAGTGGGTTTCTGCACAGCAGCATTTACGCTTTGGCCTTGACAAGGAGGGAAAAAGTCATTCTGACAGCCTCCAGTAACTGTACGCTACAGTGTTTAGAAACCCAAGAAATGAGGTAATTTGGCTGAGTAGATTTTGAAGTGAAAGTAAATAAATCGTACTGTGTTCCCACACTAAGTAATCAAGCTAAAAGAAATCCAGAATATGAATGTTTGTTTCAAACTACATATCCTGTGCACAAAGTGAGGTGCAGAGGCTGCCTGTCTGTGGGCATAGTAAGTGCAGGCTGTAGTAGCTTTGACAGCCTAATCTGACTTTACAAAGATGTTGAATTAAGGTTGCTCAAAGCAACTTAAGTTCTGTTGTTTCCTTACCAGTTTAAATTTTAGAGTTTTACTTTGCATTCTTTTTAGATCTGGTATTGGCAGGAAAACAGAAGTCAGCACCTTCAAACAGGCTGTCACGCTCTCAGGTCCTAGAATGATCATTTGTTCATGGTCATGTGTTCAGAAGTATCCAAGAACTCCAGTTTCCACAGCTTCCTCTGGCAGCTGAGGAGCCTCAGCAATTTCACAAATAAGATTGCATTTTTAAATTCACAGATCTCCCTTTAGGCTTCCAAATCTATCAGTGTAGGCCTTTTCACATGTCACTAACAGAATTGCCAAGCAGCAGGCAAGGGCAAAACAGTTTGATGACATCTTCCCATTAAAGATCACATTGGATCAAAGCAGAACTGTTGAATGTTTTCTTCTCTAAGTGGACATGTGAGGGAGAGAATGAGGCATGGGATTATGAAATTTTGCATAGTTTGCGTAGCTGCTGCTGCTTTTATGTCCATCCTGGGGAAGGGCTGGAGTGGGCTTGTTTTCTGGACATTCATCCGTGTATGGACAGTTTGTTGAAAAGGAATAAATTTAGCATAAATATATTTCTGGTAACACATTTGCTCTACTGTCCATATTACAAATCCAGGAGTGGTAAAACAGCACTCCCACAACAAGCTGTAGATTATATAATAGCTTGTTTGTGACAAGGGCCAGAGTTGTTTCTCTCACAGCCATCTGCTTCTGAGGACAGCAAGTCATATGTTGGCAGTTATTTCAACACTGTGTCACTAGACCACGACAAGTGGGAAGTTAAAAAGTTTTCATTGCATTTTTTGTGAGACATTTGTCTTACCAATCGTATTCTGAGTTTCAAATGTCTTGTGTGCTGTCCCGATGTGAGTGCGTCTTGTTGAATGCAACTTCAAGCAACTATCCAGTGGAGCAGGAACTGCAGACTGGATCGACAGTACAACAGAGCGCTTGAGCTCTAGCTGGTTATTCTGGGGTTAGTGCTGTTGGCTCACTGTACCATTTCATTGCTGGAAATGGAGCCTTTTCTGTTTTCCAATTACTTAATGGTACTTCTGTTAACCTGTTGATATACCAAACTGTCCCACTTCCAGGACAAACTGTAACCATCCTTTACATTTTTCAGGATTGCTTGCTAAGAAAGCTGTTGAAGCTGGTTTAACGGTGAAGCCATATATTAAAACTAGCCTGTCCCCAGGAAGTGGCGTTGTCACTTACTATCTGAGGGAGAGTGGAGTTATGAGCTACCTTTCCCAACTAGGGTAAGAGTGCTTTTCTTAAGGTTGTCCTATGGCTGCTTAACTAAGAGCATTGACAACAAGTGATACAGTAGAATAACTATTTCTCTGTACATCCTAAAAGATGTGGCAGGTACGCTGTGGCATGATCCTTCACGATGTAACTCATCGCTGTTGTGCTGGCTGACTTTGTGCAAGTGAAGGAGAAGGCCTGTTCCCTGCTGTAGCTTCTTGAAGACTCATGTTCTTAAGCAGGAAAATGGGCTGTTTTTCGAGACTAATGGTTTTAAAATAGCATAAATGACATTATGTTGCTGTTCATCTTACTAGATAACACGTTTCCCAGTATCTTTGTTCTGCTTTGCATGGACAGTAGCTGCAATGGTAAAAGCTGAGCATTCTCAAAAATGCTGGTTTTAGCAGCAATTTATTTGTTAAAACAGTGCATCTTCTGAAAGTAATCCCAGCCAACTGCTAAGGGGTTACACATCTCATCCCTGCTCACTGCAGGGAGTTTGGACTAGGTGACCTTTAAAGGTCCCTTCTAACCCAAACCATTCTATGATCTTATTCCAAAATAGCTTTTTTGTTTGTTGATGACTTTTGTGCTCTATCTAGGTTTGATGTTGTGGGTTATGGCTGTATGACGTGTATTGGCAATAGTGGACCCCTACCAGAGTCTGTTGTTGAGGCCATTACACAGGTATGCAGTTTTCCCTGGGCAACTTGTTTAGGTACAGCTGTTCCCTGTTGTGTGCTGTTCTGTGCTGTGTTATACGGCACACTAACTCCCCTCAACTGTGTACAAGATTAAATCAATATATTTTCTTTTCTGTGGGAAGTACTTTGGGATTGTTTGGAAGGAGTCAGTTCTGGACTGTCCAGTCATTGATGTTGCAGCATAGTGCAGCTCTGCAGACCTGCTGGTGTGCAGAGTCTGCGAGCACCTCAGCTACCTTTGTCTCAAACTCTCTCTGGCAGGGAGACCTCGTAGCAGTGGGCGTGTTGTCTGGCAACAGGAATTTTGAAGGCCGTGTCCATCCCAACACCCGTGCTAACTACCTGGCCTCCCCACCACTGGTAATAGCCTATGCCATTGCAGGAACTGTCCGGATCGACTTTGAGAAAGAGCCTTTGGGTAAGACAGTGTCAGGATGCTTTTTTTTTCATCTTGTAGTCTAAACTGATTGGAATTAAGCACTTGAGAAACATTTATCCTAGGGAGATGCATAAAATGCTGAGTACCTCTGGGATACAAAGCATGCAATTGTTAAGAAACAGAGCAGCAAGGAGTCTGTATGGTGGAGAAACAGGGAAACCAAGACTGACCAGTATTCCAATTCCACAGGGGCATCTCTTTGGCTGTATCTGGGTAACAGTCTCTCATGAGCAACCTGACCCAGCAGACTTTCTTTGAGCAGGTAGCTGTGCAGTACAACCCTCAAAGATCCTTTCCAACCTAAATTATTCTGTAAATTATTCTAGAAGGTCATTGGAAATCACAAAAGAAGGTGTATGTACAGTCATCATGAAGTTTAGGAGGCCCTGTTCTGTCAGACCTTTTTAGTCAAAATAGTGTGTCTCATGAGTGTTGACAAGGCTAGAAAACATACGTAACTAAAGCACACCATGATAAACTTTTTCTTTCTTTCTTGATGGAAAATTTATGCAAAAAATGTAACAATAGCATTTTCCACAGGAGTAAATGCTTCAGGGAAGAAGATTTTCCTGAAAGATATCTGGCCAACGAGGAATGAGATTCAGGCTGTTGAGCGTCAGTTTGTTATTCCTGGGATGTTCAAGGAGGTCTACCAAAAAATAGAGGTGAGTTAATGCCCTGGGCAGTAGTTTGCCTGATGTTTTGTTCTGAAGATATTAAATAAACTGGTCTTGATAATGAAATGAACATTTTCCTTCTATTGTTGTTGTTCCTATTTTGGTAAGTATTCAGATTAGAATTATATTTTTTAATGGCTTCTAGTAAATTGAATGGCTCTTACAGACAGTCATGTCCTGAAAATTGATCCTTAGTAATTTTTTTTTAATATAACATATAGATTATGTGCTCTAAACAGTCATCCCAGGCTGATATTAGAAAGTGAGATACTCCAGCTGACATAAAATTAATTTGCATTACTTTAATATCATTCACAGCACACAAAAAATCTTATACTTGGTCTTCACTCAAGCCTTTCTCAGGTATTGAAATAAAATATTCTTAAGGTTTACAATTTGGGAAGGCTTCTTAAGATTACTGATAAATACGATTATAAAGAGTTATCTGTGTTTATAATACAGGTTATTGTCAGAAAACTGGATGAGCAGCTCTTCTCTTGTAGTAAAGTGAGGGTTTTCTTAACTAGATAGAATATGGTTTTCCTAATAGATAGAATCATTAAAAAAAAAAAAACAAACAAAAGCCCTACAAAAAAAACCCTCATAATGTATATTGCAAGAATTTCACAAAGTGCTTTAAGAAATACACAGAAGTTTTTCAGAAGTCAGATTTGTAATTTTACCTGGACTCAGAAGCAATTGTATTTCTTCTGAAGACTTAGAAGTCAATGGGATGTTTATGTGTGTTTTTCAGACAGTAAACAAATCCTGGAATGCCTTAGATGCTCCTTCAGATAAGCTATACACTTGGAATCCCAAGTCAACTTACATCAAGTCTCCACCTTTCTTTGATGGTCTGGTATGTGCTTGATTTCCCTTTCCTGTTGAGGCTTTGGCTCTCAAATGTTACAATTATGCTAGTCCATTCATTTTAATACAAAAGCATGAGTGAATCTGAAAACTGAAAGGATTCCTTGTTACTGAAGGGCTTTTAAAAACTCTCCTTTTCCTTTCAAGCTGAAATAATTTTAAATAGTCATAAAGCAATTGAGGAAAAAAGACAGGAAATGAAACCCACAGTTCTGCTTGCCTGCATTTTGCACTAAATAGTTCAGTGTTCAGATTGTTGTTTCAGTACCATTTAAAACAAAATGCAGATCAGTGCACGCAGACGTCTAGGAATCTTGTATTTTTGTCTGTGTTCATGCACGTACCACAGGAAACCTCAAGCTAACTTTTTTTGCCTCATCGGTTTTCTTCATGCATGAACTTGCTGACGAACAGCCAGGATATTGTATTTTATTTAAGAACATAAACATTTTTAATATGGTTGGGTTTTTTCCTTTCTTCTAGCTTGTATAAAAGTGGAGACTTTATTTTGCAATTTGCACTTTTGAAAAATGTAAAGAAACTGTGTCATATTTTAATAGTTTTGTTTATATTTATTACCATCATTTATGTTTATTACGATTTAGACTTTGGCTCTTCAGACCCCAAAAACAATAGAAAATGCTTACGTCTTGTTGAGTTTTGGGGATTCTGTGACAACTGACCACATATCTCCAGCTGGGAATATAGCAAGAAATAGTCCTGCAGCCCGTTATTTGACCAGCAGAGGGTAAGAACTACTTCTTGGTTTTGTTATCATTTGGGAAGAGGAAAGAAGCTACAACTACTGTACCATGTTACAGGCAGGCATATCTTCTGTCTGTTCACATACACTTGTGTACTCTGATGGGTGCCTGGTGAATATATACAAGAAGAAAGAAAAGCATTTTTTTCTCTGCTGTTTCAGCAGCTCTTACCAAGTGTAGTAACTTGCATAGAAAGTGCATATCTGTTACTCTGGAGAGCTGAAGACCTTTGTATGGAGACAAGGGAAGGAGGTAACTTTCAGGCTAGTTTTTGCAGTAAGTAAGGGAATCGGGATTTGTCTCCCTGTCAAGACAAAGTGATCATGGCCCTTAATGCCAAACATTGATTTTATACTCCCTTCTTCTAGTATGTGCAACTATTTCATACATCTAGGCTATAAAGAGCTACAGAACATCCAGCACAGCTGGAAAACCTGGCAAAGCTGTTGCAGTTGAGTCCAAACTGCTGTAAAGAAAGGTTTTTTTCTATGGCCAGCCTGTCAATTTAGTGATCTGAGTACAACTTAAGGCAAGACTAAGACTGGCTGAGTTGCTCTATTTGGTCTTCTCAGATAACACAATGTTTTCAGTCTCTGGTTTAGCGCTTCGTACAACTTCAGTGGTGTTTTGAGGAAAAGTACTGACGTTACAAAAAAAATAAAATAAATTCACTAGACCTAAAAATTCAGAAGAAATTGATTAAAACAGTGTAATCTACTGAAAACTAGCTACTCTGAACTCTCTGGCTGTCTGCTATCAATCACTTTGAAATCCGAATAGTCCTACACACATTATAAAACAGATGTTTTATGTCATAGCTGCTGTTTGGATGTAGTCCAATGCAAATAGCCCAATTTTCCGTCACTTTCCAGTGCATTTTTTGTTTGCTAGTTAGGCTGGAGTGTCTAGTCATTCTTTTATCTCTGTTTGCAAATGAAATGTTTTCTTCTGTATTTTTAACTTGCAGAAGTGGCTCTCTCTGCCTTTTAGATGTTTAGTGCAGTGGTATCTCTACCGGTCTTCTAGATGCTATGGTAATAAAAGTAACGAGCGGGATTTTCAGTTGCCAGGTATTGACAAAAGAGTTGTATTGTGTCTTCTGACCTAACATGAGATATATCCTTGCATCACTATCAGATACAGTTTTTCAGGACAAGGGATGAGAATACTATGGAAACAGCTTTCTGTCACCAAGCTGTAGGCAGACTTTTATTTTTTTTGGTTTTTTTCCTTCAAAAAATCTTAGAAGTATCAGCTAACCGGATGGTACTGCCATGATGGGACCTATATGCATACCTGACTCAGAAACACCAGTTCATTACTTTCTTTTTTTAAAGCACAGAGTGCTTCAGTCTGAAAACAACACAGTTCCCTTATTTTTTTTTTTCTTTTCCCTTAATAGCTTGACTCCTCGGGAGTTCAATTCTTATGGCTCCCGCAGAGGGAACGATGCTGTCATGGCCAGAGGAACGTTTGCAAACATCCGCTTGGTGAACAAATTTATTGATAAACAAGGACCTCAGACTGTCCATTTCCCTTCTGGGGAAACTGTAAGTACACCTGCTGCTCGAAACTGAGGCTCACTGACAGTAGAGTGGCCTATTACTGGCTTTCCTTCTTACAGCTTAGGTCATTTACTTAAGTGCGTTTTAAGTAAAGCTAATGAGAGGACAGGAGCTTTATTGACCTAGGAAAGCAGGTCACACATGCCTATCCAATGTGGTGCTGTCAGGCACATCAGTGGACAGTATAAACACTGTAGAAGCAGTAGAGGAAGGTGCAGGTTTGTGCAGGGAGTGAGATCAGGCTGGAAGACACAAAGCACTATATAGTTAATATCCTTAACAGTGCTGCTCGGCGGAAAGTGTGGGCTTCAACTATTTGTGTGGAGGCACTTTTCTCCTTGTTTCCCGGAACTGTGCCTCCATCCTCAAAAAGTGTGCAAAGTGTTTCGCATTTTTATTCCAGCTGGACGTGTTTGATGCTGCAGAAAGATACAAGCAAGCTGGCCATCCTCTGATTGTGCTGGCCGGGAAGGAATACGGTGCAGGAAGTTCCAGAGACTGGGCAGCTAAAGGACCTTTCCTTTTGGTGAGTGACTGTGGTAAACTAGAAGGAAGACAGTGCTTAAAAGTGCATTCATTTGTCAGGAAGACTAGCTTATGACTAGTGTCCTGAGTAGCTCATTCTCATTTTGGTAGCAAGAGCTATTTTTGAATCTCAGCTGCCAAAGTTGCAAAAGCTGTTTAAATATTTGTAGATCGTGTTCAGACTGGAAGCCTTGACTGAGCTAGAAATCCACAAGACTCTATCAAAAAGGCCAGTTTCTTTACTTCTGCTTCCCATAATCCAAACCTTGGGTCTGCTTCCAGCTGCCTCCTTCAGCTCACTTAGCAGAGAAGATAGAAAATGTAAGAGAAAAGTGGAAATAAAATTTAACATGGCTTCATTGTTCAGGTTGCAGAGATGCTTAGCAGTATTGTTACAGGAGTCTAATAGAAATCCACATACAGTTATTTGTCTGTCCTGTCCTACTGTTTACCTTCTTGAATTGTGAGTCAAGCTTTCTTTGTGTGGAATTTGTCAAGGCAATAGTGTGTGCATTATTAAACAAAGTTTTAGGACAGTTGGTGTTTAAGATTAAGGTCATCTAAGTTTTGTTGGTTTTTTTTTTCCCAGTAGTGATTTTTTGGTCTTAACTGTATTAACATGTAGAAATACTGAAATTAATTAAACTGCATCCTGAAGATTGAGGTAGAGGAAAGCAACAGTGATTTAACAAAAGTTACGGAAATGACTAGTGTTGCTCTACGTAAGACACTTTAAAGATGTGTGCAGGATTCCTGAAAAAGCATGTCTAACTTTTTGACAAATTGTCGTCTTTTAGAGATGTTTGAAAGTTAACATATAATCAAGTCATCGTGGACAGTCAGCTGTCAGACACACCTGCTGACTCTTCCAGTATCTGCTAAGTGAAATGGAGGGAACCACAGATGTACCACGTACTTTGCTATGAGCACAAAAGGACTGTCCTGAACCACAAAGATAACTATACCTGTTGTGTATGTCCCAGGGTGTCAAGGCTGTGCTTGCTGAAAGCTATGAGAGAATTCATCGAAGCAACCTAGTGGGGATGGGAGTGATTCCTCTGCAGTATTTACCTGGAGAGGATGCAGGGACTTTAGGACTCACCGGACGGGAGCGTTACACGATTATCATTCCTGAAAAACTAAAACCGCAGATGAATGTCCAGATCAAGGTATGACACACCTAAGGGCTGAATTTTCTGAATCACTGTAATTTCACTCAGAATTAACTGTCTTTTCAAACAATGTGCTTTCATGTGGCAGTAAGCTTCTTTCATTTGAAGAAGTAAGAATTGAGATGCTGAACGGGATGGAAACAGTCATTTGAATAGGGATTTGCTATGATGGGATATAAAAGCAGCATGCCCAAACTGTTTTATTTAGAACAAAGCAGTCTTTCAAATTCCACTATGATGAAAATGTCGTTCCTTCTTGATTGGAACATCTGTAAAACTGATTTACTTAACCGGAGTCTGCTTTTGACTGTGGTTAGAAAAAACATCTACTTAATTGCATGTTCATTTAATGTAGGTCTGTTTACATGTGTCTCATTAACTGCCCTAAAATGAAGAAATTATAGGTCCCAAAGAGTTGGTCAGCTTATCAGTCACAGATGAACATTATGCATTCATCTGGAAGTACCAGACTAGAAGAGTCTTCTCTAAAGCACCATGGCTTTATTCACTTCATTCACTTGTTTTTGTGCTTTTCTGATTACTGAGCACTAGGCCACAAAGAAAGGTCATGAAATTAGCGTTGCTGTTTTACCTAAGCCAGAAGAAAGACTGCACGGAAGGACACTGAGAATTAGTATAACCCCTCGAAAGGGTGGTGACCACCCTTTCATACTTCTAGGCTTACATCAGCAATAAATCTAAATGAGGCAG
This sequence comes from Baryphthengus martii, assembly GCA_013396935.1. Lineage (NCBI taxonomy): Eukaryota > Metazoa > Chordata > Aves > Coraciiformes > Momotidae > Baryphthengus > Baryphthengus martii. The sequence goes on along the minus strand of VWZK01022715.1, from coordinate 4,152 downwards.
CAAATGCAACGTGAGGAGACTCCATTATGTGTTTTATTATGATTTGTTTTAAACCACTTTCCTCTTAAGGAGGTGGCTGTAGTCTGGTGTGGAAAGAAATACTGATGTCCAGTATCTGTTCACTTTAGCGTTCTATCACAATTTCTTAAGATGGCAAAGTTATCATCATAGTCCTTATTTTACTGTGATGTCATGTAACATGTCAAAGGTTCTGCTGCTTGAATGACTTTCTTTGATCCCAACAGCTGGATACTGGGAAAACCTTTCAAGCCATCATGAGATTTGACACTGATGTGGAGCTCACTTACTTCCATAATGGCGGGATTCTGAACTACATGATTCGTAAAATGGCATCCTAATCAAAAACAGCTCTGGGTACAAGCCTGCTTCTGGCAAGCACAGTAAATCTGTGGTAATCATAAATTTGAACCCTGCACCATAAAGTGAACAGGTTTTTTTGGATTGTATTAGAAGGCTTTTTTCACAATGCTGAATTTTTCTGTGTATCAGGAAACTGGACACATGCAATTAAAGTAAACGGTGTTTATTATTTGTTTTGTATGGTGGTTGGCTTGACTTACACTGCAGTGCAAAAGTCATTAAAATACTGCTGAAATCTACAGAACTCTTGAAGATCATATGCTGGTCAAGTTTGACTCTGAAGTTGTCCTATGCTCATATCAGTGGTCCAGAAATTAACTGACAGTATAAAAAACAATTTTTGTTCCTTCCTGATTACCTGATACTGACTTGCTTTCTTACTCAGTTGACCAGAATCTGAATCTAACACTGAAATTAATTATTTAGCTGTTTATTAACTTTTAAAAATGTGAACTTTTGTTGTTTAAAATCTACACCTTTGTGAAAAGGTGGACCTATTGGGGATAATATTTCTAATGGATAAAATTAAATTTATTTTCAAGAAGTTTGGTGGCTTTTGTCATGTTATCCTCCATACCAAGATGTAGAACAAAGTTTTGACTCTAAACTCTTATTGTCTCTGAAGGAGCAGTAACATAAGTCTTGACTTCTCATTTTAATTCTTGTTTCTTTGAACAATCTGCATGAGGCAGTATGAATACAAATACTGTCAGATACTGGCAGTCTCCTGTAACCCAACAGAATCCTGCTATGATGTACTTCTCTGTTTTGTGTCCTCAAGAAGACAAGCTACTGCAATGTCAGGATCCTTATCAGGAATCTGCATGGCAGTTAGTTAGCAACCAGTGATTACACTAATCCATTCATTCAAGTCAGTGACTGCCCAATCTACAATACTGCATGAAGCTATTTACAGTGATAACAAATACCCTCTTACTCAGAGATAAACGAAGCTGAAGTTCTGATTCTTATTCTTAACTGTATTTAGAAGAACTGGCACAACAACTAGCATAGTGGAGAAATTATTTCAAAGTAATATCCTAATGTACTTTAGTGCAGTCAACTCCAGCTGTATCTGGTGAAAAATCTCTACCCTCTAAGGAGGGGATAGAGATTGCACTGTACCTATAACTGTGTCGATGTTTAGAACTGGGCCAGCCACTAGCCAAATGACAGATGTTCTCTGTTTACCCTTCTCCCTCCCCAAAGGGGAACTGAAAAAGAAAATGAAACCAGCTTTTATTAAAAGAGTAATAATGAAATGAAATATATACAAAACCAGTAATTGCCCCTTTGATGACTGCTGCATCACCATCACCACCTGCTGTGGAGCAGGCATCTGGGGAAGCGCCATACTGGACTCAGCAGCAGATGGAAACAGGATTCAGGAGCTGGATTTGGGAACACACAGATCAGGATCAAGGATAGAACAGAGAGAGTCCTTCCCAAGTGCTAGTCCTTGAAGAAGAGAACTTGACCCTCTTGCTCCCTCAGCTTTAGACTGAATATGATGTATATTGGATAGAATCCCTCACTAGTCAGTTTAGGGTCACCTGTCCTGGCCCCTCCTCCCTGCAGGTGCGGCCTTTTACTTTCTGCCCCCTCAACATGGTGCACAAGATCCAGAAGTGGCCTCGGTCTGCACACACCGATCCTTGGAAGTAACTCTAAACATGGAGCATTATCACTGCTAGAAGCTGACACTGTCTGCAAAAATCTGCTGTTAACTTCAGAAAGTGCCACTAGAAGAGACTGAGCTGAAAAATAAAATCACTGAATGGAGTTCATTCTGTTCTAACTCAAACCAGGACAAACAGGCTATTCATATTTGATTACAGCAAACAGCTCCTCTAGCAAATCCAGCAGAGGTCCACTAAGATGCTGCAGGGTCTGGAGCATCTCTTGTGAGGACAGGCTGAGAGCTGGGACTGTTTAGCCCGGTGAAGAGAAGGCTTAGGGACATCTCTGCTGTTCATGTAGAAATACCTGAACAGAGGGCACAAAGATGCACCTGGGCTTTTTTTCAGTGGTGCCTAAGGACAGGGCAAGAAGCAATGAGCACAAACTGAAACACAGGCGGTTCCCTCAGAACGTCAGGAAACACTTCTCCACTGTGAGGGTGACTGAACACTAACTGGAAGAGGTCGCCCAGAGAAGCTGTGTTATCTCCATCCTTGGAGATGTACAGTCATTGTCTGGACGTGGTCCTGGGCAAACTGCTATAGGTGACAAGAAGACCTATAGAGGTCCCTCCCAACTTCAGTCATTCTGTGATTCTGTGAAACATCGTAACAGAGAGCTGTTAATACGGTCATAATCATAAGCATTATTTGGTAATAAGTATGACTCTTTGGGTTTTATTGCAAGAAAGATTCAGATATTCTCAAACACAAATGAGAGTGCTGGTGTTCTTCACACTCCCATCTCCACTGTTCACTGAAGGTAGGCTTGTTGTAGCAGATTGAATTCTTAATTACTAATGTGTTACCTCATCAGCCTTTATTACACTTCGGTAAGCTGAACTGCGGAGTTGTTTTAGTCTGAAATGCTTGCATTCAAACAGTAGGGAAAGACTGAAACTCCTCAAATTCATTAACTTCCCAGTAGTTATTAGTATAAGCTGTGAATCTTAAGACTGATTTTTTTTTTATGATGAGTCCCAGAGTAGATGGCCCTTCCACACAACAAACTGATACTCAAGGGCTGTGATTTTCCATGTATTAATAATTCGAAAGTGCTAAACTAGCCTTTTTTAAAGTCTTTGTTCCTAGTATTTTTGGAGGGGAGGCATTATCCAAACACGAATCAACTTTATTCATTGTTCTATGTTTCTTTTTTGGAAGCAGCTGTAAGAACAGCAGATTTATTAGGTAACAACTGAACGCTGAACTGAACTCTAGGACTGAGATTCAGGCTTCTTGCACACTGCATACAGTTTTCATAGTAAAAGGCATGGACTGGTGTGGAACATGAAGCAGTGCTTAAAAATTTGTTTTGTTGTTAATGACACATAACACTGTTTAAAAGAACACCACAAGTCTCACTGATTAAGGTTTAAATAATTTTTGGACTCAGAGTTAGGTTCATGTTCAAGGTGGCTTGTTTTATTAGAGTTGAGGTGTTTTGAACACATAATTCTTCTACATGCGTGCCTTACTACACTATCAAAAGCATTAAGTGAACTGAAAAGGTATTTGATCTTGGTTCCAGAAACACTGAGGATTAAACTTGTTTAATATTGTAGAATCAGCAGGTGCTTTAAGGTGTATAAGTTTAACAAGGTTTCATAACTATGTCTGCAATAATCTCTGATTTTCTGAGTCAACTCTGGGATCTGAGTGGAGAGGAGGGATTTAAACACACTGATGCCTGGACTTTGTTCCAATTATAGATCAGCTGACAGGAAATCTGCAGAATATTAGCGCGTTGAGCAATTTCAGATGCCAGTTCATAGAATCATAGAATCATATCATAGAATGGCTTAGGTTGGAGGGGACCTCAGAGATCATTTAATCCAACCCTCCTGCCATGGGCAGGGACACCTCTCAAATAGACCAGCTTGCTCAAGGTGAAATCCAACCTGGCCTTGAACACCTCCAGGGAGGGGGCATCCACAACTTCTCTGGGCAATCTATTTCAGAGCCTTGCCACCCTGAGCTAAAGAAACCACTGAAGAACTTCCTAAGATCCAGTCTAAGCACAGCCTGGCACAACATCCCTTGCAGCCCAGCACAGCCCCACCAACAGCCTGGCTCCATCCTCCTGACACTC
>VWZK01022708.1:0-13690 GCA_013396935.1 Baryphthengus martii | reverse complement strand
TCCTCGTTCCTTCAACGGCTGAAATCCAAAGAGGACTCTGTTTGTTCTACCTTTGATCCTGATCAGAGTGTTCCTGAATCCAGTACTAGAATCCAGCTCCTGAACTCAGTTCCCGTCTGCTGCTGGGCCCTGTCTAGGACTTTCGCAGTGACTACTTCACAACATCAGTGGTGACGGTGACATACTTAACATCAGAGGGGTTTGGGTTCGATACTGGGTATGTATTTGTATATGTATTCCATTTTATTATTCTTCTTATTTTCCATTTTCATTAAAGCTGTTCTAGTTTCCTTTTCTAATCGATAAGTCTCTCTTCCTTATTCCTTTTCTCTTCCCCTTTGGGGAGGGAGGGGGGTTAACAGCAGGCAGCTGTTAGGTTTTGGGGCTGTTCTGACGCTAAACCGCCACACCCTGCTTCCACTGCCTGTGCAGTTCCTTCTTGCCCTTTAGTTTGACCAGCAGATCTTGACTCAAACATGCTCGTCTCTTGTCTTCCTTGCTTAATTTCTTACAACTGAGGATCAAGATCTCTTGTGCTCTGTGGAAAGATCTGCCAGTTCTGTTCTGCTCCCTTGGCCCTGAGGGCCATTTCACAGGGGATCATATTGACTAATTCCTTGAAAAGCTTGGAATTTTGCTTTCCTAAAATTCAGAGTCCTGGCTTTACTCTTTGCCTGACCCATACCCTTCAGGACTGTGAACTCCACCAGCACGTGATCACTGCAGCTCACACTGCCTCCAACCTTGGTATCGCTGATTAGCTCACTTGCATTGATGACTATCAGGTCCAGTATCACATCCCCTCTGGTAGGGCTGTTTATTACCTGACTCAGGAAGCTATGCAAGATAAAAGGCAAATACTGGGGCTTACCATCTGGGATTTCTGAAAGGTCTGGTTTCGAGAGGAAATGGAGATGCAATTATGTGGTCATACCTTTAAATGGCAGCACTGGTATAAGCGATTCCTGCATCTTGTTGCACCCAGCCACAAGCCACTTGTTTTGTGAGTTTTAGAACACTCATTTCTCACGACTTCTCTTTGTTCCTGCTCTCTCTTGTCCCCCCACTTGACTCTTGGCTTCCTCAGCTGTGTGGATAGAGCAGTTCCTGGGGCTGTCCTGACTCAAAGAAATTATTTTAATCTACTAAATGAGTGAAAAATAAAGCAAAAAAATAATGGTGAGTGTCGAGGATATTTATTTTCCCTTAGCATACAGGACAGAGACCAACAGCATGTTACAGTCTGATGGGGAGGGAAGGGAACCAGGCGAGAAGCTGGCTCAGTGCCTGGAGAGGAGGCTGGGAAGTCAGCCGGCAGCGGCAGAGACCTCTCTCTTTTCACACTTGCAACCTCGCAGGGAGATCCTTGACTGTTGCCCGTCTGCTCAGGCAGGCTCTCTTGCAGCAGCCTTTCTTCCAAGCTCCAGCCAGGCGTGGACGCATGAGCCATCTGGGGAACGTGCCAGTGGAGATGGGCAGGGGCAGCACATAGAGGGCAGAAAGTGTTTTCTGCATATTTTCCGTGAACCACACATTCCACAGCCTCAAGTGCTTGAGACCATCCATTGCAATTCCAGTGGGTGCTGCAGGCACTCTTGTCTTTTCAGAGATGGACCAGAGGAGGCTGTCACAGGTTCCTCTTCTGTGCACTGAATTCTTCAAAATTGTCTTTATGATAGTGACCTCAGATGCTGTAAAATAAGGCAGTAAGTGTTACAGTAATTTTTCATGTAAAATATCTACATCAGAAACAGCCTTATTTTACTACTGGCAGTATTAACTCTGGGGACCAATGCTGTTTTGAGAAGCTGTGTGTGCACACAGTTGATGGCTGATTGTACTTTGACAGTGATAAGGAATTTCAGTCAGAAAGACAACACATTCGTCATGCAGGTAGTTTGAGTGCTACAGTTTGAGGCAGACCAAGTGGTATGAACCTAAGTTGTATTGCAAAGGCTTTCTGGGGATTGCTTGGACTTCTACTAGAACATAGTTTCTTTGAGTAACTATGAGTTCATTTTTTGCATGTGTGACAGTTGCATAGGGAACTGCTAAAGAAAAGGCAGCAAGGGTTTTTATTCTACATTGTTTTTAAATTACTATGGGTTTAGACTGATTAATAGCGTGTAGTCCCAGAGTAGCAGGATTCAGTCCTGGTAGTTTTTTTTAAAAGGGGGGCGGGAGGAGCAGATGGCAATCTAAACAAAGCAGCTAATTCAAAGTTAAGGTATTACCATCAGAGATTCCCTAAAAGTCTTTGAGTGTTCTCTCTTTAAAATAAGCCTGAATTGTCAATTCTTCTGGGGCCAGGCAGACCTTTATATTGCATTTAAAATCCAATATTCCATAAGGAGTAGAGAAATAGTAAATAGTCTACTTTGTCTTTTAATCAGTCAGAGATGTAGTAAAAATGTTGTTGTCAAGTTGTATATTCCTCTTCTTTTGTACTTGTCCTCCTCTTATTGCTGCCAGGTCACACTAATGGGGCTTCTGGAACAACTCCAGACTCTCTGCAATCAGTTGAGAAAAGCCTGAAAACTCCTGGGGAGATGATCCTCCGCCTGGGTCACTTGTGTCTGTCCAATATGAGACAGCTACTCCACCACTGGAGGAGTAAGCAGGGTATGAAAACCTCTGGGTTTTTGTCTCAGTGGAATAAAAATTATTTTTATAATACATATACTTTGTGTTAAGGTGTAATTTGTGCTAAGGCTTGTAACTGAAAGCAAAGAAATAAAATGAAAATGACTATTACAAAATGCAGGGGAAAAGATGTCTGTTTTAGATATCTATACACATACACATCCATATCCTAGTGAGCAAACTGTATTTTAAAAACAAGTTTGGGACCCAGGGGTAATAAAGGATCTGTTGTTGATCTTTCCAAGTTAGCATATGGTGATTAACTGCATCTATACTAATCTGAAAACTTAGTTTAGCTAAGAAAATACAGCAAGTCTGTGGCATAATGGCAAGTGCTGCGTGTGCTGCCTCCTATCTGTGTGGTGGCCCCCCCCAATGTGGCTGTGTAAGGTGCTGCTGTTTGAGCACCAGCTGTGCTCAAGACTGAGTGTGCTTGTGAGCTCTAGGGTTTGTGGTATGGACTGGTTAAATCTGCTCTTGACTCTGGCTTGAGGCCACCTCTCCAAAAGTTATAGATCAAAACATGTGTCTATGTGCACCAAGTGACTGTCAGCAGTGGGGTGAAATAAAGAGGCCACAGCTCATGTTCTCAGGCTCCTTTTTAAATGACTCGTAACTTGGAGCATTTTCTTGGGAATACACAGAATTAGGGGAAAGAAAAAAACAAGTGCTGTGAGCAAAGCATATAAACATGTGTGTATCTCCCCACCCCAATGTGTTCCCTGTTCCATTACTTGCTGTTTCTCTGCTGCCTGCACTTGCCAAGCTTCCCAAAATGGAGAGAGACATTCAAAAGCCCCTGCTTATCTCCTCCACCTTCACAACTCTCCCATTCCTAGCAGGTGATAGTAGAGCCCAGTCTGGCTCCGTGAACCTTTCTTCTGGGGCTCTGCAAAATGCAGAGGCCCAATATGTGTCATCAGATCATGTATCTCTTGTTTCTCTCCACCCTCTTTTCTGCTGCTGCACTGTTTCCTACTGTCAGGGCTAATGAGGGCACGGTCTTGGTGCTTTTCTTACCCTTGGTCTGCTTGTTGCGAATCACCCATCACTGTCGCTGTAATTTTCCGGATATCTCTGTGGGTCTCCTCTTATTCCTTAAGTCCTGCCGCTCCCCCATTTTTCTTTCTCTCTGGTTTTAAAATACACTACAGTGAAAGTACGAAAGTTGTGAAGACAGAAGGCAAATTTTAGCCATGGTACAAGCAAATGCAGCTTCTGTTCTTTGGGCGTTATGTTTGCTAACTCCAGAATGAGTTTAGCCTGTAACTGGTGCTGTTGAAAACTGTTGCAGGCAGAATTTGCATGTTTGCTTTCAAGGCAGCTGTGATAATAGCAGCCTAAACAGTTGCTCTTTCTGAGTCTTCTCACAAAGATGATTCATCTTATCCACCAGAGAGGTGATTTGGCTCAATGATGTTGTCTCTGTACCAGGACAACCGGGTAATATCCTAGACTGCTTGCAGACATTGGATCCAAACTTCCTGGGTGCACCTTCTCTAAACTGTTGCGTAAATCTGGGTCTGGAGGCTGAGTGACAGCCCTGTTCGTCTCAGCTTCCTGCAATCTCCTACGAAAAAGAGTCTTCTAGTATATATAACTGCTTGAGCAGCAGTGAAATCCACAGCTCGCGTATGTTGTGAAACAGGTGTGCCAAGAGGCACTTCTTGATGACAGAGTTTTTCATCATAGAGTGTATTTGTGATGAGCTCTTGATTAAAGTCTCCTGTTAACAGCTTAGCGTTTTGACTCAAATATGTAGAAAAGATCCTAGCCCTAAGCTCTTGTTCTTGAAGTCAGACATGCTCTATAGCCTTCTTGATATTGTTAGTGGAGTATCTGAGAGCAGGCAGCTAGACTGAACAGCGTGTTGCAAGGCTAGAAATGGTAAATGGCACTTGCTTGTGCCATCCTACTTCTTCGGAATTACTTTGGGAACTGGATTTCTTTTGGAAATGGATGAAAAGCCAGTCATTTTGCAATGATACTAATGTCTTCTGCTTTATTCCTCTATTATGAGACAAAGCAAGAGGCTAACTGGCAGCCTGGCACGTCCTAGGGACTGTGTTCCCATCACATGGAGAAGGTCCCAGCTCTCAATGACATAGTCCCCTCCGTGCATCCCAGACTGCATCACTCATCTCCTTTACACATAGTGCAAAACCTCCACACCTAGAAGAAAAAGTACTCAGAGGAATGTCCATTACTTAAAGCAAGCTTTGATTCCTAGAGTGGTCTTTTTTCCTGCAGAAAGAGCACAGTCTGGCCCAACCTTTAGAATGCACAATTTTCTAAAACAGGCAAATCTACTTGAGTTTTAAGTGAAAGCACTGGTTTTCCCTAAGGTTTCACCCTGCAGTTTAATCTTCAGTGAAACAAAATTATTAGATGCCAGATTCTTGAAAAAAATAAACCTGTATTAGCAATCAAGCCTACAAATTGTGCCTTCTGGTTGATCTCAGTAGACCCACAGCTTTGTGTAATTGAGACTGCAGCATGAAAAAGAGTTCTGTTATGGCTTCACATATTGATCAGTTCAATTTAATTTCCTCATGGGACCTGGACCGTACTTGGGGTGATGGATTGTGTTGAAGGCCTGATTTTTTAACAAAACATCTGAAGGGCTTCTGGAACAGAGACAATTATCAATACTGATGCATGTTTCCTTTCGTCAAAAGTTAAGGACTCATTAACAGGCTGTACAGCAACTGCTGTTTGCGACATGTAACTTTTTTTTTTAATTAACTTGGAGCTCCTGTTTTCTCAGCCTTATAAGCTGGCTGTTTTCAGAGGAAAAAGGAATTGGATTCCAGGTTTTGATTTTAATGGTAAGTGTGATAGCAGTATCTCCTGCACTGCTATATTCACTATCTGGGATTTGAAACCTAGATTGTATTTTAGAATGATAGTCCCATCCCATTGGTTGTGACCATGTCTAAATTGCCCATGCCCACAAATCCTAGTATTTTACAACTTTTGAAATTTGTGTCAGATTTACTAATGATGTCTGCTGCTTCTAACGTTAGTATTACTGTGTAAATTGTCTCCTGTTGTAACATTAGCGATCAAAATGTTTTAAAACTGTGTTTATTTTAGACTCTTTTACAAGAAGGAAGCTCATTGTTATTTCCCACTGTTTTACCTTTCCTATACAAAAACATAGCATTTTATTTACAACCTATTTGATGTAAGTGTGTTGCAGGTGATAAATTCATACTGCTATTTAATGTTGCAGATTGGATACATGGAAAGAAAATATGATCAAGGCAAACTTCTGTTAAACTTGATTTTAAATACAGTTTTCAGATAAGCAGCTAGAGGTTTAGTGCCTTACAGAATTGTTTTCCTCAGCTGGTAGGAGTTGCTTTTGTTTTGTTTATTCATCAGAAAACAATTTAAGTCATTTTACACCTGCTATAGTGTTTTCTGATTTCTTTTCCATTTCACACACATTATCTTATTAATTAGCACAGTTTTACTCATTAATGCCTGGATTGAAAGTCAGCAACAACATGTACCAAGGAAAATTGGAAAATATCATTGTTTCTAAGTATGGATGAATGTGAATGAGTGATAACTAGAAAAATATAGAAAGGTAACTGAGTTGCAGCAAATGTATTCGTACAACCAACCAAGTTCTCTAACTTACTCAAAATCCTATGTTGCATGTTTAGCGCTTCATGAAAAGCGATTTTTCTTCTTTTCCTGATGTGTGAACTTCTAGCATCTTTTGTTCAAGTGAGAGTTACAGTTTTCGTAATAAAAAAGAAGTAATTAGCACTGGTAACTGTTGCTTGAAATTATGAGCCAAGTGTTTCTTAGGAGGTCAGAAATAGGATGTTAGATGAAAAGAAATATATTTCAATTCTCTAGGTATCCTGGCATTCTTTTGAAATTGTGACTCATACCCAACCATTACTAGAATTCGTGATACTGAAGAGGCAGTGAATGTTTAATGGGAAATGGCTTGTATTCCTGCCCTTCAGGCTGCTGTGTACAGTCACTTCTCTTCCCCAGTTACTGCCATGATTAAAATGTGAACATGAGTAGGCTACTTCAAATTACCTTCAGCAGTGATTAATTCAGATTAATCACCTAATCTTATAAATGCTGGAGTACCAGAGGAAAAATAAGGATGTGAGAAATCCCCTAAACTCACCTAATATTTAATATATTCTAGATTTAGTCTTGCAAACATACTGTTAGGGACAATTCAGACATTCCTTCTGATGTGATGGAGCCGATGTGCTTTTAACCAACAAGTAGCTCCTTTGGTTTCAGTGGCTTATAATCCTTACTAAAACAGTGCCATTCAAAGTGGTATGTTGAATGTCACAGATCAGACAGATTACGAGCAGTTTCAGCACGCTTTAGGCCTTTGCTTGCTTCCTCACTCCTTAATTCGCAACCCGTGTTCCTCTTATTAGGGTCTGTTCCACAAGACAGCCCACCATAGGCTACTGGTCTAAACAACTGAACAGGGCAAAGAAGCAGAGTCTGCTTTTCAGGAAGAGGTTATAATTGGGTTTGTATTTTAAAGGTCACTGTTATAATATGTAGCAGGTTTGAGTTACAGAATAGACTTTTTAAAATAAACTATTTTTAGAAACCTACAGTGCTGGAAAAAAACATTATTTGGTTCTAAAATGCAAGAAAATTAAGTAAACAATAAAATGCATAGGAATGCTCTTTATACCTCCTATTCTGGAATATATGTTAATTAAGGTCTTAAGTAGCGGGACACTGTTTGTCATTGATTTAAAACGTTAATGGTACGTTTAATTATATCTCTCAATAGTTTTGGAAGATGAGGCCCTGATATGTGAAGTTATTTCCTTTTTAGATAATGTAAATTATGTTACCTTAAGCAATGCTATTTATTACATTATCCTTAAATCTCTAGGTGCTGAAGTGTTGTATATGAACATGTCAGCATATAATGAAGGTCGGCTTCAATCATCTTTCTGGATTGTTGATAAACAGCATGTGTACATTGGAAGCGCCAGCCTAGACTGGAGATCGTTGGGACAGGTAATTTAATTGAAAAGGTCCTCTTTGAGAGTAGTATGAAGAAAAAAAGTCATATTTTGAGGCCAGCAAGTGGAGATGGATAGCTTTCTTCTTCTGATAGTTTGCTGGCAAAAGTACTGGCACCAAAAACTGCTGACGCAGTTTTGATGACTCTTTCGTGTTGGCAGAAGTATATTACTATAAATTTTACTTCTTTTTGTTGGAATAGCTATCCTCAACAGTTATGCTTTGGGTTACATTTTAAAAATGTGATTGCCTTTGTTGATTTCTGTGATTATTTTTTTGTTTGAAGGTTGTAAGTTCTAGTTTATTTATTAAAAATGTTGAGCAAACCTGTTGGAAAACAAACTGCTATGGAAAATCCATGGTAATGTTGCGAGCATGACCTAGTCCCTCTCATCTGTTATTTAAATAAGGAAAAGTAAAATTTTGAAAGACTTTCAAATGGTTGGTGGGTATTATCCTGAAATACCCACCACCCTCGGGGAGCGAGAGATTTATGGGTGCAGGAAGTCAAATAGCATGATGTTTTTGAAGATTGTATGTATTAGAGAGTATTCCATATTTTGATTCCCCATAAAGGTGAGAGTTGAAGGATGTACACTAAGGCCTCTGCCAACAACTGTTGCTGAGGACTCTCTGTAGTCTACAACCATTTTGAAGAAATAATTCATCAGTAATGCAGCTTATTTGCCTTCTTATAGGTATATGTAGATTTTTTCTTTCTGTTTGCAACAGTCTCAGGATTATTAGCAGCTGTCGTTCATTTTTGCTCCATACCACTGACTGTGTGAGTCTGCTCTTGGTCATATTTAGGGAGTAAAACCTATGCTTTTAGATCTCAGTAACTGAAATGCACAACAGAGGGAAAAAAGAAGCAGATAGTTATTAGTTGAATTAAAAACCCCTTACTTTCTATATATAACCAGAATCTCAGAAACACGTAAATAATTTTGAACACAGGTTCTGATGGTTTTGTAAAGAAGAAAGTGTGGGTTGGTTGTGTTGAAATTTTTAGTGTTTGTTTTTACCTAAGAGGTTGAAAGTCTGAATAAAAACAAATCAACCATTTTAGTAAAGAAAGAGTGAATAAATACTTTTTTGTTGTTTCTATATGTATTCATTTATTTAAAGATAACTTTTTAGTGTGTAGAAAGAAGTCTAGAAAACTGGTAGAAAAGAGGATGTTGCTAGCACACCAGAGAAAGTCTTGGATGTTGTATTTTTAGTCAATGTAAAAACATATAGTTTGGGCTTTTGGACAGTTTAGAAATTAGATGTTTATACACTGTGCCTTGTGAGCTAAACTGTTTCTATGTCATAACAAAATAGCTCTTCACAGAACTGTTTGGCTTATAAATAGTTTAGCTTTGTAGCCTCTTGTAATTGGGGTTTTGAGTACCAGTGAAAATACTAAATGTGGAGAAAAGAAGAACATCTACCACATAGACTATTATTTTATTATATTTAATGATTGTGTTAATGATTTTCATCACAAATGCTACAGTTCCTTATAGGTCTGGTCTTCTCATAATGAAGTAAACCTTAACTCTTGTAACATACATGCATTAAACTTTGATGTCAGTTCTCTGTGGGCCAGTGTTTCAAATGTGATTCCCTGCTGTTAATTTTATTACTCTCTTTTTTTCTCCATGTATTTAGATTTTTTTTTTCATCTTACTGTCACATAATAGTATATTTTTATATGAAGCGATGAGATGAATCTCAGAAGAATATCTATACAGAGCTAAAAGAAATCTCTCTGAATTGCAATTAGAAAGAATCTGCTTTCAATCAGTTGAGAAATGTACACTGAGATTCCAGAAGAGCCAAAGGAAATGAGATGCTTGGCTCCTGTTGACATCAGATAGAGTATCTGATTCGCTTACCCCAGAGTTACAGGTTAATAAATCAGTCTAACTGTCAAGGAGATCTGATATGCATCCCTAAAACAATAATCTGTCTTGAACTTTTATTTTCACTTAAGAGGCAAAGTGAGCATAGAACTCTGTCATTTTATTCTGAGTGCTTTTCTCAAGACGAATTGCTTTGCACATGCATAGGATCTAATTTTAAGATCTACAGTGAGCTGAGCCCTCATTGAGGAAACACACCTCCCACAGGTTCTCATTCCCAATGTAGCTGCAAAGGAGGGATCAGGTCCCTCTTCTCTCAAAGCGGTCTAAATGAGGAATGACTGAGTTTACATGGGAAGTGGCAGAGCAGATAATGCCAGGCCTGTCCAGACCCATGCCCTTGCACTTGCACTGCCTGCAGTAGTGGGATAGGGCTTCTGTGATTTTGCAATGGGAGGCAGGGAACTCTCTGCAGATGCTACTGTGCATTTCCTACTGTATCCTGATTTACCTGCAGGGAAAGAACCATGAAAAGGCAGACTGAGCTGTTGATTAGTCACACATGATCTCTTTAAAAGCTCACCCAACTTCCACAGTAACAGAAATTGTGGTTATTGAATCAGCAGACCACTTTGGCCAGTATTGCTAGAACTTATAGAAAATCACAGAATAAGTAGATCTCTGCTGTTCTAGAAACTTATGGTACTTTGGTGTATCAAGCACAGCACTCGTCTTCTCAAACAAAACGTTCACTGTAAGTCAGTCACCTTGTGGCTTAACAATGTCTCGTTATTTAGTAGCATGGTTCCAGTGTGAATGCATCCAGTTTCACATCTAACACTATCTAACATGCAATTAAAAGCTTAAGATTTTAACTGTACATCATTGTCATATCTTTTCACACGCCTTCCCTCGTATTTTCTATGTGCACACTTATGGCTTCCTCAGTACTGAACCTTTGCCTACATCAGGACAATACACTGCACAATTCATATAGGAGCACCTACCTGTTTTGCTGGTATGGCAGTTGCACTAGAGGTGCAGCAGGTCTCTACAGTATTTCACCCCGGGCTATAGTCCCAGACCCTCCCTATCTGTTGCTTGCTACAGGCCTAAAGATGCAGAAACACTTCTCTAACATAGCAGTGCAGAGCATTTAACATACAGCAGCTCAGCACACTGGAGAATGCGGTAGATGTAACTGGATTTTATTGCTATTTTGTCCCATTACGGGGAGATTTAAAAAAACCAGCCAAAGTCTATTAGCATCATTGTTCACTTGGGAGCCTGAGCCGAAACCCGAAATGGTAATTTAACTTTTAACAACTCCTCAGAAAACAACATCAGGACTTAGATGCCCAAATGTGTCAGCTTTGTGGAGAATTCTTCTCTACATTTGTAAGCTAGACACTAGAAATCGATCTCATATGAGACTTAGTGAGCGGTGTTGCTGTTTTCTTGACTTGCCAGCACTGACAAGAAGCAATTCTATGATTTCCTTTAAAAGTAAACTTTCTGCATCAAGGAGAGATTTTCATATTCTGCATATATTACTTAGGGAATAACCTTTAAAGTTGCATATATCTTTGTGTCTTCACTGTTAAAGTTTTAATACTTGCCAGAGTCTCAGCTTTTAAATTATGGGCAAGGCTGACAGCACATTATCAGAGTAGTAGGACTATGTTTCAATTAGGTTGCAAATTCTAATAATTTTGGCTGAAATCATCTATGGCAGCTATCTGCTTCAGTTTGCAATCAAACCCCACAGCCAAATGAAAAATATTGTTTAGACTTCCTGAGAACAGAATTATAAAAAAATTAGGTAGTTTTTCATTCATAGCAAAATCTTGTCTTTGAACAGGTCTACATTTTGTGTCAGAGATGCATCTTTTTCTGTTCTTATCAATATATGACAAATACTACCCAACTACATAACCTGTTGAAAATTCTGAGTTATAAACAGCCAGATTTTTTACCGCTTTCTTACAGAGGTATCACTTTTTTAGACATAGTAAGCTGAGTAAGATTTTATAGAGTGAAATAATCTTTCTACCGAGGTAGATTCTTTCTGGTATTTTTTTATAAACTGATACAAAGGTGCAAAAACAGAATTAACAAGTCTTACATGTTTAATAGCTTGATGAAAGACATCTGGAGATATGGTCTCTTATTCTTTGTGGTACTGCCTTCAAAATGTGATTCAGGGAGGTACTAGAGGAGGAAAATTATGAAGCTAGTTTTAAATCACATTTTGAACTTATTTCATATAGGAGATCTATGTGATCAGCTGTAAAACTTCCACATTCCAATTCACTGACATGTATTCGGTAATGGATGCAATTGATAAAATATTTTCCCAAAGTTCCCAGGCTTGCACCTACTAAGAAGTTAGTCTTGTGACTATCAGCAAGCCCAACAATGTCATTGAGTCATAACTGTGCCATCTATTTAAGTATGTATTTAAGATAATGACTTGTTGAGGTCTATTTTTATTGTGCAAAATATGTACATCTATGTTAAAACATTTGACTGAAAAAGTATTCACGCAAACATACCTGAAATTAGGTGCATTTACTAATTAATTTTTGCCTGTGCTTTGAACTAATGAGAATTATGGTGGCCATGATACCATATTCTATTTTCTAGTTCATTGACCAGATAACTTATTAATGTACTTAAATAGCTTATATAAAAATTTTTATAATTCATATTGTTAAAGCAGAGCAAGAGCTAAAAAAAAAAATCATATAATTCTTTTGTTCCATGACTTCCTTCAATAGTTCCAGCAAAGCTTGAAAATGTATTTAGCTCCTTAATTCTGTTAAGCATAAGTTTTGTAGCAAAAGACAGAGAGAACCTTTAATCAACTCAAGAAACACTTCTGGAACTCTTTGTACTAACAAAATTTGTGGATAAGTTTTATTCACACATGAATAATTGAATCCAGTGGGTAAATAAATATAATGGATTAGTTGAACCACTTCAGAAAATACTTTAATGTGCAACCAATAATCAGCCCTTGGAAAATCCTATTACTGAAAATTATTGAAACAAGTAAAATTAATCCAATTGTCTTCACTGGAAGTGGAATCAGGCTAATATTAAATATTCTTGTAGCAGTAAAAAATAACTTTAATCGTGAATACTAAGAGGTAGCAGGTAGTTTGTGTGTGGGTTAGTGTCCAAATTTGAACATTCAAAGTCTCAAGAAGAAGCCTGCTGCTTGTAATCGGCTTGCAAACCACCCTGTAATGGGTGAAGTCTGACTGTAAACACCTGGACTAAATAAAAGTGGCATGTCTAGAGTCCTCCACTTACTGAAGAGAAACAAGACAGAACCACCAGCTAGGGGGCTGCTCACACCTTGTGCTTATGCACAGAAACTGTTTAGATTATGAGAACTGTTTAGAAAAGTGAATCAGAAAATAATGAGTGTCAGAAAGGAGTGATCTTGGAAATAAGAAGGTGAAGTTCCTGGCTGGAGGAAATATCCTGGAAGCGTGGGAGATGCTGGAGAACAGGGAGTTGTAAGGTGATGGAAGCCAGGGGATATACCAAGGACACTGGCTGGTGATGCCAGAAACAGGTAATGGTAAGCAGCCATGCAGCAAAGGAAGGGCCTGACTTTCTGCCTGAGCATCCCAGGCCAGCAGCCACCTCTCTGCAGGGATGGAAGGCATGGATGGAAGGTGTGAAAGATAATCAAGTAGTTGCAAAAGCCCTAATCTTGTTAGTTCTTAAACAAACCCCAGTATCCAGACCAACTGAGGGAAGTAATTTACTCTATTTTGCCTGTGACATCTTCCATCCACTATCATCTAAGCACTATCTCAAAAAGACCTATTTAAATTCTGACTCAGCTGACATCAAGAAGAAGTTTCTAAACAGACTCATGGTTTTCTTTCTTAGTTAGCGGTGTAAAAACTGGTAGCAGTTGATTTTTCTTTTTAAGATGCCTCTTAAGTCCATATATTTTCTGGATTCTTCATTCTTCTGATTGTTTTAAAATCAGACTAGTTTAAGCTAAATGGCTGTAAGATGTATTTTGTTAAAGACAAGCTGTAAACCAGGCTGTAAAATACCTTTTTTTTTTTTTTTAAGATCAAAAAAACCAACCATGTGAATTTGCTCTCAGGATTTCATGTGGCAGGAATAGGATT
>VWZK01022705.1:0-20642 GCA_013396935.1 Baryphthengus martii | reverse complement strand
GACAATAATTTTTTTTTTAAATCCATAATTTTCTGCAAGCAGTATCATTTTCCCTGAGCTGAAATATAAGCAGAGTGTTCATTCTGTAAAAGGTAGGAAAAGAAGTCTAAAAACGTTTGAGAAACTTCAGTTACTAAAGTGATATGTAGTTATAAGAAAAGTACGATTTTTCTACCTGAAACTTCAGTTTTTGTAAGTTAGGTCTTTTTTCTGGATTTTTCCTCTGTTTGACATACTTAATTTGATTTAAGTACTCTCTGAAATGGCACTTCACACAGCATTACCCAATTCAATCTTTTGAGTTCGTAGGAGAGCAAAGAACAAAAGGTGCAGGAGTGTGTGGTAATAGTTCAAAGTGACAATGCGGCTTTGGAGGACAGTCAAGCAACTTTTATTTCTGTCAAGCAGTTAAATGTCTGTTTCTTCCTGTTCCCATTCTTCTTCTTCTTCTTCTGAGACTATCCAGACACACAAATGTTCAAATACAAAGAAAAAAAGAGACCTTTTTTTCTTTTTAGTTTTAAAGTTAAGGAGATTCTTTAGTCAAATGACAAACGCTTGTTTCTGATATTTGTTATGTTGAAGAGCACTTTAGTCTATTATTTTCTTTTGTCAGTTTATGGAGTCTATATTAGATTTTAAGTATTGTCATAACAGTTTATTATAAAAAAACAGATGTTTAAGAAATAGAGAGATTCTGTGGGATTTGGGAAAAAGAAGGGAAAACATTAGGTTTCTCATGAGCTCAGTTCAATTCCCCGCTCTCTTTTAAAGAAGTAACACTCTTGGCTCTGTTCCCAGCATGATCTGATCAGGGAATGAACATAGTTTTTGCATAATGATCAACTTTTGGACAGATGAACACATACTGTGCAAAAAGCAGAGCACGGGAAAGGATATTAATCTGCCTAGTCATCTAGAGAAAGTCCTGTTTTAGTCTAAGAGTGTGCTTGTCAGTAACGGTAGTTTCTTCTACCCTCACTCAAACTTACAAAAATTTCCATCAGTTTAACTAGAGCCAAGGGTCCTGTATTGGTGGTGGTGTAGGAGAAGTGTGTGGATTTCTCCCAAGGGAACAACTTCTGAGATACTTCTTTGGTTTGGGGATGTAGAGATTAGCAAGTGGGTGCTTGGTATTCTCCACAAGCAGTAAACCTATGGCAGAGATTGACTCCATCTCATTAACACGTTCTCCAGCAACACTGAAGTGAGTAATTTTGTACTGTAAAGCAGTGGCAGTTCCGTAACTCATCCATATGGTAAATAAAGAAAATAAAAGTGCATCATCCTTTGAATTTCCCCAACATCGCTCATCACTTTTGTTTGCAATATCTTGTGCTTGATAGTGTGGCCAAATCTGTAGCGTTAACAAGTTATACTATGTCATTATTCATTGTCCCTGCCTTTATATTTCATATGCGTAAAGGTAGGTGTGATAAATGACACAAAAATAAATATTTTTTAATGAACAGGAAGAAATAGTACAGTTTTGTAGCAGTAGCTATTGTCAAATATCTGGTCAGGTATTACATGTGCTACATCTTAAACTACACTAATAGTACTAAGGATTACAGTGTGTTGAATTTTACTAATTCAGAAGTCTAGTCTTGTAATAACTTAGTGAGTTTTAATTAAAAAATGCTGTCCTTAAAGTATAAAAGTAATACAGCATATTTTTAGGCTGGTATTTTTTTGGATCGATCACAAATTGTTATTGTTCTGGGTTGTGTTAATGTGTATTTATTTTCTTAATCTGATACAGGTATCAAAACTGATGAGTTTATGAATAATAAGAAGTCACACGAGGTACAAGTGATGTCAGAACTGGTAGACAACATAGCAAATTATTGTGGTGTAAAGCAGGTAAGAAAGCATGTCTTACCGTATGTTACTGTGTACCTTCCAAATTATTCTCTGTCTTGTGTTCAAATACATCATTTTGATATTCTGTCACTGCTGTTCTTTTTTTGTAGCTAAAGAAAAGCCCTTAGGGCCAAGCTGAAGGACGGTTTTGTTTACTGTGTATTGTTCCCAAGGAGCTGCCTTTCAATGAGTCATAATCATTTTATGACTCATGAAAAATTTTAAGAAATGATCATCTTCTATATGTTGAGCAGCTAAAAATTGTACTGCTTTTTGTTCCACACAGGTGCTGCCTTGTTTGTCAGTAATATTGCTGGCAATTTACCATAAGCATCAGTAGGAGAGCAAAAATTCATTCTTCTCCTTCTGTCAGACACACAGCAGTGCCGCATACAGACCAGAGCAGAAAATCTGCAAAATTTCGAAAGCTCATCTTATGCTGGCACAAGAGATTTAAATTGTTTTGTACTGTTTAATGCTGTTCGGTTTTTTAACATGGATTGAGATCTATCAGTTAGGATTTTAGTTATGACCTTTTTAGTTTGAAGAGAGACCAGAGTAAGCAGAGATTAACATAGCAGAGTATGCATGAACTACATTTGGTATAACCCCTATGAGATCTGCACACCCAACACCGTTATCACCCAGTGATTATTCTATGAATTAGTTGTTTCATACATCAGATGGCAAATTCATCCTTGTATGGTGAAGAATTGCAGGATTCCTTCCTCAAATTTGATTGTAACTTACCCTTTTTTTTACGTATAATTGATTGCACAGTGCACTAGATCACTGTTGCTTTAAAACCTTGTAATTGTTTACTTACTGACTGATCTGTTGACAAAACACAAGCATCACAATACTTGACTTTTTTTAGTACCATGTTTCACATTTTGTTAGATGAAAGTACACCAGTTCCATTTCCTCAGTTCACATACGTGTAAATCTTCTGTAAGCTTTTTCAGTGTTAAACTTTCTGTTAGATTCTGTATCTTAGACCTTTGTTACTGTAAGATTAAATTTTTTCATATCTGGATGAACTGAGCTAGTTTAATCATTTTAATCTCTGTAGTGCTAGTAACAGGCTAATGTAGCTTTACCCTCACTTTAAACAATCGATGACTAGTGACTCTGGACATTGGATTGCTTTCTGCATCTGAGCTGCACTTGCTTTCTGTGCAAGGGACTGTAAGTGTAAATGGAGACTAATTTCCTTCAGCCTAGTATTCATTCTCACAAAGATTTGTGGAGAACAAACTATATTTGTTTAAAACCCAAAATTAATAAAGTATCTTCCCAAATTTTGTGCTGAACGTATTCTCTCTAAGCCTTTTTTTTTTCCTAGGTAAATATGTCCAAGTATAGTTTAAAATTAATGTATCACATGTGGATAAGGGAGAAGAAACAGCTGCAATTGAACAGACAAGTCTGTATTATCATGATCTCTGGTATCTCTTGTCCCCGATACTGTGCCTGGCCTTTGTAATGAGAGAGTGCTAGTTGGCCTGCTTCATACCTGCACTGAGGGGGATGGCTAAAAATGAATGGTGTGGCCAGTTGTGGGTCAGGGCTAGAGTACATGGCCGTGCTCTGTTCAGTTTAGTGGTAGAGATGTATCGGCAGCATCTTGAGTTGCTGCTGCTGCCATAGACTGGAGGACAGGCTCCAAAACTTGGATTCAGCTCCAAGTTACTGAGGCTGAACTTTCATTAAGAAGTTATTTGGCTCAGACTGAGTTTAATTTAGATAATGCAAATGGTTTGGGTCAGGCCTGTGGCATCCTTGGAAACAGAGATCAAAACTGAATCCCGACCATCTGTTTTGTGAGGAACAACTAAGGAAGGCAAAGTGTTGGGCAGTCTTCTCCTTACAACTGGGATTATCAAGTAAACAAAGATTTGCATTTAAGGCCAAATATTACTGGATGAGACACAATCAATTTATGAACATCTGTGATCACTGAAGAGCGATGGAAGGTGATCTCTCCAGCAGCTCTTTCAAGAGCCAGCCGTGGGGACAAGGGTGGGTGTCCTCAGCAGCTGTAAAGTGGATGTGCTCTGTAAAGAATAGAAATAGAGTAGCAGCAGATTTGTGAAATTAACTTCTATCATTAGCATGTTTTTTGCCTTGCTTACCTTTTCCTTCAGGCGAGTATTAGTTGTTTCAGTGTTGAAGACTTTCACATACTGAAAAAACTGTAGGAGAATGTGGTTTGCTTGTAATGAAATACTAAATGCTCTCTGTGTTTGCTGAAAGATGGTGTTTCATATAGCATTTTCATTTAGATTTTAAGTCATTCCTGGGAGATTCAGGAACGAAAGGAAAGGAAAATCCATGTTCAGAGAGTGAAAAAGTAGAGACATCTTAATGACCTAACCTAAGTCCCGATGTAGCTGGTTACTAGTAAAATCTCAAACCAGTCATTATTAAGTACCTGTCTATGTGCTGCAATTTCATCCAGTGATTGTGCACTTTTATCAGATGGCTCAGAGTATCTTTATACAGAGATACAGTTTCTGTTTATTTTTTTAAAATATTGTAACATTTAATGAATAATATTATTGCAGTATATCACTGAATATGAAATGCCGACTGCTCTATATTAACTTTTTTCCATTTTAGTCATACACCATAACAAAATTCATTTGTGCGAAGTTACAAATCCCTCCTATATGAAAAGAGCTTTCCCATTACATAAAAAAAAAACGAAAAGAAAAGCCTCCTTCTCAATCATTAAAAAGCAACTCCGTTTGTTTTGGTTACCTTTCAACTTAAAAAAATACAAGAATTGTAAAGTTTATGAGAGTTTTTTTCCTATTGATTTTTTTCTGTCCTCCTTGCAAAACAAAATATATGCAGCATTTAATTAAAAAAAATCTAAAGCTATGAAAACACATGTTTTACAGCAGCACGTGTCCTCAGGGTGTTTCTTTCAGATATTACAGATCACTGACAGCTTGACAAATGCCCTCCATTTCACCTCCATACCCATGATGTATAATGGGTGGTAGAGGATATTGCTCTCTTGTGGTATTTTGTAACACAATGCAATAAATAGTAAAATGAGAATAAAATCAAAAAAATTATTGCTACTGTAATCACTTCTAGGTTATGATTTGAATAAAAACATTAAAGCAAACTAATTAAAGGAAGGTTTTTTCAGTTGTTTACTGCCCCTTTTAAGCATCGTTCCTATTGTACAATTGGAACTTTATTATATAAAGAAGTTCTGGATGAAACTCTGAAAAGAAGCAGGTGATCATTCCTCTGTGCTTAAATGCACATTTGTTTTCTTTAACGTATTTGTGAAAGTTTTGTTTGGAAATCGCAGCATGTGCAGCAATGGTTGCGATATATAATGTAGATATGATATAGTTCCGCATTTGACATCTACTAAATTTATGATTTGGTGCTGGGAAATGTTGGAATGCTTCTGGAAACAAAGTTCTTGATTGCACTGTGCCAGAAGCTCTGTTTAAACATAGTACCCATGGAAATTTCATTTTTAAAGTTCATGCTTGGCAGATATGCTATGGATTGCTGATTACCTGTCCTTATGTAATCAAGAGGAGGGTAGAGAGGGGATTACTTTAATACTGTCTATTTGTTTAGCACAAAATCGTTGCATGCTTATTTTTAGTCAAATTTTCCTTTGAATTTAAAACTCTTCTCCCAGTGCTAATTTAACAATATATTACTGTTTGCGTTTTCGCTTGGAAACAACTGAAAAAACCTTACCCAAACAGCAGTTTGTCTTTACAGCCACTAGAGGTCTGATGTAGAAGTTAGGAATAATTCACTTGCTGACTCTGGTTTCCAAACACTGCCTTTCACAGAAATAATTAAAAAAACTTGTAGAAGCAGAGGTGTGCGTATTCTGCATAATAGTAATATTTGTTAGATAAAATAGTTGGTAAAATTATTCCTTGAACGCTTTTCTTTCCTTCGCTTTTCAATAGTCTAGGAGAGTATTGGTGATAAATGTGATAAATAAATGACATTTTCAAAAAGTATGCTTAGATTTTATCATATTTCACTAAATCCACACCAGCACTGATTTCTTTCAAGAAACGTGAGGATTGCAGCAGATCTAGATGACAGATATACAGCAGTATCACAAGACAAGTTCAGATGAGAAAGCCATGTGCAGCCTGGGTGAACATTTTTTACCTAATTCAGTGTATTCTCCACTGGTTTATGTAGTCTTTAGTGGCATTGTTTCGATTTTTTCTTTCTAATTCCATGGCTATACAAATCATTAACTTTCTTAGAGTAAGGAATAAATATTTCTTTTTTATTTCAGTAAGAGTATTCATAGAATCGTAGAATGGTTTGGGCTGAAAGGGACCTTTAAAGGTCATGTAGTCCAACCCCCCTGCAGTGATCAGTGACATCCTCAGCTAGATCAGATTGCTCAGAGCCTCACTCAACCTGACCTTGAACGTTTCCGAGGAAGGGGCATCTGTCACCTCTCTGGGAAACCTGTTCCAGTGTTTCACAACTCTCATTGTAAAAAATTTCTTCCTTATATCTAGTCTAAATCTACTCTCTTTAATTTAAAACCATTACTTCTTGTCCTGTCGCAATAGGCCCTGCTGTGAACTGTCCACATCTTTCATATAGGCCCCCTTTATGTACTGAAAGGCTTTACTGTGCTGAGTCTTCTTACTTGATAAAAAACTATGCAGTTGAGTTTAAGAGGGATGCATGTAGTGTATGCTTCCATTTGGACTCACAAATATCAGTGTAAGCTTTCTTATGAACATGAGACGGACCAAGAACAACACAGAGATGTTCTTGAAACAAACACTTTCAGGAACATTTACAAAGAAGTCTGTCTTTCTGGTCAATATAGTTTTTGGTAGATACCTGAGCAGAAGCCAACATTATCGTTTTCCTTCCTTGGAGAAATGTCACTCTGCCTATTCTTGTAAAATATTTTGTTATATATTTATTACAAATTAAAACAGACACGGTCTAAAGATGCGATGATGTACTTAAAGGTCTCAGGTTACCCTTGTTTCTACTACTGCTCTGTATAGTTTTCCTTCCTGTGTTATGTCAGTCACTGAACTAGCATATGCTGTCAACTATGAGATAAACTAAACTGTCAGGTAGTTATTCCTTCTATTCACACCTTCCTTCAGAGCAGGCAGTGGAAAGCACATGTGATATCTGAGCCCCTTTGTTTTATTACAAAAGCTTCCTCATGTTAATAAAAGTTGTATGGATCATTGTCACAGAATGGGAAAGCATTGTAAATAAGCATTCTGACATAAAATGGGGTATCAATAGCATCTGTCCTTAGGTCACATCTGAAGTGATTAAGTTAGGCACTGAATCTGAAGATGCTTATTTCTGTACACCTAGTGGTAGTAAACTCCTTGGTATGGGAGCTGCATGTCTGAAGCTAAATACCATGACTGCTTTCTTTGCTAACTGTATGCTGATACAGTTTAGCAAGGGCAGGTGGTGTTGGTGATGATTTATGCTTATTTTCTTTAGCAAAAGGAAGTTCTCTATCACAAAATATACTGAAGGTCTTTTCTAGGTCTGACTTCTAGGGAAGTCAGGACATGTGCGTTGCTAAGTATTGCATTGCCTGTTTTATGGAACAAATCAGTTAAGACTTAATTCTGTGGTTTTAAGTCAGAAGGTGGACCAACAAAGCAGAAGAGCTAAGTATATTAGGAGGGATGGATGATACTGCTAAGGTAGCTATTAAGTTCACGCTTAAATTTTTAGACAATTATTTTGCATTTAATTGATGTGTGTCTTGTTGCTCATTAATATAGCAAATTTTATTTTCTTTTTTCCCCATTATCTAGGTGATTGACATAGGTTCTGGAAAAGGCTACCTGAGTTCATTTTTGTCCATGCAATATAACTTAAAGGTTTACGGAATTGACTCCTCGAACACCAACACCAATGGTGCTCATGAAAGGAACAGAAAATTGAAGAAGCACTGGAAAGCATATCAGAGTCGAGGAAGAGTAAACCTCAAAAGCCAGAGACTGGAAAAGGCAAAGGACAGGCCAGTGGAAAGCAAAATTAAATGTAAAGCAAACAATGGAAATCCCTTAAATAATGACAGCAGTCTTCAAAGTCAGGACCAAGTGACTATTCAAGATTTCGTTCCTTCTTGTGGTTTCACAGAAGCAGCCACATCTGAAACCAGCAAACAAAATGAAGTTGATCTAGTGGCTCACACACAATCTAATGAGAGCAGACTTTCTGAAGAGGTTCTTGCAGTTCTAAATGTCCTGCCTGCTTATGCTGTAGAAGTTTTCTCTTCATCTCAGTGTAACTGTCGGGAACTCTCTGAAGAGGAGAAGGCACGAAGAAAAATGGCATCTCTCAAGGCTAAAGCAAGCAAGTCAAGTGAATCAAACCTGTATCTCCCATTGACCTCTTGCATCACTGCAGAAACAGAGCTCAGTGACATCATAACAGATCTGGAGGTTATTTTACTAATATTTGAAGTAGATTGTCTGTAGTCTTTATATTGCCATTTTCATTTCTACATACTCTTTGCTGAGTGTGCATAGAGCACTGTGTTTCTCAGCCAATTAGCAGAAACATGCCTAGCAGATTCAGATTGCTTTTCTATTTTAATATATTTTAATATAATTTGGAATATGTAAAGCAACCTTTAGAATTTATGGTGAGATAATAATCAGCTCTCAAAGTTAACAGCATAAATATTAGCACATTCAGGTACTTTACAATTTTGATTATAGATAACACCTGATTATTATGGAAACAGGTACATTTACCAGGTAGATGGTTATATTAAGCACTGGGATTTCAGTTTTCCTGTTTGTTTTTTTTTTAATTATTTTTTTGTTTTTATAATTTCAGTTAAACTTTGAGAATTTATTGTATATAGTACTTCAACATAAAGAGTTTGCGAAGAGCCCGATTTGCAAAGAATGTTTTTGTATTTTTACTTTTCAGAGTTACTTTAAATTCAGTAATTTACTAGCTGACAGGGATTATGCCTGCACGAGCAAGCCCAAGCTCTGCTGCCCAAAGGCAGTGACACAAGTCTAGGAGCTGTATGGCTGTTTAGCTCCTATGCCTGAGCTAATGTACATTGATTGGGTAGATACATTTGGTCTTTTATGGAAAGATAAAAGCTGGTCTGTGTTCAGTAGTAACTGAATTATTATATTCAGGGATGTAATTCATATCTGATTCAAGACCATAGGTTTGTGCTGATGGCCCTATAATTTGAGATAATAAATGCTACTGACTCTCTGAAGAACATGTGGAGCAAGCTCATGTCTGTCTTCAGAAGACACCGTGAGCAGCAGCGTTTGTTGACGAAACATATGCCTTTGCGTTTGCACAGTTGGATTTTGTATCCTCTTAGCATGCAATTTGTAGGATGTAAAAGGCAGAAGAAATTGGTATCACTGCCTTTCTTTATTAAGAAAAGATACTGTAAGAAAAGGTGAAAGCTTCGTGTGCTAAAAAGTCATAACGAAACTGCACATTATGTGTGATGAATGTGTATGATTAAAAGATGAAACTATGTAACTATTTACATGTTTTAAAAGCATTTTGAGAATTTTTATAATGAAAAATTTTTTTTAGAAATAGTTATACAAATATTTACAGTTTTTTATTGTAGCCATAAATTGATTTTTTTTCCTCAAATTCTTCTAAGCTGGGTACAAACGGAGAATGGGTAAAATTGATATTTACTGATTTATACCAGAAGTTCTGAAATTAATCTACTGATGAAATATGAGTATGGGAATGCATGTTTGTATGTAGCCCAGGACTAATATTGAAATATGAATTTTGCTGCACTTAAGCTAATGGTCCAGAAAGTACTTTCAGTTATACCCAGGCAACTTCACTAAAGTCAATGATGGTCCAAAAGTGTACCAGACACAGACAGACTGCCCTTATATTGTTCAGAAGTTTTGAGCATTGTAATGTATTTCCTCTGTCTTGCATGTGGTAGCCATCTTCCTCTAGTTTTCTCCTGAAAGAAGCTCTCTTAACTTTTCCTTTCCTGGGGTTTAAATGCGGCCCTCACACATGTACATCTTCCCTTAGCTTCCAGACTTTACTCATGTTCATTATTGATGTAATTTCATGTGGAAAAAAGCTTTATGGAATGGTGATCTGATCCTGACTGATAGGAAGGAAGTTTTTAAAAACTATGCTGGACTGAAATTAAACTTTTGCCACCTAAAAAATTTGGATCCTAAGACAAGGAGAGGGCAAGCACAGAGAAGCAGCACAGGGTAGAGGTTGAGAAGGGGGATGAGAAAAATAAAAAAAAAAAAACACAGAGGAAAGGGGAAGTTTTACTGTTTCTCACATACATATATTGTATAATACAGCTGAGTGGGAAAATCATAACTAGAACAGCAAAAATAGATGTGCATATCAAGTCAGAATGATTATAGAAATATATCCCAGTTGAATCTCTCTGGGATAAATTCTTGTTGATAACCTTGTTAATAAATAAGGCTGAAATTCAAAGCAACATCATGGAGATTCCAACTAATAATGTCAGAAGGGAAGTATCTCCTTATGAGTGGTGAGAAGAGGGATAATTTGGGTGGAGAACTAGAGGGAAAAGGGAAACTGAAGAAAAAGGAAAGCAGGACATAGAATGGACAGAAGAACAGAACATCTGAAGCTGAAGTTCTTTGTGCTATGGAAGCAAATGCACATTTTTCGTTGAATAGGAGTAGGCACACTGCAAAACTGACAGCACTACAGTTTTGGAATAACAAAGCCTGCTCTTCACGTTACATCTATATTTAGGAAGTGGTTTTGATTTCAGCCACTTAAAAGTAGCGGAAATGTCATAGATGGGTCTAGCCAGATTCACAGCAGTAAATTTGAAGTAAGAAAAGGAAGTAGCAGTGATAGTAATAAAAATAACAGGAAAGCTAGGAAAGGCAAGAGAAAATGATCTCCATGTAGGTGTTCCTTTCCATGCAGGTAAACCAGCTGCTGTTCAGTCTTGAACTCCTGCTTCCTCATGGCTGATGAAGGTGAAGAGCCGTGTTGCTCCTTGCCCGAACAAAGGGATGAGCATCTCTCCACAGAGGCAATGCACTGTGTTTTCTTAGCACTGAAGAGCTTTTATTATGCATTGAAAAATTCTGGAACAGAACAGCAGGAGTCCTCATAGAGTTGTGCATTTAAGCCTTACAACTCGATAACAATTTGCAGCATGCTTAGATTTTGGAGTTTGTTGTTGTTATCTGTGCTCTTTGAGTTGAAGAGGGAGATGCTTTATTGTTGCTTTTTTTTTTTTTTTGTCTCTTTTCTCTCTTAGGACTGTATGATGGTGGGTCTACACACATGTGGTGATCTTGCTGCAAATACACTACGTATTTTTACTGCCAAGCCTGAAATCAAAGCAGTTTGCAGTGTAGGCTGCTGCTACCATCTGTTGTCAGAACAGTTTGAAAACCAAGAAGGTAATTCTTCTGAGCTTAACTTGTGGCTGCCAATTTGCGTGTTGAGACTATTATATCTTTTAATTAATAACCTCCTTGTGTTTGTTCCTTTCCAGTGGCTTATTTAGTACTGTTTTTAATTACATTATGAGGATCATTCATGCATGCCCTGTAGCTTTTCTTTTATGCCAGTATTCCTAATATTCTTACTGAAATTAGGGACATTAATGCAGAATCTTTTTATGTGGTTATGAATACAGCTGGTTTTATTCCATTACATCACATGTAAAATGTGGAGACTTTTTTAGTCCAATATGTTTTCATCCTTTTGAAATATTTTGTAGCAGATTTTTCCCTTGGCTGTCTACACGCAACATCCATTTTTGTTGAATTGTATATATACAACTATAAGCAGAATGAAGTCCTTGTAATGTAAGTTATTACTCCAAAAAGCACTCAGATGACTGCTGTGCTCTGGCTCTAGATTGGAACATTATAGAGCAGTACATACATAACAGTTTTTCTTCGGGAGACAACCTGAAAATTATCTGGGGATTCACACTATAGGCAAATTTTCCTTCGAATCTGGTGGGTTTTCATTTTTGGTAGAAAGCTGGTATCTCTACTGGAAAGATAAATGCTTCACAATGGAAAACATTAAGTAGCTGCTTTCCTGAGACAAGTGGTATGTAGCTGAGCTATCTAAATGACCGTTTGCCAAAGTCCTCGAACCTCATCAACCAAATTTGAGAGAGAGGTGGATTGGCACAATTTATTTCAGCTCTTTCAGGGAACTTCATGGACAAAAAGGCAGGTGGATCCCTGCTGCTACTCTTTAACTGCTGGCTACTCAGACAGCCAAGGCACAGCTCCATGACACATGCTAGCTTGTGCTTGCTTTAATGATCTTTTCATGTAGTTTTTATCTTGATCTGCAACAGTTTTAAGGCATTTTGCAGTATATTAGTTTCAGTTATTTCACAATGCTTCAGCTCATCCCAAAAACAAAGAAAAAGAAAATACAATTGAAATTTCTAAGTTAGAGAAATGTGGTTAGTAAAAACCATGCAATTCCTTTTACATCAGAGTTTTAAAAAATGATAAACTTTTCAGACACATGTCATTAAGTTTGTGTGTCTGAAACATCTGGTTGTTTTTTATTATTGCAAAGAACACACAGCTTCCTGTTCTAGTTGTAGGTTTGCTTTTTACAGACAAGGCTTTACTAAATATGGGATCAAGTGTGATAACCAATTCTAAGTTCAAACAAGCAGATGCGCATGCATAGTGGTAAGAGATAACTGCAGTTTCATAGCGGTATGGAAATGAAGCCAAATGGCATGTTGGAACTTCTAGCTGTCTGATTTTTCTCAGCTTGACGGATACAGGTTATTCTCAAAGAAGAGCTTTTAGGCAGAATAACAGGAAATTACAGTATTCTTTTGTGGGGGAAAAAACACGTAAGTTGTTCCAGTGATGCTCAAAAAAAGTGTGGATTTTGGGGTTTTTTTTTTTCTGTTACTGTGAGGGTACATATTGTAAAATCTATAGTGATGTTGTAGTCTCCTGGGAGAGTCCTCTGCTATATGTCTTCTTTGTAAATGCACAGTGGAAGGGTAAGAACGCAAGGATCAACAGTATCTAAGAGCTAAAATTTCTTCAAAGGGAAAATGGGAAAGAATAAGGACTATAGCTTGTGTCTGTACTTCCTATGCGTGGATTTCCAACTGACAAAGCATTCTAGAGGATGCTAGTGCACTCCCAAGTACTAAAAAAGGGGAATAATCACATCTCTTAATGTGCAGTCTTCACTGTTAAGCTTCACAGTCCTATGAATTTTCTATCCACCTTAGAGTCCACTTATTTGAGTCATATATTTCCTGTTTGTCTATAAAGGTACTAAGAAACTTGCTGAAAGGCTCACTAAAGTCAAGGTAAACTATGCTCTCCCCTAGTTCATAGACCTGGTCACTGCATCACAGAAGGCAATAAATTTTGTCAGTCCCTGGTAAATTCCCATCAGGAAAATCTCCTTGTTCTTCACGGAGTTGAGCGTGGTCCGTGAAGACCATTCTAGGACAATTTGCTCCCTAAACTTATTGAGAACTGAGATTAGTCTGAATATGCATGTGAAGTTTGCCTTTTTTCTGTTACTGGGAACTTCCCATGATGGACATGACCTTTGAAAGATGGTAGTGTGGCCTTCATGTGACACAAGTCAGTTGCCCCAGCTACCTGAAATGCAATACCTCTGGTCACATGCACTTGTGTATTTCCAGTTTGCTTGTGTGATCCTTGAGCCAATATAATCTCTACTGTAGGTAGTCCTTCATTGAACTCAGGGCAGCTACTGGCCAATCAAGGCATCAACAAGAGATTGAAGAGCTCTGTAGAAGCCTTAACATGGAGAGACTAGTTAAGAGTATCAAGATGCACATTTAGATCTAGATCTTTACTGTGATAGACAGATCTTCCTAAGGAGCAGAGGGAGCTGGGCACAATTTGCTGCAACAAAGGAAATCACTTACTTGTTTGAAGTCCGTCCAGTAAGCAAGGGCTTGCCTGTAAGGTCACAGTGGGAAGTTCTGTTGTAAAACATTATTTTATTTTGACTGAGTAGCTCTGAGGCTTTAAAGTTTTTAAAAATGTGTTTTTAAAATGTCATTGCTCTATTTTATATTTTATTATTTTTGGGCCCATTTTCAAAGCTTTTTTTTTTTCTTGAGGTGCTACCTTAAGGACAAGGTTGAGCCAAGTGCACCTCAAAGCTGTTACCCCCAAAGTAGCACATTTTCCATCTTTGCTGCTTCTTTAGTGTAAAGGCAGATGGTTGTTCTCATAAGACTAGTTGAGGCAGATGTGCCAGCTCACAAAAAAACTGTTCTGGACTGATGGTTGCTGTAACTTGAGATGCCTGGGCTCTGTGTTGTTTGGCAGTTAGGTTTTATGTAATACCAAGATTAGACGCGTTTAAGGTCAGTGAAAAATTGCTTTTTTCACTTCGTATTAACTGGAATTAACTGATATTCATGGGAAGAAACTTAACCTGCTTTCATTCCTAACATAGTGTTTATAGGTCTGAGGTGGTGAGTTGACAAAATAGTGACAAAGTATTACTACGGTGTTTTTGACAGGCTGTTGAATCATCTTGATTGTCCCAAGTTTTGGGTTTTTTTTTGTCTCTGAGGAGCTGACTACAGGGAATAACGCCTTACATTTCTCAGTATATTCTAAAAATAGTAACACTATTGCAAGATTACCTGGTTCAGTTTGCCATTAGACTTGCTGCGAATACTTTGGGAACATTTCTGATGAAAGGAGGTGCCAGTAGTCACAGTCTTAAATACTGCATTCAGCATACAGTGTTATTCTGTGTGTCTATAAATAAGCTAAATTCATCTGGAAATTTTTGCAAGGGTACCACATTTCTAGTTGTGCTGGGAATAATTTTGAGCTCTTAAGATCTTGAAAGCCTCTGTTTTGATTTATTAGTAATTACAACAACCAAGAGGTGCTGTGTAATGTCAGATTTCAATTCAGTTCAAAAATGTTGAAGCCAGTGACTTTTAACACCTGTCTTTAAATTTCACTGCTGTTACAAGCACTACCAAATACTAAATTTCAGTTAATAAGAGATATTATGACAGCTCTTGGAAAAATCTAAGTAGTTTTACTGCAGTTTTCTCTAAGGAGAATTGACTGTTTGTACAGAGATTCTTCTATGGATAAAACGCACTTAGCCACTAGTATAATTGATTCCTTTGGGGCTTTTCTTCACTGTTACTGCATCAGATAGTCAATTACTTCTGAATAATAAGGATTTTACTATTTATTAGAGACTTTTTACATAAACCTATATACATAGTGAGCCATTATGGCACTTTTTATGGAAAAAAAAAATCAGTTTGCTGATTTTAAGGTTAAAACAAACTCTGTGCTTCTGTTCAGGAGCTGTTCTTTGGATTTTGGGGAGCTGTTTTATCTTTCATTCAGCTAATACATTTCTGGGGCAGTGTACCAGCTGGATTATCATTATCCTTTAACAGACAGTAACTGCAAATTTAAGGTCTTTTCAAAAAGACTTTTCTTAGAAAGGAATTGATGCCTTTCTGTGTTCTAATTCTCTTCCTTCCATTCTCCATACCATCAAACACATCAGTACCAGTCTAGAAACCAGTGAAATTCTTCAATACTATATCCTCTGTTTAGAGGTAAAAATACATGAACGTTGCTCTTGTTAAGGAGCTACTTATGTATTAAGTGTTTCATAATTTGAAGTCAGACATAGGCGTAGCTGTATAGATATTTTTAGTGATAGCTGTCTGGTAGAAACCCTTTTTCAGGTTAGCTTGACTACTGCAAATTGTGAACTCTAGCTTTTGTAAAGATTTCCGATGTCAAGTCACTGCTCTACGAAGAAGAAGCAAAAACATGCCAGTCAGAGGAGTTCTAGAGCTGTCCTGGAAGCTGTTGAGAATAATCAATAAGGCACTCTGGAAGAAGTCAGCAAACCCTTTGCAGAAGAGTAAGAACCTTGAACTCTGAAGTTATGTAAATATAAACTTTGACTACATTTGTTAAGCCTGAACTTCTAAAATCTAGTAAATGTAATTAAGGGCACCAAGAGGGACGCAAAGTTTAGTCAAAATTCACAGACAAAATTTTATCAGATTTATGAAAACTGAAAAAGCCTTGAGTAAGGTGTATTCAGCAGACAAAATCTTTAAAACTGAATATTCTAAAGGATTCCTTACACAAGCATAATGGCTTCCTAGCACTCCATTCCATTGAAATATGGAAACATTAGTCACTGTTTTAGAAGGAGTACAATAATTTATATATTGCCTAGGTATATTTTCAAAGATACTCCACAGCCAACGTCTTAAAATAGCTATCACTGATACCATGGCAACACAGGAAAACACTTCCAAGCAAAAAATCAAAAAGCCTGATTTCCTTTCCAAGGCATCTTTAGATACTGCTGCACAGGGCATATTTCCATGAATTTGTGACAGAGCTAATGGGTCACTAAACCCCAGATGTTTTCTATCAAAATTGATCCTGAAATAATATGAAACTTGAAGAAATGTTAACTAGATAAGATTTACAGATGTTATATGACAGCATTACCTGTATAAGTTATTAAAGTATTTTTCATGAATAAATGTGCAAAAATATTTTTAACCCTGAAACTATCTTACATTTATAATACTGTGTGTTTGCACACAGTAAGAGATTATAATTGAGAAAGCCAAGGTTTCTATAATGCGCAGTAACTAAGGCATACCCTAGGTTTGGGTTCTGAAAATTATTTCAGTGACAACTGATTTTGTTTCCTGAAATGGAAGAACATTTTTCTTCCCCTCTGCCCCCCACCCACCCTGGCAAAATCCCATTTAGTGATGGGATTTTTTAGGAAAAATACAAACTCTGGTAACTGTGAAGTCTTTGGCCAAGGAAGATTTAGCCTTTCCTGTGAAGGAAAAAGGCAGTTTCAGTAGTTCTCCTTTGTTTATAATCCTAGAAATAGATTGAGTTGCTACAATGTCATGGAAAATAGATGCTATGGAAGATGTGAAACACGTTGGGTTATTTGTGTTTCAGCACTGCCTTGACTGAATTTGGCAGTGTATACAAAGAGACAAAGTAGGCTGTGCATAGAGGATTTTGATAAGGATAGTAAAGATTACTTTCCACTGAAAAATCTCAGGAGGAGGAGAAATGACATTTAATTCCATTTAATTACAATCTCCAAAGATGCTATCAAGAATTTTATATCATTTGGAATTACTTAGTCAGATAATCTTGGTCAATAATTATTCTGTCTTTGTCCTAGTACTAGAAAGTGCACATAAGATTTTGGTATCACTTTGTAATATGAACTTCTAGGATTTCAGAATTGCTAACGATAAATAATTGTCAGTTATGATCTGAGCTTAACACTTTTGCATATAGTTTTGTTGTAATTTTACTAATATTAATGGAGGAATGAAAAAGTTGAGTGACATAATTTCCATGTTATTTTTATCATTGAAACACTATGAAACAGATCAGCGATTACTTTAAGTTGGCATAAATCCACTGAGATAGTCCCTCCTTTAAAATGAGCACCAAACTTTCATCATAGTCATGATGTTATATTAGAAACATTTTCAACTGAGTTTTTCAAGATACATAAATACTTGAAATAGCTGAGAATTTTGCAAACTTTTGTCTCCACTACTACAGGTAATGAATAACAGAAGTTCTTTGCTTTGCTGTCAAAATACAATTTCCTATATTAATGAATTAGCTTGCTTTCACAGTATTTGCTACATTGGTAGACCTGAGAATATAGTTTCAATGGCTATGTTACTTATATCACATTCTCGGGCCTTTTTTTTTTTGACAGATGTCCCATCAGTATATGAAAGAAGACTAATTTATTTTTATATAAAATAGTATTTTGATAACAAAGTCAAATGTAGATGCAAAATAAACACACAGCCCGGCGTCATTATTCATAACAGAGACATGGAAATCATGCAATCTGTTAACATCAAAGGTTCCTCTACTCCAGTATCTTGTCTTCCATAGAGGCCCATAACAGGCATACAGAGGAATAAAACATCATAGGGAGTACATAGCAATACTTCCCCCAAATACTCTCCTTGCTTCCAGCATGTTTTGGTTCATTAACTTCTTGGAACAGAGTGGTATATTTGCATTAAATAATCCTTGATGGATTTTTATTCCTCAGATCCTTCAGTTTACTTTTGAACATATATAAACTGTCAGCATCTATAGCATGCTACAGTAAGGAATCAGCTGCATATTGTATGAAGAATCATTTCCTTCTAATTGTTTTAGGGCTGCTAACTGCATGGACTTTATTTGTTCCCCTTAATTTTGGGTGTAAAAGGCAGTACACATCTGTCCCTATTTTTTTTTTCACTCCCATTCATGATTTTTTCAGATTTTTAACTATCCTTTTATGTGTAGTATGGTTTTATTTTTTCGTATTATTTGTTCCTGTTATTAAAATGTTCCTTACTTACGACAGTCCTGGTTTTTTTCTCTGCACCTTTTTGGGTGGTATTACTTGTTATTCTAGGGTGAGAAAAACAAAACCACTGAACTGAAGATTTAAGTGCAGTGTGGATTTATATAGTAACATAACAGTGCTTTATGTCGTTGTTTCTTTTCCTAATAATTCTTAATGTTTTCAGATTTTTTTCTTTTCTTAGTACTGGGCTGATCTTTTCATCAGCTTTCAACTCTCAGTTCAAAGCCATTCATTGTATATTTAAAGTTAATGTTTTTCCCAATTTTAATTCCTTTTATCTACATTGAGTTTTATATGCCATTTCATCTCTAATTTTTATTGGAAATGTCTCTAGTATTTATTACTCTTAGGATCATCAGCAAAGTTTGTCCTACGCATCATTAACTTTTTCGGGTAATTTGTGAATTTGATCCACAATCTGTTCCAGCACAAGTTTCCTTAGGCCTCTGCTAGTGGGACTCTGTGAAAAATGGTGTTGTATTCCCATCCTTTGTTTCTGTCAATTACTTACCCATAGGAATACTTTCTATGTTGTTCTGTGTTCTGATAGTTTCTCTAATGGTCTTGTTGAATGCCATTTGCAAGCCCACTCTATATTTCTTGTCTAAGTGTTAACTGAAACCTTCAAACAAAATACCGATATATTTGTGAGATACAACTTCCCTTTAAGAAAGTCACGTTAACTCTTCCCAAATATGTTATACTTCCTCATGTGTCCAATGACTCTATTCTTCAAAATGCTTTCCCTTCATATAAACATGAGGCTTCCTGTTGAGAAGCTGCCTGGACCTCCCCTTGAGCTCTTCATAAACACTAATATTGCATTACCTGCTCTTCAGATCTCTAGAACCAAAGAGTTTTAATCAAGAAGCTGCACACTGCAGTTTGACAATTTCAACCTGTTTTTAGTTTTTGGATGAATGCCATATGACCTTGGCAATTTTTTTGCTGTTTACAATTCCTGGTTTTCTGTAGCTTCTAGGAATCCTTCAGTTTTAGGCATTTCATCTGATGAGTTCCTTCCATGATGCAGGACTGTGGTTTAAGATCGACATTTATTTTTTCTTCTGTGCTTTGTTTCCTTGAGCAGTCCTTTATGGCTTTATCACGTTGTCGGTCCTATAACTACTATCAATTTAAAGAAATTTTGCAGACACTCAGGTATCTGCAAAAGGTCAAAGATATTTGAGATTAAAGTTAAAGAAAAACTGAGGTCTATACAAATTATTGTCAAAGAACATGCAGTTTTTTGTTTTTTTTACTTTTGTAACAGTTGAAAGAATGGTTTACCATTTTGTTTGCCTATGCCAATTACACTACTGACCTAAGAACATTATCTTCTCATAACATCTTTTCTTCTGCCACCATGCAGAACACAGTTAAATAGCTTGTGCTCTCTCAAGGGATTCAGAATAATACCCTAAAAAATTCATGGTCTGAAATGGAGTCAGACTATTTAGAACATAATAAAAATTACATAGCTGAGAAGACAAAAACTTACTTTTTTATAATGAATAATATCAAGATCAAGTGCAAAAAGAGTGATTATACTGAGAGCAGAAGAAATACTAAAGGTCTAAATCCTCAATAAGCAAGATTAATCTCCTGGTTGGATGGTAGTATTTATAACGTTGTTGAAGCACAATGTCGCTCTATATTTTCTACTGGTCTGAATAGGATAATTCCTTCCATGACTTCTTTAAGAATAGAGTCAGTGCATAGTGACAGCCTTTGTTTGTCAAGAGCAAAGAGCTTATGGTATGTGAACTAATGCCTTTTTCTCCAGCACTTATTAAGGACTCTAACGTGAATTTTCTGGAAACAAAATATCATTAAAATGATGAACGACACATGTTAAATATACCACCTATTTCAGTAGCATCTGCAGGAATGTAGTAATAGTCTTTTGAAAAAATAAAATATCGAAATACCATGGTCTGTTCACCTTTTGTGAAGCAGAAAAAAATGCAACATAAAATCTGTTACCTTGTGCATTTTATTTTATAGATAACTAAACACATTGTCATATTCGACAAGTGAGAACAAATAGAAAAGATCTTTCAAAGTGAAATAAGACAGAAGAAGCTTTCTTTTGAAAGCAAAGGCCAGTTTCAAATACAGAACTTCAGAAAACTTTTGCCCACCTTGAAATACAGTTTCTGTGAAGTCATTTAATATCTTCCACAGTTTTAGTGACAATGATTGATTTTTGTAAGGCTTAGGATATGTCCCTTTTACACATCTTTGTATCATGATACCAACATAAATATACATGTTCACAAGCCCTGGTCCTCGTGGGG
>VWZK01022702.1:0-34821 GCA_013396935.1 Baryphthengus martii | reverse complement strand
CGGAGCCAGAGCCACAGCGGGGCGCGGTCGAGCGCGGAACGGCGGCTCGGAGCTCCCCACGCCCGCCCCGCTCCCGGGAGGAGGCATGTGATCCCTTTTTCTAATATTGCTATGGAAACAGACCAAAGCAAAGGGTAAATACATGGACAATAGCAAAAGACAATTTTAATTTTCATCCCCGCTTAAATGTCACACGTTTTTTAACGTGCCGCCGCTGTAACCGGAGCCTGCATCTGCAGCCCGATGTGGCGAGCCGGTCTCCGAAGCCTGAGAAATACAAGTCCCTCATTATTGCCAAGTGGGATCAGAGCACGTAGGTCTGTTTAGACACTGCGATGCATTGTAAGAGGCCTCGCTGCAGGGATAGCCATAAAAGCCTCCTTTTTCCCCCCTGTCAAAAAGGAGCAGCTGTATTCTTCTAGCGCGGACAACGGCGAAGACTGCCTGTCTCTGACGGACAGAGACTCTCTGGGTCAGGCACGAAAAAGCAAATTCCATTTTAGAGTGTGAACAGGATTTCCCAGTGCAGGTTTATGCTTTGGTGAGAGCTGCACTCACTGCTGTATATGTGGCTTGGGAAAACTGGTGTGGAAGGTTTCTGAGGCTGTGTATTGCTTGCTGCCACTCGAGGTGTCTGACAAATATTTTGGCAGCTCTAAACCAGCTTTACAGTATCAGCCTGAGCAGTCCCATAGATTAAAGTATTTCAGGCTATTAATTGCTTGCTAATGATCACTCCAAATACCTTAGACGATAAATTAAGACCACAGCTGTTGCTTGTTAAACAGGAGAGATGGGTCACCTTTTGCTGCCAGCACTCTAATTTTCTGGCTGTGGCTTAGCCTAGTTTTTCCCTCTTCAAAGGCAGTGACAAAGTGCTCAATCAGTGATATGAATAAATGCGGCCAAATTGGTTCATTTATAGGTACATGAGTAGCATCTCAATAATTGTTGAGTGTTACAGATGTGAACAGGGTGCTCTAAATTGTTTACCATCTTGTTCTTGGAAATGAGACTTCCTGGATGACTTTCCTATTGAGATATGCTGCCCCTCCTTGTAAATCCCTTGGCAGTTCCTGCTTCCCAGCAAGAGCAAACTCCTCATTCATATGCAGGATGGTTCCTAGAACTACCATTGGAGTTGCTAGAAGATCTCTGGCCAGGCGGGTGGAAGATATTAATTGCTCTGTGTAATTTCCCAGTGTGAGCCTGCTCATGACACATGCAGCATCTAGAAATGTGAGCCACGCTGCTGGTGGCAGGGCAAACCCTAGGAGCACGTGGACTGCTCTACTGCATTCGGAGTCGGGAGTGGCCTTTTCTGGAAGGATGGATTGGTTTAGAGTCAGCATGCTGCTGTATTTCTGTTAATTGTATTAATTGCAGCAATCTGCCCTTGACTCTGCTTTACTTGGAAACTTCTGTGTGTAGTTTTCAAAACTCACAGACAAAAATCTTTACTTACGAAGGCCAAATCTTTTGATTGGATTTGGGAAGGTGGAGGAATAGGACAGGAGGGACTGATCCGTCAGGCTCCTTTCAGCACAGTCAGAAAATCCAGAATCACTTCTGGTGCTTCCCAATGTCTCAGTGCTGCATTTCAGAGGCATTCTTGCTGCTTATTAAGTATTTCCCATACATCTGAAGACAAAAGAAGGAAGAAAAAGCCTAACAAACCCCATATGAATATATATCGATGAACAACCTTGTATTGACGTGCAAAGGAGCTAGATGATTTAAGCAGTCTTTTTGTCTTTAAAACCTTATGCTCCTGCATTAATTTACAAGGGCACATTTTAGATGCACAGAAAGCAAATCTGATACTATGCGCTGACATCCCTCTTACACTATATTTATGAGAATGTAAGTGTAGATTCTCACTATTATCATCATACACAACAGTTTAGCCAAACACTTTCTTCATTTATGGCTTCCTGGTTACGAAACCATGCAGATATTGCCAGACGTTCCAAGTAGGAAAAATCATATGGAAAGTTACTGCAAAAAGAGACTCTGGATTACAAGACTAGACCAGTTATACAGTTAGATGTTGTGAGACAGCATTTTCTCCCTCATAGACTTACTCATGACTTATGAGAAAAAATGTTGTAGGATATTTTGCTATCAAGGGATAGTAACTGCTCCCAAGATTATGAGGATTTTAGAAGATCATCCAGGAGCTATGTTTGTCATTAATATTACAATGCCTCAATCAGAAATCTTTATTGTACTCAGTTATAGGTTGTGTTTTTTTATGTTGGGTTTGTTCTTTCAGAAAATCATGTTACAGTATTTACTACGATTTTTTTTTAAAAAACAAAACCCAAAACGAACTCAAAGCAATCTAGCACTGCTCTCCTGGTTATACAAGATAACAGCTGAAACACAGAAGAACTTAGCTATTTGAAAGCACTTTAATCCACTTTTGACCAAAATCCTCACATTTTAACTGCATATACTGAATGAATGAAAGAGTTAAATTTAGAACAGAGAGATTCGTGTTCCCCTATCCCTCAGGACATTTCCATCTATTTGTGTATATACCATGAGTCCAGGCTCTTTAGATATCTATTTAGATCTCTCATATGAAATGCCCCTCTCTCCTCTCACTCACAAAGAAATCTCTGCTTTTAGGACGTAAAAAAGTGTGTTTGTAGATTAAACCCTGACTTCCTGGGAAAAGAAATTGTGTGTATTCCTCAGAAAGATTTTTGCAAGTAACTGAAATCTTTCTAATAAGGAACTGAATTGAGCAAAATCCCAAAAAGCTAACACAAATTGAGCTCCCTGGAGGTCAGTAGAGCAGGCACCTCCTGCAGGCAAGGCTCTGTGCAGTGCTCTCAAGATGTCTGAAAAATCATTCAGGCAAAACGAAAAAAGTCTTTCCTGAAAGTACTCCTCACCCTCCAGCTTCTTACTTTTATCAGGAGCTCTGGCAGCACGGAAAACTCACACTGGTGGAAGCAGAACACATGTCTGAACGGACTATCTCTAGGGTTTCACACCAGCCATCTCTTCACTCTCTGCTTGCCTCTGAGACAGAAGGATCAAGTTTCATAAAGAAAGAAGGGGAAAGCATACCCCTCAGTTTGACTTGGTTTAGGTTTCTGGGACACGTATGACTATCATGGAAATACTCACTCCACAGTATTTCTCTTAGCCCAGTCATTGCCATATCAGCATCCCATTGTCACACTTGCATGTGTAGTGCCTATTGGCTTTCATTTATTTCCTTTTTAACACCCCTAATTCTTCCAATATTTTCTGAAATGACCATTTCAATGATTACTGAAGACAGACATATAGATCTACCAGTTCACCTTAGCTCTAATCCATTCCATATTTCTAGGTGTTTTTTGTCTCACCAAAATGACTACATGCTCATGAATGACCAAGGATTTTCAGCATGACACTGCTGTGTCTATCTGGAGTTTGCCCTCTGTGTCTTTAGGAATGCAGGGCTACAAGGACACTACTGCTCCTGGTATGTACTTTCCCCTTCCCTGTCTCTTCCCAAAAAATTAAGTTTGTAAAGAACTTTCTTTTTTAATTGATTCCATTTGTTTGCATTGACAGGTATTTTGGACTCCACTGCCACAGCAAGTTAAAATAGATGGTTCCTCCAGTATCCTGTGAATTTGTTTCCAAAAGTTTGGCTCTGTTTCTACCAGCTAATTATTTTTGCTGGCATCCATCTACCTTTGTTAGTTTTCAGATGGGCTTGATGTCTCTTTCTCTCAGCATGGGGGCTTTTGTATGCCTGCCGTTGCAAGATTTTCTTTTGTTGTTGTTGTTGCTACTTCTGCCTTTCATCTGGTGCAGCATCCTCACAAATCTCCAAAATCTCGCACTCCCAAATTCCCAGCAGTCACCCCTCTCGTGTTTCCTGCTTTAGTGAACTGTGGCTTTGTAAATGACAATTTCACACATTACTTTTGTCACTATTGATGTTTTTGGGTCTGGAGGATAGTATCAACCACCAGAAAACTTCTATGACAAATTGAAATCAATACCCTCCTAGAATTTGTCACAGATAAAGGACAAATACGCTACTGCATTGATCCCTTCACTTGCCTTCCTCAAAAGGCTTTAGTCAGTGTGTAACCATCACAAAGCATCCCTCTTTGAGGACAAAACTGATACCAGTTGTCATCAGTTCTAGTTTTCAGTTACCAAAAAACTTCTACCATATATATGTATACAAAGTGGAATATATATAGAGAGATTTAAAAAAAAAAAAGAAAATATTTCATCTTTATTGCTGCAGTGATCTGTGTTTTCCCATTTAGCGAAGCTTCCCCGTACCACCTGCAAATTGTGCTGACTGAAGAAGGGTGAGACATCTCACTTCAGGGGTATTTTGAAGGACTTTTTGTGCCCATCCCTGTTAGGTTCATTCTTCCACTTTTTGAAATTTTCAGCCTCTCAGTCTTTGTAATTTTCAAGTAACAGCAAGCTTCAGGCATGTATTATGACACGCAGACTAAATATTAAACAGTGTTCCATTCAGGCTGAGGTGATCTATGGCTGCTTTGCCATAGGTATCTGCCACTGGAGGCAGTTTGCTTCAGTCCTTTCAAGCCTGTTGATAAAATGACAGCCAGCACTCAAGTACTTGAGCTTAACTGTCTATACCATTAAATTCCACATAATTTGCTCGGATGAACACAGTGGCTCTGAAAGCCCACCTGTGGTATTCCTACCACTCTGACATAACCTCTACTCTTTCTCCTGTCGCCCCTTCATCAAAAGTGGCTGCTCTTCGTCAGCACACTTGGCTGGCAGTCCAGCACAGCTTCTGATGTCCTCACTGCAGCTATCCTGGCTTCTGTTAAGCAGAGAGCTGAAAGTTTAACAAACACCCATCCTGCTGAAAGTAACCTGCTGATTTCAGAGGGAGCAGGAAGTTGCCCTAAATAGTTTGATTATTCACTTCAGGTAATATTTTAAATTTTTAACAAAGGTGTTTAATTTTCAAATGAAGATCATTAGTTGAACCATGGCAACTATAATGTTTTTGTAGCCGCAAACACTGTGAGTGGGTGGTTTGGATAGCCTTGAATACATAATTAAATTTGTTTTTCCTTTAAGCTCCCTGTGGTGTGTTATTTTTTTGTATTTGAAAGCTACCCCATCTTGAAGACAACTGTTTTTTATTATCCAAAGGACAGCTTAAGTGCATTTAGCAAAACCAAATCTCATTCCTTTTATGTCTCAATCTTCTTTCCAATTAAAGAAAAGGTCCTTTAGTGCCAATGATCGACTTCCTGTAGCCACCACATTTCTCTAAACGTTTTCTCAAGGTCTAGATGCTTTGTATACTTAACGGATACATTTCCTGATCCTTAAAATGTACAGCATTAGCTTCTATGTTTTATACTGCATCAGCAAAAGCGAGGATTTGGAGTGTTGCCCCAGCTGCAGAAAGAAGACACTCCTGCATGCTGCTTCTGGTGCAGGTAAAAGGGAAAAAAATGCATAAGGGACCGTCCTTGCAGTAAGCTGAACTTCTGCAGTCGCTGTGGGATGCACCAGTACCTTTGAACCACGGCTTGTCAGCAGGAATAGATCCCTGTGAGTTTTGGCAGTGATGGCCCATCAGACTGTGGGAATTCAAATTCTGTCAAATTAGGTAGATGGCTCAAAAGAGACAGGTGGAAATTCTGCAAGAACAAGTGTGATAAGGACACTTCTGGGCAAGGGTCAAACCCACAAATGTAAAGCTGGAATAATTAGCAATGAAGTACAGGAAAGTGAGTTTGGAGATTATCATAGAGCTATAATTAAATAATAGAAAATGTCATTTGCTTGTGGATCAACACCTTTCTTGTTCTATTTGTTTGTTACTTAGGGTTTATTAGAATCATAGAATCACAGAATGGTTTGACTTTGAAAGAACCTTGAAAATTCTTTGTCTGCTCCTACCCTGCCAGAGGCAGGGACACTTTTCACTAGGTTAAGTTGCTCAAAGCCCCATGCAACCTGACCATGAACACTTCCAATTATGGGGCATGTATAACTTCTCTGGGCAAAATGTTCTAGTGTCTCATCACTCTTGTAAACGATTTCTTTCTTATGCCCAATCTAAGCCTACCCCTGTTTCAGTTTAAAACCATTGTCTGTTTTCCTGTCACTACAGGCCTTGATAAGAAGTCTCTCCCCATCTTTCATATAGGTCCATTCGTATATTGAAAGACTGCAATAGGCTCCCTGAAGCCTTCTCTTCTCAAGACTGAACAAGCCCAACTCTCTCAGCTTATCCTCATAGCAGAGGTCTTCCAGAAGTGTTAGGAGTGTTACAGTAAGGTTAAGATAGTGTAACTAAGCTATTGAAGCTCAAGTTTGGTGTCTGGGTGATAAAGGATATAAAGTACGTATATGGAAAATCTAAAGGCACTAGGTTTGTTTAATACCTGAAAAAAAAAAAAAAAAAAAAAGATTGAGGAAAACATAACATGCTTCTTTTATGTTAATGTTGCTGTGGGGAGGTCAGGGAACCATCGTTTT
Source organism: Baryphthengus martii (assembly GCA_013396935.1). NCBI lineage: Eukaryota > Metazoa > Chordata > Aves > Coraciiformes > Momotidae > Baryphthengus > Baryphthengus martii. The sequence continues at coordinate 28,314 of VWZK01022702.1, read as the reverse complement.
CTGTGTTCAGTAGGAGAAAGAATAAATCTGTTTATATCCAAAAGTTTCATATTGACAAGGAAGAAAACTTTATAAGGACTCTGAAGCACTAACTGGAAAATTATGAATGAAAAACCTTTCACTGGATGTTTTCAAGAACAGGCAGATGACCCTCTACTGAGGGGGATTTAGTCTGCTTCATCCTGCCTTGGTGCAGGTTATTGGGATAGATTTTTTGGTGTGTGTTTCTTTTTAGACACACGGTTCTGTAATGCACACACTCCATGAACAATCTGGGAGAAATTAGGGTTGAATCCAAACAATCAGACTGGGTCTGATACCCATGTCTAGATGAAACAACCCAAATATGACAGCAGAAATTCAACTAAGTAGCGACTATTAAAAAAGGGCTATAAATTGACTAGAGTTTGAGACAGACCCATTACTGTGGGAAACCATGAAAGAATAGTTATTTTTAACTTTCCTGTTGGCTTTTCCATGGCAGTTGATCTGGTGATTTATTAAAGCACATTTATAATGATTTCACTAATATACACATGACATGATGAAAAATGCCACATTTAATGAGTTTATGTGATTCATAACAATCTGCAGACAGTAAAAGCTTGATGACATTTTTTACTTCTATGGAACAAGAAAAAAAAATATTTTTAAAGCAGGGAGGTAAATTCTGAGAAGTGTTCCGTCTTTAATTTGCCATTAAATTAAAGGAGACATGATCATTTTAAAAGGTTCCATAATTAAGTGCTAGTCTGTTGTAGTCAAAGGAACTGAAAGCCAGTTGGGATAAAATAAAACCAGGCAACTATCTGAAATCTGTTGTTCACTGTCTCTTGGTCTTTGCCAAGCATGCTTTACTTTTACATGGCCTTTATTTTTGGTTAAAATTAGTTCTCACATAACAAGATAATATTATAACAGAAGGGAATAAAGTCAGCAAATGTAATGTTCTCTTTCTGGAATGTCATATTGTACTTTAAGAGGTATTTCATTTAAATTCTAGGGGTCAGTTACAGCTGTTTAAAACTCTCCACAAATTTTTCCTTTGCACTGAGAGTCTTTGCCTATTTTCATCCAAACTACAAGTCTACACAACTAAGTCAGCTAATTGCCCAGCCGTTTGCTAATCTCCATTAAAATGGCTTAATACTCGGATAAAAATAGATACAAGTGGGCAACCCTTTTAAGGTTTGGAGCTTTTTTTCTTTGCATGCTCAACAGTGGGATTTTGAGCTTTTCCATGTAAGAAAAAAAAAAAAAAAAAAAAAAAAAAGAAAAGAAGCTTGAATCTCCACTGACTAGCTTACTATAGCTTTAATTCAAATCTGAATCTCCCATTAAGGTCACCTCTGTATTGGTTTGAAGTTTTGCTGTTCGTTAACCTCTGCATTGAACTGAATATTGCTCAGATTCCCTAATTAGTTACAGTTGGAGCTTTAGTGACTTTCAAGACTTTCGTCTTTGAGCTAGAAAGAAAAAGGTTCAAACAGTGGTCAGGAAACCCTAAAACCTCTTATCTCTCAGCAGTTTGATTAGACAAGAAGAGTACTGTCTTGATAGGTTGAAAGTTCTCTGTATCAGATAAGAACAGGAATGACAGGCACATTAGAGGTCTCCGGGGTTTTTTGTGGAAGAAATTACTGCTTTCCTTTTAAGTGCTATCTTTTCTTCATTTACATGTTGCAGGATAAACAGAATGTGTTTGCAATTAATATTTCTGCTTACACATTCATTGTGCATCAAATTTTTAACAGATACAACAGAAGAGTATAAGATTAAATTATTATTGAAGCAGCTGAAGCTTACTAAACTCTTTGTTATATGTTGTGCAGCCCTAGCAATGCTGAAAGAGAAGGTAGAAAAGATGCTATGAAAATAAGCAAAAAAAATGTATTTGTTCAATGTATTCACTTTCAGATAACATTAAAAAGGAAATATAGGTGTTAGAAAGACATTAGCTACCCTGGAAAGACAGCTGTGTAAATGTTCTGCTTATTTTGCTCCTTTCAATGGGTTGGTGGTTGCTTTTCTTCCAGTTGCTTTTCATTAATCACTTTGGTTCTAAAAGGCCTTAGAAGGAAATTGTTTACAGATATTTTCCTTTGCTCTGACAGAAATATGAAGCCATTTTCAATCAGCTCCCTCCTGTCCTGCATTTGTGGCCCAGCCATTTCCCCACTTAAGTCAATCAGGACGTAGCCATTGACTTAAACTGGAGCAGATGAAGTTCCTTACCTAGCAGTTGCTAAAAAGCCATAGTGCTGAATGTTTTCTATAAGACAAAGTGTATTTTAATAGCTTAGCTTTTCTTGTAGCTGATTAACTCTTTCTTCCAGTGCCAATATAACAAAAGAGACCTTACAGGACCCTCTTTAAAAAGCCTCAGGGTTGCATTTGTTCTCAGCTACACTTTGCACACTTTGAATTAAACGGTGCCACTCAAATTTTTACTAAGGTCTCAAAGTTATAGCCCGATGTACACTGTCTAAAAGGCAAAAATATTCTGATACAGTATATACTGCTTTTAGCTGTATAGAGGCGGGATTTTTTCTGGTCATTATTTAAGAGCTGCCTTCTGGAGATTTCTGTAGCAATTTTTATTGGAATCTATCATTGCATGATGTTAATTCTGATGTTTTCATTGGGCCTACATACTTCTTTCCTCTACATTTATAATTACACAAATTTATGATGCTGTAAAGTTCAGAAACTTGGGCAATCTAGTGCAGATGATATTTGGGCCAAAGTAGCAGATTGTAGCCATCATTTCTATTAGCTTTTCCTGTAACTTTAAATAAACTAACCCGAATACCTGAGGTGGTCTGGGTTCCATAATATTGAATTATTTACACATTAACAAAGTCAACGTGAAATCTCAGAAAGATAGGCCTATTTAGAGGAAATGGACTAAACTCTAAGTTTGATTCTGTAATCACATCTTAATTACATTTCACTCATCGGCTGCTGCTGGCCTTTGATGAATCCTGCAGAAGAGCTGGTTTGCATGCATGTCTTTGCTTGCAGAGGAGCTAGTGGGAAACCATCAAAACTTTTCAGGGGAAATCTGGCTTCACAGAAGTCAATGGCAAGACTCCTGTATGCTTCAGCAAAATCGAGTCTTCAGGTTGGGATGCTGCCCACAAGCAATTATAACAACAAAACAAGAAAAATAGTTTTGCTAATGGCAGATGGGGAGGAAGGAGAAGGAGAAGATTTCTGGGAGGTGGTAGAGGAGAAGTGGCAGTGATAAGGATGAGGAAACAGAAGAACTCAGGAGAAGGAGGAGGCAGAACACAGAGCAGAGGCAACAGGAGAGAGCAGCAAGAGGAGACAGGGGTATGAATTATTCAGAGCATAGCTGAAATAAGGGGCACTGTTTTTCAGACCAAAGAAGAGAATGCATTTTAAATCAGTTTCTTAAAGGGATAGAATGACTGTGGTGTGATGGATGAGCTAAAAGAGTTAAAAGCCTTCAAAAAGAAAATAGGCATCAAAGACTTCACACTGTATTTAGGTCCAAATCAGCCCTGCCAGAACAGTTCATTCCACATCTGGCCTGCTCCCAGGAAACCTTCTCCTTCATAACCCTTACAGCTGAACTGGAGTTGGGCCACAAGGCAGATGAACAGAAAAGGACAATGTGTAGGACAGTGCCTATCGACATCTTTCCTGAGATTATGGCTCATGGTCCACCACGTCCTGTGACCAAACTGTCAGCTTCTCATACAAAGAGGTGAAAGAAGAGTGAATTTGGGGGCCTATGTGTCTCTGACGCAATTGTTGTAAAACTAAGAACACCTGCATGGTGGATGTGAAATAGATTCATCTCTGATCACATGAAAGAAGAGGTGCTTCTCTGCAAACTGCTGTGAGGCTTTCTGCAATAGCAACAAGTACCATAGCACTGCACCAGTCTTTGAAATCAGAATTTTAGACTATAACTGTCACACTTGCATGGGCTTGAGACAGTCCTTGGTGCAATGACTTGCACACATACTTTTCTATCTTCAAAAAAACTACATGCTCTCTTACAAAAGAGAGCCAAAGAGATTCTCCTGTCTCTCAATGCAAAGCAAGGTCTTCAGCCAAACTGAATCAGCAGTGGTCCAAGGTCTCTGCTAGCTCCTCTTACTATTTCTCACCACAGAAAAAGCTATCTAGCCAGGTCAGAACCTTGCCAGGAACTAGTCTACTGGCTGAACAGCACAGATGGTTGAATCACCAAGCCTGGGAACACTGCTTGGTGTTACTTAACTCACCATTATAGAAATATTCATGCTGGTTTTCTATGCTGTATTCTTATTGATTTACTTTGGTACATGAGAAAGACCATTCACAGGTTATTTCAAGTATTTGTAGCTTCAGTAATACTAGGAGTCTTGGCAATTAGTTCAGAAACAGTATCTTTGTATTTCAGTATATAATGATTTTAAACTAGAGTGTGAGAAAGAAGCACATTTCCAAAAGGCATAGAGGTTACCTGGTGAGTCAAATTCTCTGGAGTCTGGAACACTTTGTAGGACCCAAGGCTGGAGAACTCACCACAGTGATACTCTTTACTGAAGTCACCAGGACACATGTACCATCGATTGTGTGTTTGATGTTAGCTTAGACCTGCACGGTCACCAGGATGCAGCAATCAGCCCTGAACGTGACTTCAGAAACAAAAAGATTCCCCGTCACTTCCACCGGATGACAGAGAAATCCCTGTTTAGCGTTGTCCTATCTTCACAGCTGGAGAAGAGGCAATTACCTTCCTTGGTTTCTATCCAACCCTAAGTCAGATGGAGGACTAAGAAATACCACTTCAGACACATGCCTGTTACTGCCTTTTCATTCACAAATGTAAAAACATCCTTGATTTTTTCTGACAAAAATGTAAACAGGGAGATGAGCTAGCCCTTGGGATATGTAACAGGATATAGGGCCTTTCACCTCTGCCTTGTGAACAAAATATTATTCCCTTCTGATGCACGTTCGGTGGCTTGTGAGAAGGGAGCTGGTGGTCTGAATCCCACTGTCATGTGTCCGCATTAAGGAGCCACTTGATTTGCGACTGATTAGTTTCTTTGTTGGCACGTCCCAGAGAGGGGCCGGTGGTACCTCCTGCATAGAAGACACACTGACTGTATGAGGGAAACTGGTCTAGGTGATACTGGACTTGCATTTGTCCCCTAACTAGTAGCCGGTCTTTAGACATCTGTAGGAAAGCCAATCACGATCAAGAATTCATTTCTAAGACTGCACTGAAAGACAGCGCTGTAAATCATACATATGCATTTTTGTAAGAGGGTGCTTTGTGAGTTGGTTGTGCAATGCGGCATCCGTCAGTGCATATTTTGATGAGTGGAAAAGGAGCTCTAAAGTAATGGACTTTGTATCACCTGACGGTGAACTGTCCTTTGCTGGCTCTGACTGCAGCATTTGGAGACCCACTTGCTGCCAGTCCCTGCACCCAGGTGAGAGTTCAGACCTGCCTTGTGCCCATGTGTGTACGAGAGCAAGGACAGGTATCTGTCTAATACAAACAGCAGGGCAAGCCCCTTCCATGGACTTGGAGGCTTAATGGAATTCCCAAACCCAGAGATACTTGTAGGTTATGTGCAAGCTCTTTGCTTCCAGCGCTTAAGTACATGAATAAGAGTTGTAAATGCTTCTCTCTGTGTTGTGTTAAAACGACCTCAGACTCCTGTTGATGCAGCAACATCTGTGAATATCCTCTGAGCTCTGCCCTGCCTTCAGATAGCTTCCACTTTGGTGCAACTACACTGAATTTGGTTGGATTCTGGGATTCTCTGCAAGTAAGTATTTACATTTAAACTGGTTGTGTAACTGGCCATTTAAACTTATGCTTATTCACACTGGGCTCTGCAGGGCCTCTTGAAGTATGTCTGGATGTATTTCTATGGGCACTTTTCACTAATAATAAGGGTGAACCTCCAGAGCAACCAAACAAAAAAAAGAATTGTAGGAGAAAATACTTTGAGACAATTTTTCCATCAGCTGTGTTGGTGGGTCAGGCTATTGCAGCTCTTTTGCTGCTCAGCTCTGCTATCCTATTGGAGACTGCTGCCTTGAGGATAAAGCCCAAAGAGCAGAACATGGTAGTCAGATACTTCAGCAGAGGATCTGGCGGCTTAGTTTCAACTACCTCCTGCAGAAGCTCAAATGGAGCTCTCAGTGTTGAATGAGCTGTGGGGGAGAGTGGAGTAATATCTTGAGCTACATCATCTGTTCACTAAATAAATATATCTAGACCCTGAATTCATCAGGAACTCAAAGAAAACATTACACTAAGAAGTAAGCAAAAATAGACTGACTATTATGATTAGATCTAGGATTGCAGCTCCCCTGTATGTCCACTTCCAATACACCCTCTCATTATTCCCCTCCCTTTTTCCCTTGTTACAGCAAGAACTTGCCCTCATTTACCCAGATGTTATATTTTCAGTCTGTCACATACAAGAAAAAAGGAAAAATGATGTAGCACAGGATACAGTAACATGCAGAGATACACAAAACCTTTCATCATGCCCAGAAAGAGATTAATAAATAAAAGTGACTGACATAGGACTATTCAGTCTGTAGGTCATCACATGCAGTACATAGCTATTTTCAGCTTTTAGTGGTGGGAGCAAACATTGGGTGGAGGTATTACGTGATTACTGATGTACCAAATGCAGTGGTAAAACAAAAGTCAGCTAACCATCTGCTCATATAAGCTGATTCAACCAAGTTCCTCTGGAACCTTGAGATGGTGCAGCCAAGGGCTCTCCCAGCACATCAACACTTTCTGCAGGCTCTGCAAGTTCTTCTGGTTTTCCTGGTCTGATGGAAGTAGACAACCCAAAACACTGTGAGAACATCACCCATTGGGCTGCCAACCACCTGACTGACAGTATGGGATGCCAAACCCCCCTAAAAATTCCAGTCCTATAGAGATTTCTCTGTCATTGCTTTTAGATAAGTCACTCAAGTCAATTCAATTCCTAATCATCTGCTTCTTTTAATAAGTCTGACATTCATGCTCTTTCATATTTATTTAGACTGTACTCTTTCTTGCTGCTATTCTGTCCACACTGTAGACATCAGGGACTTGATTTGAGCAAGTGAAACAAACATTTGTGGATATTTTAATTGCAATAAAATGTCTGTTTTCTTGATAATCTTTGGTAAATCAACAAAGCCAGAAGACTAGGGATTAGATCTGAGAAAGTTCTTAACAATCCAAATCCAAGAGTACACTCTTTAGTGGTCACTTATGCATGGTAAAACTTAAAGTCACTGAGGACCTTCCTGTTCAGCTCAAATGTGGAACATTTAATACCAAACACTTTGGGAAAGAACCTCCCATCTTTCTGGACACCAAGATCCTGTATTCTTGTTTTCATCAAGGCACAGATTTCACTGAAAAGTGGAGGGTACCTTACCTAGACAGATAATTTAGGTACTTTCTTGTGAATAAAACCATGGATTTGAATTCCTTCAACCTAAGCTACTTAATGGGTCAATGCACTATTGACACAACTATGACATTAAATATAGATGTAATACCAAGGTTGAAAATGTCCTTGTCGTGATCCTTTAGACTTAGTGGGAGAACCACCTGATCCGATTCAGGGGATAGTCTTGATTTCTAGCAAGACATGAGTACACAATCATGCTTTTTGCATGGTGTTTCATACTGGGTGCTGATTGAACCTTACTCTGCTGAACTGCCTCTGTGCTCAGGGGCACTGAAGGTGTATTCAAGGGAAGTGGTTTAAGAGGCTACCATTCTCTACCACTACTGCTCCTCTTTTCTGCCAGTGCTTAATGAACAAAGCAAAGGTGGAAAAAATCAGTATCTGTTCAGATCTCATCCATTTCAGTAAAAATTGTTTATGTTAATTTTTAAAATTCATTTGAACATACCTTTCTAATTAATTAATTCCAGGAACAGGGTAGAGTGGAGGACTTAAACTGCTGTAGCTGGATTTGTTAAGCTATTATTACCTGTTCCTTATCTTTCCCCAGGTATCTTCAATTTTAGACTCTGAGGGCCCAGTACCTAAATATAATATTGTAGTGCCTACTATGTTACTCCCTACAACAAGATCAATCACAGTGTACTCCTTAATATTTCATCATCAAAATTTTCCACTAGCACAGAAAACAAGCATCATCTCTGAATTACTTGAAATGCTGAGAGGTCATAAAAAAAAAAAGATTCTCCTTCCCAAGACTCTACAAATCTGGCCGACCTTATCTTTGTTTAGCTCCAGTTAGAAAGTTTCCACTGTGTTTCTGTTGCGTGAAGTGTTCTATCTGCTTTTTCAGTGGAAGCTATTAATGTCTCAAAGTCAAGACTCAAATTCATTCACTGAAAACAACAAGGGACAGTGTTTGACAAACTCTTGAGTTTGGGGCTCACAGCCATAGGGGCAGAATATCCTGCAAAAAAACCCCAGACAGATTAGACACACAAATCTATACCCTGCAGGATAGGTTTTCTCTTGTACAGCTTTGTTTGAGTGTCCCAATAGTTATCATCTCCTGCTGCTATTCAGGAGGTGTGAAGGTCCACTTTATTAAGGCATTCATAAGTTTTGAAGGTGTTAATTGATTGCCAAAACACTGCAGTGCTTTGAGCCCTGTGTATATCTGCTACCCATCTGTTTCACCTCTTGTTTGTTAACACAGCTGGAAAAAATGATATGCAGGAACCCACCTCATCCAGGAAGTCTTTAAAATCTAATCACTGCTCCTGGATGTCCAGCTAAACCAATCTAAAACAATTAGGAAATGTGCAGTTAAAGCAACAAAAGCTGTAAAGCATCCCTTGGAAAGGCAATGCTAACTGGTGTGTTTTTGTGCCATGAACTGATTTATTTGGATATTCAATGATGATAAGATAAAATTGTAATGGGCCTGGCAAGGAACCCAGAGGTCATGTTCCCTACAGTATCACTGGATTTAGCTGATCTGTATCTGTGCAGGCTTAATGGTAACTGTTGTTTTTTTAAACGGTATCTTTTGTTCTCTGTTAATGTATTTCTTGTTGGCTTTGGGCAGCAATGTAAACAGTCACAGCCACCTGATGATGTGTTGGCAAGGCGATAATCAGTTTGCTTGCCTTTTAATCCCTACAGTTAACAGATGGATTAAAAAAATCTTGAAGTGTGTTATAAATTATGGTGGAGTAATAATATTACTTCCACTTTTTGTGGTGAGAAACAAGGTTTGTAGAGAGAAACAATCATTTTCCAGACTAACTGGTACATTTGCAAACAAGAAGTTTTCTGTCTCTCACCTTTGTAGCATAACTTGTCCCCTTTCCTTCTGTTGGAAGCGTGGAACATTTCTTTATTCCCTCTAAAACCCCAAATGGGGACATGAAATGCTCAGGCAAAAAAGACTGAAGTCCTTGCAGGACCTTTGTCCATCCCAAAGTGGACATTTTTACTCTGTCCTGCTCGTGAGAGCATTGGTGGAAGGGGCCTGGGGACAGGGAAGCTGTGAGCAGCAGAGGGGGTTAAGGGATCTCATCTAGGGACAAGCTGTACTCAAGCTCTGGGAGTAGAAGAAACTTTTTTTCCGTCTATAATGAGCATTTTGAGCCTCCTGGCCATCAGCCAATCCATCTTAGGTTGCCAAATCTACTGTAGGCATAATTTTGGTTTTCTTTTGAGGGAGCTTGTTATTCTCATTTTTTGACATGATCATTTCATAGAAATGAAACCCAAGGTGGCATTGTTTATAGCTACAAAGCCATATAGGAACAGGATTGAGTTTCCTGTGAATATAGTTCAAACACCTATATCTTATTGAATCATACTCAGCCACAGCATAGCCAAGGGAGATCCAGTCAGTATAATCAGGAGATGTAGATCATTACTTGTCACATCCTAAAGTCTCACTCTGACTATGAAGACTATAGGACAATGCTGACATCCTACGCCACCTCTTTCACAGGTTCGAGATTCCTACTGTACATCATCTTTCCTCATACAGCAATCATTTCAGGTCTTTCACCATCTTTCTTGCCCTCATTGTATCTTTTCTGTTACATTATGTTCTTTCTTTGAGATGAGGGAACCTTCTGCAAGATAAGCACAATTTTCCTAGTGTGGACTAATAATGAATTTACAAGATAGAATAACAATGTTTTCTACTTTGATTTCCATTCCTTCTGGCAATTTCTAACTTTCAATCTGCTTTTTGATTTCTATTGAAGTCTACCAAAGTATTTCTGCAGAAATACCGATCATGAACACAGGATCCCACTGCTCAGTAATAAGACAACTTATTTTACAGATAGTTAGGAATATTTTTCCCCGCATTGGTTAATTTATCTTTTAGCTGCATTGACTTTATTTCATTATTTTATCATCCAGTCACAGAGGGATCAGTGTGGTTGGCCACAAAGAGACAACCTATGCCAGTGTCAGTACTGGAAGACTTCCCAGTCTCTAGTCTCTGCTACAGAAAGGCTGCTGGATCTCCTAGGTCATATCTGTCTGTTATGTGGGTATCTCAGATCCTCAGGTCTCTCAGACAACATTATGCCTCTATATTCAGGAAACCGAGTTATACTTTTGATGTCTTAAGGTTCTCCCAATATTCTCCCCAGTCAGCTTACTTTGGATAATACTGAATTCTCACTTGGTTGAATTTCACTGCCTTGCTTAACCAAGTCACTCATGAGTATGTCTAAATTGCAAGTACTTGCGCTAGGTGTCAGTCTGTAAAGGCCTTCCTATTCTGTTTATTTGACTATTTTTAAAGATATCAGAATATTGCTTCCACATTTCCTGTCCTTTAACATGAAGTAACCTCTATGCATTTTAATTAGTTAATAAGGTTTATTCTCATAGGTGCAATGAAGATTACTCCTTGATAACGGGTGCCAGTTGCTTTTGTTATGATCTTACTTCAGACGATATTAGCATGTCTACCTAACTCACTTCTTCATTTCTTTATGTCATCACATTGATGCAGAGAAGTTGTGAAACAATTCCTATCAGTTGTTTAGACAGAAGTACTCTTGGCATGGCAATTAAGCAGCATAAGATGGAGTCCCCTCACACCAAATTTTCTAAAGATATCTGACCTCTTAAGGTTATGATGGTGTCACCCACAGTTTAAGAAGTCACTATGCAAGACCTGCACATTTTCATAGTCTTGACAGAGAACTAATTATACGGTAAGTTTTGCAAGATCGAGGAATCCTTTCAATAGAAGGAAAAGCATAATTTAATATTTCTAGAAACAAAAATGGCTTTTTTAAAGGTAAGCTTGTGTTTACCAAAGCACTGGAGTCCTTTAGAGAAAGGAAATCTAGGTGACTTAGGAAGAAAGCAATTCACTAGGCTGCCTTCCATTATTTCCTACAAAACCTCGGTTCAAATTCAGCCCTGGAGTAGGAGGCTGGATTAAATTACTTCCTGAGAGGACTTTACATTTATTTCCTGTAATGAATTTTCAAAGTTTATGAGAAATCAAGTTAGAATGAAAGGAACGCTCCCCTGGTTGTGATTCTTTCAGACAGTCCCTGAAATGTCTTTTTTTCATTAACCAGTTAGCCTCCAGGTGAAGAACTGGTGGAGTTGGTACAAGTAATGATTTAATAAAAAACCCCACATTGTTGAATCAAAAATAGTAATCACAGGAATAACCTGAATTGCAAAATCAATTGATTTTTTTATCACAATAATAACGAATGGCATGGGCGGCCTATATAGCATTCTTCTCTGGCTACTTTGATATATCAAAATCTGCACCAATTTGCACTATTGACATGAACTGTGAATAAGCATGTTGAGTGATATGCCTCATAGAAACATAATAACAGTGTACCTACTAAAGAAATTAACCAAAGAAGTTATCTTTTCTCCAAAAATGTTTCAGGCAACAGGAAGTAATGAGCTTAAACTGCAGACTTGACAGCAGCAATGAATTTCTGACAGTGAGAGTAATTAAGAATCAGAATAGACTGCTTAGAAAAAGAGGAGTGGATCATTATTAGAGAGGAGGAATATGTATGTGGAAGTACATATATATTTGAAGTTACATTGGCACAAAAAGGTGGTCTAGATGACTTCTTCAAGCCCATTTAACAGTATTTCTTGTGATGGCAGCTCACCCTCGCACATTTCCCTCCTTATCTCCAAACACTGATACCTGTGAGGCTTCTTCATCTGGAAAACCTAACCGCAGAAGCTGTAGGAAAATCTGGCGTTACTGATGTCTATTGTTGGACAGACCATCAGCATAGAGAAAGTGGTCTTAGATCCCCATACAGCCTCCAGGGGTTCTTCACGTGAGCAAACATCCTCAGCCACAGTCAGATGCAATGGATACAAAAGGTTGAATATGCCCTCTACATGCTTAACATTCCTTATGATTCATTTCAGTGTTTCTGCAGACTCTGGTAGACATAGGCCTTGATGGTGATGTTGGCTGTCTGCAGTGGAGCTTATTCCTGTGTGTAAGAAGTCATCTGTTCTGGAGGACAGAGTGTCTGGGCTCTGTCTCTCTAGCTTGTCTATTGGATTACTTTGGGCTGATCTCTAAACTCACTGTACCTTGATTTTCCCACCTGTAAGTTGAGCTGGAATTTGTGGTTATCTATCTTATCATTTTGCAGTCGAGGAAGATAAATGGCTATGTAAGAGCTAATTCCTGCAGTGCAGCAATGCCTCGAGTTCCTGTACTATTACCTATGCATTGTCTGCTGTCAGTCTGTGGAACCCATGGACCAACACTACCTCCTAGCAGACTGGGTGCATGTTCCTCTGATTGCCTAGTTTTCAGCAGGAACAGTGAAATGTGCTCCAGCAAGATTGCTATGGTAGCAGAGAAAGGAAAAGGCATTGTCCAGGACATCTTGTTACTCAGCTGTCCATTTTGCCAGCAGCAACTTTGAAAGAAATGTAGATTAAAGGACTCTAGTCCCAAGGTCTGCTACCTGTGGGAACGTGAGTTCTTCTCTGTCCTGTTACTACATTTTTAGGTGTCTCTAGCACATGGGAATAGGTGTTCTGAGACTGACATCTGGCTCCTAACTTCAAAAAGTTGAATCACTTTGAAGGCGAAGAGACACAGAAAGATGAACAATAATGGCATGGCAGCATAAATACCTGTATGGTATTCCAGGCTGGAAAAGAGGCAGACTAATAGAGAAACACATCCTCAGAAGAGGAACAGACTAATCTATGGAAAAATGTAGACTCCTATTTTAACTTCAGTGTATGAGAGCAGGCCAACTCAGACAGCAGATCAGGAACACTGAGAAAAAAATACCTTTACAGGATGACAGTTAGCAACACAAAAATACCCTTTTCATACTAAGTAGTTAAAGCTAAATTAAATATGTGTTATATTAAATGTCTGCAAAAATAATGAATGCTGTCTCAAATTTCAGCTATATTATAGCAAAATTGGAGCAAATATTTTGTTCCAAGAATCAAACCTTCTTCATTTACTTTACTGAAATTGTCTATTGGAAAGCCCTTTAACATAACAATGTAAACTGCATTTGGCTGTCACGTCAAGAGCAGATCCAAGCGTCCCAGGTGGCTTCACACAGCAGAATTTTTTCCCTGCCAACTGAAAGCAAAACACTTCATTCATGTGGTTCAAGGGAAGGAAATAAAATTTATACAGGGTTGTGTTTAAAACAGGCAGTACATCTCTGAGGGAGGAAACCATAACTGAACTCAGCTGAGCTCCATAGTGTCAGAAACCAGAGACCACCTGAGGAAGAGCTGCTACTGTCTGGATATATGTGGAATTTATATCCGGTTTGGAGCTCCACCTAGGTACTTAGGAAATATTTAGGCAAGGTCTGGCTGTGGTTTAAAGCCTTGACCATCCCTTCCTATATTCTCTGCTTATAGAACACCCTGAAATGCTCTTTCCTTCACAGCAGCAGTAGTTCTTCTGAAGGTTAGTCAAGCTCTGCAGGACAACTGCAAGGAATGTAAGTGCAGAGAGGCAGCAGAAATAGAGAACAGGATTATTCATTTGGAACATCTAGCCCTTTCATTCTGCAGAATTTGATATCAAAAGAGAGACAGGAACTCCTCTGCAGGAGAGAACTTTGGGGTGGAGGAGACCCACACTGAAAATTCAAAGTCTCCCTACCTCTCCTCAGTAGCAAGCATAGACCAGGGACAGGAAAGAAGCAGTTGGAGCTTATTTCTCCTTGTAACCCTACACCAGAAGCATGACCATGAAGTAAGGGAAATAAGACCATTTTAATTTACAGTAGGGGATAAAGCTCTGCCTACAACCTTAAGATCACAGGAGTTCCAGGATGTGGGATACAGCTTGTCCGGACCCGAGGGTTTAACCACGATATGCCAATTGATGAAGGTATGAGGAATGAAAGAACAGTAGACAACATTTCCTAAGTAATTCTTGTTATGTTGCCTCAGGATCTTCAAAGCACACATTCTTCCTGTGGCTGTGATGGGTGGGGGGAGACATCAGGGAAGGGAGTCTGCTCTGTCCAAGCATCTCCCCACAGAAGCTGTCTCTTGTGCTGCCCTGGAGCTGAACCCAAGAACTGCAGTTGCCTGGAAGCCCTGAGTGGTTCCACTGTGGGGCAGTAGGAGGGCTGCACGCAGGCTGCCACTTCTGGCATTTGCAAACTGCAGACAAGCAAAGCTGTCCTGGCGGCACATAAATGTTTGCTTACTCTGAAGCAAACCTTGCTAACGAGCAGTTCGCTTCCCTTGGCTTTCACCAGATTATTTCTCTGATAGGTATTTTAGGTCTCTCTCTATTCTTAATCCATCTATTGTGAATATCAGTGAGTTGTGCCTTATCTCTGTTAGCTCTGAAGAGCCCCATTGCTCTCCGGGGTGGGCCAGCCATCACAGTGGTGACCAGTCAGAACCCTGTGCTGTGGTTTTGTCCTAGCTGTCTTCCAACCATGACATTAGCTGAAGTCCTAGGAAACGTGCTACCTCTTCAAGGTCGATGTGGTCACACTTAGTGATCTCAAAGTGGCCAGTTAGGAGGGTGGATGAGTCAGTGACCCATTCTCAACTGAAATACTTCTAAAAGTGCAAGTGCTGAGGTGCTTAGCTGCTGCCAAAAATGCTTCCCGTTTTACTTCTAGATATCTGGGCTTCTGCCTCCTTGTACCATGGCTCTGTCCTCTATCAACTGCAAATGAGACTTTCAGATGAGCTGTTCTTGCAGCAGTAAGTGCGTGTGTCTGTGCTGCATACAGTGCAGTACCTGTGCATTGTTATACATCATGGTGACTCCACAGACCTGCGCTAGGGTAATATGTTACCTCAGGCAGATATTAATACTCACGTCTGACCTTGATCTCACTTCGCCTGCCATTTTAACTGGTCTGATTGGCTCCAGTGTGAAAAGAGTTTAACAAGTAGGTTGCTGTTTGCACTTGTGTCGTTTACTGCATATGCATAATCTAAGTTTCTAAGCTTTCCATGCAGTATTTTTCTTGAAAAATCAACTGCTTGAAGGATCATTTGAGCTCTGCTCACAGCTCCTCCAGTTCACATCAGGTATGGCTGTAAGCGGTTGCTGCAGAATTTATAAACAGAGCAAATTCATCACTGAATGCTTAATGAGCCAGGCCTTGGAAATGAAGGACACCAGTTTCTTTCTTCAGCATCCTGTCTGGTTCGCATCTGACATGTTCAAGCCAAATAGACACCATCATGAGCATTCACACTCCAGGCAGCAGCGGGAAAAAGCAACAAAGTGGCATTTCACAGCCTGAGCTGCTGCTATTGTTCTACCCAAGATCTATAAATTAAATAAGGTCTCAAAGATCCTCAGTAAATAAAGGCTTCTAAATAGATGCAGTTAATAAAAGAGAGTCTCAGAAACGAGCAAATTTAGTTTTCTGTGAGAGTCCTACTGTATGTTGGCCATGAAAAATATCTTTGTCTCAGTCCTTGCTGGTTTACAGATTGATCTCTATGTGGAAACTTGTGCCAAAGAATGTTTGAGATGTTCTATTTTGGGAAATCTATAGGAGACATTAATTTAGGTAAATCAGAGAATCCTCTTGAGGTTTCAAAGAAAGAAAATCTGGAGGGGCTTACAGACTAAGAGCATTGGCCTGTGCTATTTTTCTGACACAACTTCAGCTGTGGCTGGACTTGAGAAAATTTAAATAAGGTCTCTAGCTGGGATGAGTCCAGAAAAACAAGTTTGGGCTCCTCCAGTTCAGTACAGCAGGAAGAGGTGGGAAAGGTGTTGATAAGCAGAAATGAAGAGCTATGAAAAGGCTGTCACAGCTGGCTGACACTTAAAAGCTGTGAGCCACACTTCTTTCACTTCAAACTCCGAGCAATGAGAAGCTTTAAGGGCCAGATTCTCATGCCGGTCATACCAAACTAAAGGTGAGTAACTCTCAAACTGCTCCTTGTTTACACCTAGAGAGATGTGAATCTGGATCTAAGCTAGACTGGCCATCATATTGGGTGACGACACAATATATCAGAGCTAGAAATCAGGCCCCAGGCATTGCAGTGAGGTCTAGAGGCACATCACTCTCACACATACTCCTTGCATGTGTTTAGGGTCTGCTGATTTTACTCTATATGACCTAAAATGTCTTATATTTATTTACTTCAGCCTTTTCCTCAAAGCAATTCCTTAGCTCTCCTTCTATGGAAGCAGATTGTGTGACATGCAGATCTATGTTTAGTGGTTTATAGCCATGTGAAAGGGAGGGATGCCTCCAAGCATCCGTCACCCATTTCCCACCGGGTGGTTTGAACATCATGAGTCTGTATAAAGGGAAGATGAAGCCATGAGGCCCTGGCAAAGGAGTGATTGAATTACGGCTGGGGGAATATGTCCTCTTGGATTTATAAATAGTGGCACGAATCTCTTGACTGACACCAGGGATAACTCTGGCTTCATTTCCTTGCCTATTGCGGAAATCGTCCTCTCTTGTCCCTCTTTTCATTTACATTAGTCTGAGCTGCACATCCTTTGCTCTCCTGTACTGAGCTGGCTCTGCAGCTTCTGGATGTGGGAAAAGATTTGTGAACTGTCTAGAAATAAGCAGGCAAGCTATCCTACCCACACAGGCAAATCTGACAATATACTCAACATTGCATTCCTTTGGGCTGGAAGTCCTCATATATTCCTTCATAATTTTATTGCATACATTGTTTTTCCACCAAAGCAGTCTATTGCTTCTCTCCATAGAACCACTAAGTATGTGACATTTCCACCAAAACAATAATGTTTTCAAATGGTGCCAGTAAAATGTTGGTGGTTTGATTCAAAACGAAAAAAGAGAGATGTGAGCAACTAATAGGTTATTTCTCCAGCCCTAGAAAGTTAAACTAACCTCTTAAGGACAAAAGTTTACAAGCAAACTTTTTAACTTCTTTACAAGTACTCCTTGAAATGCTTCTAGGTGACTACATGTATATTCATTAGTATATTTTATGAACTATTGTGCCTTACTTCACACTGAAAATAATAAATTGCTGCACCAGTCTAAGAGGAATCAACTGAAAGACTTTGTTTTCTGCATGTGTGGGAATGTGTAATGCAAATGTAAATAGTTTCTTCTTTGTGGATTACTCATTTTCCTAGGGCTTATTTTCACAGAAAAAGCCATGATCTTTCCTACGTCCTACTGTCTCTCTTTTTGACATTACGGACTTCAGACACAGTAACTGTTCTGTGTGTGAGCTATAACCCAGTGGCCAAAGTAGTACAAAATAAAACTAGCGATGTGAGTTGCTGGCTTGCCAGAGTTAGGGGATTTAAAACTAATAGTCTAGCATATTTCCTAACCACGGTTATTATGACAAAAGCCAAAGACTTGAGCAGTTAGGAGGCACCTCTTTATAGCTCCTGTGCAGAACAGAAATAAGTCTCCTATCACTTGCCAGTGAGGAACAGTATGGATATATTCCTGCTTGTCTTTGGGGCCAGGAAGGCACAAGTTTTTCTGAGCACCTTTTATACCTCGAAGGCTTAGTTTGATTGCCAGACTGTTTATGCCTGAAGTCATATGAAATGTCCTATTGTGCAGAGCTGCAAGATACAACAGCAGCTATGGAGCAGCTGATAAGGCAAACCCAGGGGCATTTTAGGCTCAGGCAGTGGAATCCCATCGATTCCCCCATTCCCCTGCAGGCAGTCTGATGAAATCAGCCTTAGCAGTTTTATGGGGATTTAGTTCATGCTAATGATACCAAGCATAATACGTTCCAGCCAGCCAAAGTTGAAAAAATAAAAGTGAAAATCATACAGTTATATCTAAGTTCTAGCATTAGGATTGCCTTACTTGAAATCCGTTATTCAAGACACAGAGATCAAAAACAATGGTATAAAGCCCCTAAATTTGTGTTTACCTGAGAGATGTCCACCAGCCAGGCACCATATACCATCTGGAGACTTGAAGTGTTGAAAGAACTACCACTTCCTCTGCTAATTTGCTCCAGAACTTAATCATGCTCACTGTTAAAAAAAAAAAAAAAATAAAAAAATCTCATCTCATTTGCCTATTATCTAAAACAAGGTCATGCCTCTGGCTTGTCTGGTGGAGATATTGAAAATGACTTAATTATCCTTGCTTATCTGAGTGTAATCCCTAAAATACCACATAAGTGGAGCTGCAAGGTAGTGCCGTTGGCACTAAGCCTGCAAAATGAATGATGTTTTTCCAGAGTCCGGGGTAGAATCTTTCCTTCTCACTTATTTGCTACTGAGTCACCTTGATATAGAATGTGATGTTATGGAAACACAAAAAAAAAGTGTCATTGGACAAGGGAGGTAGAAGTGGCAGGGATATTTTGTATCTATTGAAAATTGTAGTTTTGCATCTCAGATGGTCTGATTTACTGTCTCCAAAGAATTATGCTGCATAGAAATATTTCATACTGCCTAGGGGTATGCGAAATTTCAAAACTGTTATGTGTAAAAATGTCCTGGATTAATGCCATGTCAGAAGGAAAAAAAGAAACCCAACAGTAAATAACATCTTAATAAGATATTGGTTGAAGTTAAGATGTGAATCACAAAATATCTATATTGATGTTATTTCTGTCTCTATTCCAGCAGATATACTTTACTAGCAAAGACTTGCTCTGGACCTCCCATTTTAACCAGGGAGGGAAACTTCTCATTGCTCTTGGCAGTACTGAGCGCTCTCAAGGGCTCACGCTTTTATCTTCACCACACTTTGAGATTGGCAAATAATGTTATCCCAAGTCAGCTAACAGCAGAGTCAAGGTACAGAATGGTTGGAAGGTCAGTCCTCCCATCTGTGGGAAGCCTAGGAGGGAACGTGAGCAGAGACCACATGCCCCACACGTGGATCTGATGCAAACAGTGTCCTCTCCTGCCCTTTGCTGCGTTCCCTCCAACCAGCCCCTGAGAGTGGAAGATGAGCATACTGCAGAATCATGGAATCATTTAGGTTAGATAATACTCTTAGTGTCATCAAGTCCAATCGTAAACCTAGATCTACTGTATTTTTCTTTATAAAAATGTAAAAAGTAGCTATCTGTTTGTTAAAGACAATTTTCTAAATCTGAGGTCTCCTGGATTCTTCCTTCATCTTATAATTCACAGATTGCTGACAAAGTAGATCTATTTCTATCTGATTTTTTATAATTTACTCACAGTCATTTTAGATTAATATAACCGTGCTGAAAAACCAAATCCCCAACCCTAAAGACAAATGATCAATCAAGAAAACAGCCTGTCAGTGACGCAATAACATTTCTTTTGCATTTGTTGTGGAGTTTAATTAATTGCATGCAACTTGGATTTGCGCATCCATTGTGCTGGGTTGTACCTACCCCTTAACATCACTTGAGCAGGTTGTACTAAACCTTTCTTGGATTAAAGCTCACCTTTTTTCTGGTGCCCTGGGGACTTTGCTGCTTGATATTTTTGAGGTGAGTGTTTTAGGTGGAAACAAAAAAATTTCAAAGGAAACAGAAGGAAAACATAAGTCTCTGCTAAAGCCCTGGCACAGGCAGGCCTGTGTGGCTGTGTTTAGGAGAGAGGGAGGCCTAACACCCCAGGAGCTTTTCTATCAGCATCCCACCACGTATTAGCTTACTATACAGTTGAGCCTCTGCACAAAAGAGTTAATCACAAACTCATCATCCCAAAAAAGATCAACACAAATGACCCTTGCTTATACTTTGTCGAGGTTGTCCTAACATACATTTCCATGATGGGCTCCCTCGGGCTGGATCCAGCTGTGTTAATCTGCTTCCATCCAATGCAGCCAGAAGCAAGTTAATCTTCTCTGTCAGTCTTGCTTTTAAAGGCAATGTGAAAGAAAAGCAAGAGGAGCTCTGAGACAAGAGGTAACCAGCCTTTTAAAGGAACTAAAAGGCGCCTGTTTTATACAATTGCTTATTTGAATTGCCCCCTTTTAAAGTTCGGCTTGCTGTGCTCAGGATAAGGGAGGCAGAAAGCTGACAGGTGAGGCTGTGGGGTCCTGGGGACAGACCAGGCGGAAAGCAGCAATTGAGTCTGCAGAAAGGAATATTGTAAGTATTTTGGCTGTCACAATAAAGACCATTTTATGGAAGTTAAGAGCAACAAAGGGATTGAGAGGTGGCTCAGGTGGCTGTGGGATATTTTCACAGACCCTCAGAGGAAGCAAGAAAGGACATATTTGACATTAGAGTCCCACCTGCTTGAAGTAGCCAGGCATGTGTGGAAAAGCATGTTTAGATCCTCCTGTTTCCACGCAGAAACAAAACACTGTTCCCCCTTTCCACAATAAGTGAAGAAAGATGATGGGAGCTGTCAGGCAAGGTCGGGGGAAAAGGGGGTAGGATGAGATGTCTCTGAAGCTTCTATTCCAGTGAGATCTGGCTCACAGCTCCTATGGCCCTGATCTGGTGTCACAATGTCCTATAGCTTAAAGTGATGGTGTGACTTGATCCCTATACATACTCTAAGGAAAATGAAAGAAACCATCACACAAAACAAAATGTCTCAGAGGCAACTTACAGCTGCAGTCCATTCAAAGCTTAGAGGTAAAGCTGCCTGCTCAGTCTGTACACTCTCTGGCCCAGTGCAGTGATAGAACCTTAATTTGCACAACAATGTGTGATTGTTTTCACAAGCCATTCCAAAACAGAGCTTGCAAAAAACAGGAATGCTTTCAAAAATATTAGTGCAAAATGATTTTTTCTTTTTTCTCCCCATTGAAAATTTCTCACTATATTCCTATACCCTCTGGTTTGCTCTGTTAAGAACAGGGTATGGCTGCATGAAGTTGAAAATTATTTCTGTGCTGAAACTCATGAATCGTCCGTGTACTGCTTAAATCTGACATAATGGCACAAAATCAAAGTCAACTGGTTCAGAGAATTATTTAGAGAGATTTTCATACTCCTCCCACTTGCAGACTAAGTCAAGGATACCTTAAAGAGTTCGTGAAAGGTCATTTTAAGAAACACCTTCTGTTACTCAGGAAAGAGTCAATGCATTTCAGATCAATCCATGTCAGTCCTGACCCTTTTGGTGATGCTCTGCACCCAGAGAAACCCCACTGGAAGCATTTTCCCTGTGTGACAGCATTACTATCCCTGCCCTACAAGTACACAGGAAGCTGTAGGATCTTGTATGATTGTGCTTGTTTTTAACTCATAACCCTAGTTTAGTGTTTCCCAGGCTGGTGCTCAGGTAAACACCAGCTTTGTAAGAGATCTGAAATGAGACATACTTTGAAACTATGAACTCTGTCATGCTTTGGATCTTTGGAAATGGTCCAGGTTAAAAAGAAAGCACACCATTCCTTTGAGGTTGTTCTGTGAAGAGCATTGTTAAAAAGCCGTGCACCATGCCAAATACAAGAACCCATTCTGCTCCTCCATACAGGGCTGGGCTTTGCCTCCTGTGCAATGGCTGGGGCTTAAGGTATGAGAGGCTACAGCTCAGCCCACATGCAAGTGAGCATGATGCAGACCAAAGAAGTGTTAGCTTTCTCAGATTTTTGATTTTAACTAGGGAAGCACTGGAGGAAAACACAAGTATCTCAACATTAGAGGCAGTATATTTAATACAGCGTGTAATGAATAGAACAATTTTCATTGGGACTTCCTGAGATGAGAAGATATTTCTAAATAGCATGTTTGGCAAGAGCCTTCAGGCTAAATTCTATTGTAAGCAGAAGTAAAGAGTGAAAAAGGGCAAGTAAAGGGATAGTAAAGAGTAGCTTTGAGGCTTTAGAGCAACATAAACAAATGGGAAACAAAAAGTGCCAAGAGATCTATTGAAAACAGGCCAAAAGAAGGGGAAAAAAAATTATATTTAGAGTAACAAAAAGAAATACTGGACATTGAATTTTAATGAACATTTCAGCTAGCCATAAAAGGATCTTGAAAAAATACTTGCAGTTGACCAAGGAGAGAAGAGAAAATGCATTAAAATATAAAAAAGGAAAAAGAGAAGACACTTGAAGACTGAGCACTGGGAGAAAGAAAGTAAATGTATTAAATTATTCATTTGACTTCTTTACTTACAGAACTGGAGAGCTGCTTAGGATATTGGTTGATATTGGCAAGCTATCGCAGAAAAAGCAGGAGGCCAAACGGAGAGTGAAAACTCTCGGTCAGGTTCACCAGACAAGTCCGCCTATCCAGATACACATTTCCTGTTAATGAAAGACTTAATTTCATGAACATTTTTTTCCTCAGTTTAAGCAACCAGGATCCCTGGCTATGCATATCTATACCTGCATTGCATTGTTGTCTCTGCTGTCCACTTGAGAGGGAGCAACAAAAGCAAATAGGATGAATGGCTGTTTTTTGCTTCCTCCACATGAAATTAAAGGACATGAGATTAAAGTGATGGGCACTATTTCCAAAGAAAGCAAAAAGAAGCACTTCATTGACTGTATAGCACATAGTTATGCTGTAGAGTACAGCATGGTAAGTTTGAAAATATTTCCATTAATTTAAAATAAAAAATCAGTAGGATAAATGAAGGAAAAAGCCACCAAGGATTATTAAGTATAAAAGGATTAACTTTGACTCAAGATATCGCTTAGTAACAAGTCGCAGGAGGCTGAGAGAGCATTCCTGGGAAGCATTCTTGTGTGCTTACCCTGTCCTTACGTCCTTCCTTGGATAACATCTGCTGCGTCTGTTCTGTTGCTGGGAGCTGGACACCAGAACAAATGGACCTGTGCTCTGACCCAGTACAGATGTTCTCATATTACACTTGTGTCCTGCACTGTAAACTAACTGGGGAATTGATCTGGGTAAAAAATAAGGTGGGGTTTTTTTTTTGCTTTTTAACCCTGATCAGTTCCCTGACCTGGTTCACTGGGTGGATGGGCTCTAAGGGAATTATGGGAAGAAGGATAAGCAGCCAGGCATTGGTGATTAGTTGGAGAAGCAGGGGGAAACCAAAGAGTTGACTAAGCCATTTTTGTCACTGAAGGAAATTCTTGTGAGGCCAAAAATACTGATGGAGAGCTGGTGTGAGTCAAAATCTGAATCATTTCTGTGTGGATGGTGCATGGTCCATAAAGACTGCACAAAGCCACGTGTCTTCCAGTGTTATTTTAATGACTGCACTGGAAAGCTGAGAGAGTAATATCCTCCCTTATACTCCTGAAAGAACTAGCCCAGGTGAGAAACTCAACCTTCCTTCCTGCTTCTCTCAGTGGCAGCACTGTGTTGCCTTCTCTCACACAGACCAAGTGGAGATGATTTATGCCCTTCCTGAAGCTGTGGACTGAGAGAGACAGTTTTATTTCTGAGCACTGCATACTTGAAAATGAAGGAGTAAAAGTCAGTATTATCAGCTTTGCAGAGCTGAATGTCTTTTTTCTTTTTTAGGCAAAGCATTAAGGCTAATTTTGGCTCTTCACTTAAATAAAAAAGAACAGTTATTATATTTTTTTCAAATAAAGCTATTGAAAATTGCCCTGTACAAGAAGTGTGACATTTCTGTTCAGATCGTAACACATGCACTGATGTATAGAGGCCAAGAAGTGAAAGAAGGACTGAAGCAGAGATGGCCATAACTCTGGAACTAAATCTCAAGGTATTTTTTTCCTTCCTCCCTTCAATGAGATCTCACAGGAATAATAAAAACAGAAACAGCCCAATCACTAAATTTTACAGATGTAGCTTAACTTAACATTGGTTCCATCCAGAAATGCAGTTTCAGAAATTTCCCACTTTTCCAGATTTCTTGAGTCTTACACTATAGGTATTAAGAGCTGGAAGCTCAGAAGTCTTTAACAGCCTCTGTACCAAAATGTTACAGAGAATCTGGAGGATAAGAAAAATCTGTCTCTCACTGACAGCTTTTGTAGAAACAGGAGTCATTGTCGCTCCAGCAACAGCTGAATCTCTTCTGCTTGTCTTCACATGGCGGTTTAGCTTTATTCCTCACCGTGTATTGATTTCAGAGGAGCTTTAAAATTGGGTAGCTAATGCAATGTTTTCTTCCAGCTTTTGTTGATGGTACATCACTGTGCTATTCCTTCTGCTTAGGTGATGTTTTTAGATCTGCCTTTGAGCCCTGTAAGCCAGCAAATTTAGGTGGCTGGATAGATTTGGTAGACAGATGATTGAGCCTTCTTTCTAAATGTAGGTAAATAACCGTTCAGTAAAATGTATTATTGTCCACTTTTCTAATGGTGAAGGTTCCTCTTTGAGGTCCAAACTGTGCCAGGCTGTTTTCTACTTGCACAGATCACACTTAACTGCAAGGAGAATTTGCTCCTTATTCAGGTATCCTGTGAAGACTGTTGAAAAGTGAAGACTGACTCTAGATACTTCCAGGTAAGCTTGCATAGGATATACTTTAATTGCTATACAACACCTTAAGCAGCCAAAAATTTACTAGAAGTCTGTGATCCTTCACTGTGCTTAACACAGGGCAAACACGAAGGGAGAAGTGGGCTGGTGAAGAGAGCATTGGGCAGCAATCTGATAGGTCTGTTAATGGATTTCTCACTCTGCCATAGATTGACAGTGGGACCCTGTTTGAGTGATTAATCTTTCCTCCTTTCTGTGTAATTAGACATTAAAGTTCTCACAACAGGAATTAACTTTCCGTATATGTGTATATACTGCATCTCACATGAGTTTGTACAGGTGCAACTAAAATTCAGTCAATGAATGATGCCAGTGTTGATGCTGTTAGTAATAACAATGTAGTTGTAATATTCAATAATGAAAAGTGTAGCAATTTAGAAAGAAGTGAGTGTTTAAAGAAAAAAAAAAAAAAGAGAAAAACATTTAGAAAGTGAATTTGTTGTGAAAAAATCTCATATTTTTAGCACTAACCTACATCTGTTCCTTAGTGTGCCACAGATTTACCGTGTGAAATATGGCTATGATCTCTCCCTCTTCCTGTCCCTTAGCCTTCTGTCATTAAAATGAGATTATTGATACTTAGAAGGGAACTGAGAATGCTCTTGTAGATCTGGGGAGAACAAAGGAAGCCAAATCCCTTACCTGCTCAGAAAGTGCAGACTAAAGAATCAAATGATAACTTGACTTTGATGAAACTTTGTGTAATTCTACAAATATTCTAAATTGTGCTTATTTGTCTTAAATTTCCCTGTATTTTCTCAGAATGTCCTGATTTTTGCAGAGTTTGACGTATCTGGCTATAATGTGAACAATATTTAGGCCCTAAGATCTGAAGCATTATTTTCCATCTAGATATGATATTTTCTAAGTGTGTTCCTAGTGCAGTGGGTTCATCTTTCATTCTTGCAAGCTGGTATCTAATGCTTGAAAAACTTCATTTTTCTCATGTTAGCAGCAATCATCTCAAGATTTGTAGTAGAATATCTAGGGAGAACATGGTGTTTCTCTTTCCCTGCTTTGAATAATGAATTCTTACTAAAGATGTTCAGAGGTCAAAGCACATAGTTCAGTATCCTCTCACTTCTAATTTTCTTGAGAAATACTATTTTAAAAATATATCCCCAAATTGGTCTGCAAAACAGAGATATGCCACTATGTAAGGCAGAGTGCCATAGGCAGTGTCAACGTACTTGGTACATGCAACCAAATTATCACAATTAACATATCAATAAGCTGAGCACTTCCAAGTATATCATCATGAAAAAATGAAAAAATATAAGATATTTTTAAAACATAGTATTCTTCCTTTCAGGTGAAAGAATTCTGACTTGGCTGATGACTAAATATGCCCTTGGTTTATATGACTTCCCTGTTATTATTGTGGGTGACTTTTTTTTTTTTAATCCTAAATTCTATCAGGAGTTCACTGTTCAAAGTTTAAGAAACCTGCATAACTGAATTATTATCTAAAGGGTAGAAAGCTGCATAGTATATATTTCAATGAAGTCAAGAAGCACAAGCTTGTACCATGAAGCCAAATTCAATCTTGGCAGAGAAAGAGAGGCATCTTTATCAAACTCCATAGAAAACTCTATCAAGATTAATTTGGAACTAGAAAGTAGGTCTAGAAAGGACCCTGGGAGATCCTGTAGTTCATAACCCTTCTCCAGGCAGATCCAGCCAGTCCTGAATCACTCATGGGGAATGTTTGTGTAACCCCTTCCTACAATCCTCCAGTAAATGAGATTCCACTAGTTCCAGAGACAACCTGCTCCAGGCCTTACAATCTCTAATATTGAAAATACTTTTCCAGCATCTAACCTGAACTTCCATTGCTTGATTTTAGTCCACAACTTTGTATCTGTCCCCAGGAGGCACAGAGAAAAGAATCCCTCCCTTTTCACAGATACCCCAAAATATCACAGTTACTGCAAACTTCTCTATTCTGGGAGAGGGCCTGACCAGATTTCCACAATATCCTGTATTATCATATGATAACTGAGCTGTAGCGCTTAATCATGTTGTCATGCTTAACCCACTCAACAGAGAAGTGAAATACTTTGGCTTCACCCAGCCGTGAAGGTGCAGCTGATGCACAGAAACTTGTCTGCAGACAGTGAATTGTGTGTATCTGTATCTTCAGCCTCTAGCTCAGATAAAATACTGAATTTTTTTGGCTGAAATTTTCTCAGAACTGCTCAACCTGGGCTTCACTGGATCATTGTCATGGAAATTTTCAATTAACAAATGATTTAAGTTTGACAATGTAGTAATCTAAATGTAGAGTCTTGTAAGGCAATGTTAACAAAACTGTTACTACTTCAGCTTGATTTATGTAGGCATGTATATGTCCACGTATATCCATGCAAATACATGGATACTAGTCTCTGCACTTCAATAATTCCCTTCATCTCCTGCTTGCTCTTTAAATATTCTTGAAATATTCATATCAGATAAACATAAAACCAAAAAATGCACTTTTGTTTTACTGACTTGGCCTTAAACCTCTGGTAGCATGACTGTGAATCATACAAATGTAGACTACATGATTTTATGATTAATGCTTCAGTACAATTTTCACTGGCTGTAATTCAACCTCTAAAATGCTTTTTTTTTGCTTGACACAAATTAGTTTATGGCATTCTTCTATAATATGTAAAATGTATCAGTTTTATTAATGTAAATTATAAAAGCTACAATCTCTACATTTCTATAACTTTGGAGAGGAAACAAATAAAAAATCTCATTTGGAACAAGGCTTCATAAGCTGTAGGCTTAGTTTTTTGTTGGCTTTGGAACTTTTATCACTTCCCTTTCACTACTGATGATTCTTCACTGCACAGAAAGCAGTGCTGTTAATGTTGCATTCAGGAGCATGCTGGAGTTAGGGAGAAGGAAATACAGTGTGTACTGTTGATTGATGAAAGATATGAACAGCAAACTTACTCCATGGAGAACTACTGCCCTGTTATTTTAATGGTAATGTCAATTTAATCCAGGCAAAAGCTTTTAACTTTCACAACTGATATATTTGAGAATGGAATATTCTTGAAATGTACTAATAATAGGGAAATTGATCTATGTTTTTGCATCTGTAGAGAATACAGAATCATAGAATCATAGAATGGTTTATGTTGGAAGGGACCCCCAAAGGTCATCTAGTCCAACCCCCCAGCAGTAAGCAAGGACATCCTCAACTAGATCATGTTGCTCAGAGCTTTGTCAAGCCTCACCTTGAATATCTCCAGGGATGGGGCCTCAACTACCTCCCTGGGCAACGTGTTCCAGTGTTTCACTACCCTCAGAGTAAAGAACTTATTCCTGATATTCAATCTAAATCTCCCCTTCTCTAATTTAAAACCATTGCCCCTCATCCTGTCGCTACAGGCCTTTGTGAACAGTCCCTCTCCAGCCTTCCTATAGGCCCCTTCTAGGTACTGAGAGGTCACTATTAGGTCACCCCGGAGCTTTTCCTCCTCCAGGCCGAACAATCCCAGCTCCCTCA
>VWZK01022690.1:0-23417 GCA_013396935.1 Baryphthengus martii | reverse complement strand
GCTGGAGAGCTGGGCAGAGGGGAACCTAACGAAATTCAACATGGGCAGGTGTAGAGTCCTGCACTTGGGGAGGAATAATCCCAGGCACATGTTAGGGATTGATCTGTGGGAAAGCATCTCTGCAAAAAATGACCTGGAAGTCCTGGTGGACAGCAAGTTAACTATGAGCCAGCAGTGTGCCCTTGTAGCCAAGAAGGCCAATGGTATCCTGGTTTGCATTAACAGTGGAACCAGCAGGTCAAGGGAGGTCCTCCTCCCCCTCTGCTCTGCCCTAGTGAGGCCACATCTGGAGTATGGTGTTCTATTTTGGGCTCCCCAGTTCAAGAGAGACAAAGAACTACTAGAGACAGTCCAGTTGGGGGCTACAAAGATGATAAAGAACATCTCTGTGACAAGGAAATGCTGAGAAACCTGGGTGCATTCAGTCTGGAGACGAGAAGATTGAAAAGGAATCTTATCCATGTTCATAAATATCTGAAGGATGGAGGTCATGAAGATGGGCTCAAGTCTCTTTACAGTGGTGTCTGGTGATAGGACAAGGAGCAACAGACACAAAATGAAACCCAGGAAGTTCCACCTAAACACAAGGGAAAACTTCTTTCTTGTGAGAGTGACAGAGCCTTGGAACAGGCTGCCCCAAAAAACTGTGGAGTCTCCTTCTCTAGAAACCTTCAAACTCTACCTGAACGCATTCCTGTGTGACCTGCTCCAGGTGATCCTGCTCTGGCAGGGGGGTTGCACTAGGTGATGCCCAGAGGTCCCTTCCAACCCCTACCATTCTGTGATTCTGTGATTCTGTGATAATGTTTCCTAGGTGGACATATAAGCGGGGTATGTAGCTGCTGCTGTAGCGCTAGTAGTATGTAAAATCCTTTTGTAGTGTTACATTCATTACAGTCAATCATTTATTGTGAAGCATATCCTTACCCCCTCCAAACTTCTATGGAAATGTGGAATAAGAAGCTGTGCTTTCCAGAGACTGAAATGCTGACTGGGATTCAGTGACTGAATTTGATTTGTTTGTCAGGGAACCATCATCAGGGACCATAATTTCCTCCTCCTAAGCAGGGACAATGCTATTGATCTCTGGTGGTATCTGCTCTGAGATCTGCAGTTGGAATGTGTTTACGGTGTATCGTCGTTGTATCATTTCAAAGGAATCAGACCTTAGGAGGGTTCTGTTTTCATACTGTCATTCGTCATTCTCATGACAGCCAATTCGCACTCTCAGTCTATGTACCAATATAATTTGTTTTGTTTTGCCCTATAATTGACACATAGTGCTGACTTGAAGGCTGGGATATAGACATAAAGTTAATAATAAGCCGTGAAAGAAATATAATTCTAGGACATACAGTTATATAGAATTCCTGTACTTTTTTTTTTTCCTAGCAGAAGAGATCAGTTTATGGTATGAAAATGTATATTTGCATCAGCAAATGGTTATGTTGTACTATGTTATAGAGAGAAATTTTAAGCTAATGATTTCAGAGTAAATAAGTGACTGCCTTACAAGAGTAAGTTACTATTTTATTATATTAGAAAATAATTTCTTCCTTAATAGAAAATTAAATTTAATGAATTCTGTGATATTTTGATCTTTGCATGGTTTTTCGATAGCACTATGAGTTAAAATTACCTAAGTTTGAAACATCTTTAAAGGCATAGACATATAAAGAAAAACAGTGTTATAATGCGCAGTCTGGGCTTCTGCTGAAATATGCTTTTCCCCAAGAAATACAGCTGTTAAGCAAATGTCACCATATCCATTCAGTGATTACAGAAATGGAAACATTTTAGGAATTAATTTTAAAGAGACACCTGAGATTTCAAATAAAATAATCAGTGAGCAAAAAAAGAGTGACGTAATAGTAATGACAGCCTTATCCTGTTTGGAACTGCTGAAAGACAATGAACAAGTTCTTAATAGCACAGATGTGCTTAAAGCTACGTGGTGAATTCAGTCAAGAAGATCAGTACAACTTAAAAGAAAAAAAATACAGACATGCTAGTTTAGCTAGATATTAATGACTTAAAGAGATTGTAATTAAAATAAACATGAACAAGCAATTCAAGCCAACATGGAAGTACCTCCTAACATTTAAGATACCTGGTTTTCTTAGCCGACTTCTGCTGCTAATCCATGAGTGCATAGTTGGCCCTGTTGATCCTGTCTTTTCTGTCAGCCCTGCAGAAATGTCTGGGAAAACCCAGACACACTTCAGTGGTCTTCAATGCTAATCGCTAGGCAAATGAAGGGAGTGCTTAGACATCTAGCTCACAAATATTCACCTCTCAATAGATAACTATGTTGAGGTCTATACAATGCAGGCTTCTATACGGTGATAGAAGATAGGATAAACTGATGAGTGACAGAAAATAGTAAAGGCAGTCAACAAAACTCACTGTGTGGTTCTGACCTCTGATTGCCACTCTAAAAAAAAATAATGCCCCATAGCTCCTGAGTTATATCTGCAGTCAGCTAGATATAACAATCTATTTTATCCTGTTAGATGTTTCAGGTGATGTTAGATCCTTTTGCCTGAGCAGCTGAATCAGGTTACTAATGTCAGACAGATCCTGCATTGCCTAACACGTGTAAATTTACCTTTCCAGTACATATTGACTTTATATCAAGCTCTGAGTATTCAGAGTAGAAATAGTCTTTCCATGATGCAATCTGAACTTTACTTACATTCCACATGACCTGATTTTTGTTTCATATACTTAACTATATCTTCAACTATCACAGTAACGTGTGCATAATTTAAACTTGGAATTAAAAAGGTCATCCCTGAAATTTAAAGTAACAGTGCGGTCACAGTGTCTAGTTTCTCTTGAGAAAATCTCACCAGGAAATATTCCCTAAAGCAGCTGTTAGTGCTGCCAACATCTCTCTGTCAAATATAGAGCCCTCTCATTCTGTAAGACACGTGTACTGTCCTTCTTTATTGGCATCTTCTGCTCGTCTCTGCAACCTTTTGGAAAGTGGGTTTGCATCTTACAGATTTTTGTCCTATGTGAAGTTAGGACATTGCCAAAACCACAGAATCACAGAATACCTTTGGTTGGAAGAGACCTTCAAGTTTCCACTGCATCACAGGTGCTCTTTGCTGATGCTTCTTGTCTATTTTCAGTCTCTTGGAGATTTTACTTTTGTTTTCCCTCTGATGCTACTATGAATTCATGTTTTGAAAAACTCAGCCAAAACTTTTCTCTTTTAAATACGTAATCTGGTCTGATTACATTCTGGCAAATAACATAATTGCTTTTTTAAGATTGAGACAAGATGTTCTACCTCAAGTCTCTGAGCACCGTCATAATCTGTTCTCAAATTAGGGATTCCACAAACCCTTCAAAATTACATGTCTGACTTAATAGCCTCAGAGGTTGTATAAATGCTTCAAAAATTTCTTTCTGTTATTGATTTCTTCTGAAACTGATACAGTTCTTTCTTTCCTCTGGAAGCACAATATTATTTCAAATCTCTCTAGAACAGTTAGATAACAGTTCGTACTTCTTTCTGTAAGTGCAGAATGTTAAGCAAATTCAACATTTCAGACACAGCAGAATGGAAAAAATAGAAAACTTTTGCTCATGTTAGTTTTCAGTAGCTCTGCATACTTTCTTGAAAAGACATATTTTCTCTTTGAACTTCTATGTTATGTGCAGCATTCCTAGGCAGTTTCAGCTGCAAAGGAATAACACTATAGAATCACTGAATATCAAGGGGATTTTGCCCTATTTTACCACCTTTTTCTTCTGTTCAAGCACCTGTCTTCATCTCTACAATCTACTACTACTACACAACGCTCAGAGTTTCTGTATAGAGTTTATAGGCTTGAATATAATAATAAAGAAGTAAATGAAAAAGCTTGAGAGTTAGAGAAAGAACGAAAGAAAGAAAAAGAGTAACAGTTTTTGAAAACTGTCTTTTCAATTTAGAAACTGTAAAACCAGAATGTTCCAGTGTGTTGGATTTCAGCTTTAGAATCAAAATTCGGAATATTTTAAGAAACAACTACTCATAGAACTGACATATATTTGAAGATATACACTAAGTAATTACCTTGGGAAAAAGCTCAAAGGCATAGAAAACTTCTAACATACCTTTCCTTCTGTGATGCTGTTATTTTTCCTGTTTTTATTTTAATAATTCTATGTCCTTACTTGTGTGTGTATGTGTGTATACACGTGGATGACTAAATAAAAAATCTTATATATATCTACAAAAAAATTTGCAAATGTCCATATACAAATATATAGATATATTTTAAGAAAGTGGGCAAGGAAGATTGATTTTCCTGTGTATCTCATGCTGTCTGAAACAAAGTTTTTTGAGAATTCTTGACCCAGACCGAGATATACAAAGTTAAGTTGCACAACAGCAAGATACTCTGTATTTAAATTCTTCTGCAGGAGATAGATAAATGCCTATGTGTAAGCTTTCTAATGTAATAGATAGATTATATGAAAGAAGAATTCCAGAAATTAAGAAGAAAAAGGGCAGAAAACATTTATTTGGTCCAAACTTCTTTGTTTATAACATTTTTGAAAAATAATTCTACCACAACCATCTTTTCTACCTCAGCCTTTTCAGCTGCGTAAATGCAATTGACAACTCTTTGTTCCTGAATTCTGCAGTAAATGTATGAATTTTTAATAGAAACTTACACAACTTGCTTTTCATTACATCTTTCCCACTGTGTCTGTTTCTGTTTCAAAATATCACATCTCAGAATTTACTTTCTACATAAGCATATACACACATGGGATATATATTTCCTTTTAGCAGATGTGGTATATTTTCTTTTTCCCTTAGTGATGGCCATCTGCATTCTGCATTTGGCGACCTTCACAAAAGGGATAAACACAGGCCATTTGCCTTTTTACGGTCTCCTTATTATCAATTTGCTATCTTGTTTTCTCATTATAACCTTTGTCGTATGTGGGGTCTCCGTAGGCTCTAATGTCTCTTTCTTCATGAATTAAAGGGGGAATTCTCCTCTCCTTTGACCTTTTCAGTATTCTACATTTTAGTGGGGTGGCATTTCCACTCCTTAAAGATTTCAACCTGTGCTTACTAATCAGCCAATAAAATGCCAACTATGAATGTAAAATCAATTACTGTTGCTGTTAAAAGCAAATGTCAATCTATTATATTTTGTCCTCCTCTACCATCATCCACTGGTGGAGTTGAAGCTCTAACGACAGGAATATATATCTAAATGGGCTTGATCCTTTGATGCATACTGGACAACCTTAGAGTTGGCTAATACGAAGAGGAATTGAACTTTTGCTTACTTCAGAGCACGGTGTAATAGATAATTCTGGGATTAAATTCAGTACTCCCCTTAGTACTGTCATCTGTGTGACTTTCAGGAAG
Source organism: Baryphthengus martii (assembly GCA_013396935.1). Classification (NCBI taxonomy): domain Eukaryota; kingdom Metazoa; phylum Chordata; class Aves; order Coraciiformes; family Momotidae; genus Baryphthengus; species Baryphthengus martii. The sequence goes on along the minus strand of VWZK01022690.1, from coordinate 18,031 downwards.
ACACCATATGCTTTGACTCTCCCCACACATCCACCACCACTCCATCCCCAAGAAGGAAATATTTAAAACTGTCATTATTGAATGAATGACTTCCTGTCTCCTAGAAAAGGATACTGGAGTTCAACGCTTCATCTGCACAGGGCTTCCCTCTGAACCCATTCAGATGATTTCCTGTCAGAGTTCTTTATTTACCACAGTATTGGCTACTTTCAGAAGTGGACATAGCGTCCTGAAGTTCAAGTACACTCTTAAGCCTCCTGTTTCCTATTAATCAACTATTGGCAGCTTCCTACTCAACTTCCAAGAGAATTAAATCATCTAATAGGCTTTATAGGTCTGGGTTTTACACATGGTGAATAAGGATAGAAGGGTGTCTTGCCTGGGCAGTCTTTATAGATACCTGCTATCACTGTTGATCAGAGGGAAACTTAAATTGTGTGAAGAAGAGTATTAAAATTGGTCTTCTAGACTTCATAGTGTAATATATCTTTTCTTGCTTTGGTTATTGATCTGTTAGAAGTCTAGCCTAATTTTCTAACTTTCCTCTGTGGACATCCAGGAAAGAGAATATGAGTGGTAGAGTGACTCTCACTTCTAACAAACTGATTTTGAAGATGGCGTCTATTGCAGGAACCGTTATGTTGCTTAAAAAGCTTCTTGGAATGGAGGAGGTGATGGTGAAGACATTATAGGGAAGGGTGATGATTTTGCTAACAAAATATTCCTGTCAGTTGTTTCAAACTTGTTATTCTGTTAACCTGTAAAAATAATTATTTTTCACATACTATCGCCACCTTTATGTCTAAAATGGTTCTGCAAAGTCTTTACAGGAAGATGAAGTGTTATATCATTGTGCTAATTTCCAAATCTTTGTGCAATATACTCTAACAGCATTTAGAAAACTTTTTTTAAAGTCATGGATAATAGCAATTTAGAGGACATGAATTCAGCTGTTTCCTGAAAATCTTGTTGAAGACTTGCAAGCAGTTGCAACCAGAATCCCTGGTTGTCACAGAAGGGAAGGAAAATATTTTGTGGTCAAAAGACCAAGTTTTCAATTGTCTTCCTTGTCTTCATGCCCTTTTTTTTTTCCTCACTTCTAAAGAAAGAGGTAATCAATACACCAAGGTGTTATCGTTCCACATATGTAGTAAATATTCTCTCATAAACTGGATGGTATTTTGATTTTAAAGGTGAGATTAATCTCAACTACCTTGAAATATCTAAAAGTTAAGGAATAAGTTTCAGGGTGAAATTCAGATTGTTAAATTTAAATGCCTTGATTGTCAATCTGAACCACATCTTAAATGTGTGGTTTAGACTTGAGGAAACTCACCACAGGTATGTGGTCCAAACTATTTACATAAGCTCCTCATAAATAAAATGCTAAAATGAGACACCTAACTTTTGCATGAGACACCTCACTTTTGTAGATTATATATGTATATCTCCCCTAAAGCCAACATGACTTTTGGGATGAAGTTTTCAAATATCGCTTATGGCACTCATCTTGCAAAACTTATACATAATGAAAATTCCTTCAGAATGTTCAAGTCTGATCCAAAAGCCTTTACTATCAGTGGGAGATTTGTTGGTCAGTTCTGTAGAGGAAACTGGTTAAGAAGGAAACAACCTTTACTGCCAAAACCCTGCTCTCTAGAAAGCAGAAAAACCTCAAGGGAAGGATCATGTAACGAGATATAGTTTTTCTGTCTCTGCAATGGAGGAGTGTGTGACATTTACAGACTGGTGTATTTTAACAACCAGAGCACACATATGAGCTGGTTAGGCAGAACAAACATTGCTGACGTACAGATGACTCTCCCTTGGGGCTGTCATGGGCAGTTCATTGATCGACAGAAAAGACATTTTACCTCTCCAGTTTATTTTAGTAACTGGAAGTGAAGCCTGCATTGCACAGAGAATGAGAGCAAGACATCTGCATCTTAAGACTTATTGAGGTTTCCAATGCATCTAAGTTCTTCATAAGATTGCTTGAGAAAGGATAAATTTATAGTCAGTGTGAAGGGTTGTTAATGTGGCATTGCCATTGGGCATGTATTGTTTGTACAATTTAAGTGGCCTGTAACATCGCAGAGTTTTGAAATGTCCTCTCTCTGTTAAAAATTAAATGTATTTTATATATTTGTCTAATACAAAGTATATAGTCAGGGCCAGAGCAGAGTTATAACCAACAGACTTTAAAATAAAATTGAATATTCAAAACCTGCACAAATAAATCCTGCCTGTTTAAGTGTTTTGTGAACAACAATATGTCTCTTCAGCCAAGGAACAGCCTGAATTGGTGAGGATCTGAGAAAGTTTTCATTGTTGTATAATAACTGATATGGAGCCAGCATATTTTCTTGGTGTCATTTGATTATTTCTATAAATGTTAGGCTGTTTGATATCCGTGGATATCTCTGATATCACAATGCTTAAGGTATAAATCCCAGAATAGGAACCAATGCTTATCTGAAGCAGCAGCTATCTTTTTGTGTTTGCATGTTTCAATCAACTTACAGAGAATGCTCTTGTATAGTCATTGTATATGGTTAACACACAGGCTTGCCTCAGCTCCCAAACATAATTTTTCAAGCCCAGGAAAGCACACTGGCCTATTCCTTGCCATGAAAAACATAGAATCATAGAATGCTTTGAGTTGGAAGAGAACTTAAAGACCACCAAGTTCCAACCCCCCCGGTCCTGTGAAGGGACACCTTCCACTAGACCAGATTGCTCAAAGTCCCATCCAACCTAATCTTGGACACTTCCAGAGAGGGGGCATTCACAACTTCACTGAGCAACCAGTGCCAGTATCTTAACACTCATAGAGTGAAGAACTTCTTACTTAAATCTAATGTAAATCTACTCTCTTAATTTAAAGTCATTACCCCTTCTCCTACCACTACCTATCCTTGCAAAAAGTCCCTCTCCATCCCTCCCATGGGCCTCCTGTGGGCGCTGGAAGGCTGAAGTAAGGTCTCCCTGGAGCCTTCTGTTCTCCAGACCAGAAAACTCTGGCTTTCTCAGCCTGTCTTCATAGGAAAACATGTTCCACCCCCCTGATCATCTTTGTGGCCCTCCTCTGGACGTGCTCAAGCAGATTCATGTCCTTACACTCAAGGCTACAGATCTGAGTGCAGGTCATTAAAAATCGTTAATATTCTTTGGATCTTTTCTTTATACATAGTGTATTTATTGTGTTACTATTATTCTTGTCAATGTAAATCTTATACCTTGTTGCTATTATTAATTCTAATAAAAAAAGAATAATAGTACAATTACAGAAATTGTTGGCTGGCCACCTTTCTCAGATAAGTCCAACAGTCTTCCGAGTAATAAACTATTATGCTATTTTCTTCCTGGGAACAGTTTGAAAACATTTTGGGATATATTTTTTTAATCTTTTTCTTTCTTCTTTTTTAAATGTCATCTTTTTTTTTGTAACAAGTAGATGCAATAAATAAATGAAATTATAGAAATCACACTGGCAGAACTTCTCACTGGGTATATTAAGGAACATTGGGGAGCTAAGCATACAAGCCATGCAGGTGTCATTTATGATTTTGAATAAAACCAGAAAGGAAACAAAGAAATTGAAAAATAGAGGGGGGGAAGTAGCTATTTTCCTTTCCTCAGGAGGGAAATAGCTATGGTTACTCATTATCTGCACTTTCAGAGGGAGTTTCTGTTCAAAAGGCCTGGAAAAGATCACAGAAAGAAAGAAGACAACACTCCTCACAAAATACATGTTTTCATTTACAGGATGACATTTTAGAGTGAGAAAACAAACAGTGTATTTCAAATTGTCAACATAGAAGTGTCAAGAAGCTGGCAATACAAAAACCCTAAAACCCTAGGATTCTTATATTTCATTGTAAAGAAGATTATAATGAAGGCACTTTTAGCAGTTGTTCTGTATTGTTTTATAGCACTTTTTTCAATTGTGGTAGAAAAGAAGAAGTGATAGAAACAGAATGTATACATTTCACGGTCACACGAGTTGTTTCTGTGTGTGAAACTTTTAGATTTAACTAAATTTAAGTGTTTGAGCTATATGACGAGTCATGTTGTGAGAGATTAGAAGTTCATCTCTAAAACCGTGTTTGCAGTCACAATCAGAAGTAAAAAGAGAGCATAACAATACATAAATAAGAAGCAAGTATGCACTGATAATTCTCCTGAATACTTATATGGTTATTGACAACTCCGGGTAGAGAGTCTTAACTCCTGACCAACAAGGCTTAAAATATAAGCAGAAAACAGTGTATACCTCCTAGACCCAAGACAGGACAAGGGATAGACTGATGCAATTCAGCCTTCTGATCACTGCAGTTGTGCTTATTTTTACCATGTCTTGCAGCATCAGCTTATCTTGTCCTTAGAATTGAAGATGAGGACTAAGAATTTATCTATGCCTAGAAATATTTTGCAATTTAGGGTCCCTTCGTAGCCAGTGGGATGAAGTAACTCCAGAAGGCAAATCTCCCTGCTTTTATTAATTTATTCTATTAAGATGGGATTGATGACTGTCAAGGGCAGCCTATTTTATCCCAAGACACATGGACACAGCTAAAATTTGACACAACTTAGACTTTGCTAAATTGCTTTTTGTGCAAGAATGGATTAATTATTTATTAAAAAATATTATTTTTTTTCTCAAATGGAAACCTCAAGAAAATATTAAAGAACAAATTTATTTCAAATTTCATCAGCCTAGTCTGATGACTAAAGACAAACATTTTTTCAACTAATATATTTGACTTATTGTTAATATAAATAAAGACAGAGACAAGGAGCAGGGCAACCAGAGTGACTAGAACACAAGTTTGCACAGACTAACCAGAGACATAATTTGGGTATTTTGGACTATTCTTTAAACTGGACTGTTCTTTAAATTACACTCTCACTAAGTTTGCAGACAACATCAAGTTAGGCAAGAATGTTGATCTCCTTGAGAGTAGGGAGTCTCTATAGAGTGGTCTGGACAGGCTGGATCGATGGGCTGAGGCCAATGGTATGAGGTTCAACCCCATGCAATGCTACAGCCTTGGAAAAGAGTGGCTGGAAAGATGCCAGGTGGAAAAGGACCTGGAAGTGTTGGTCAACAGGCAGCCAAACATGTGCCCAACTGGCCAAGAAGGCCAACAGCATGCTGACTTGTATCAGAAGCAGTGTGGCCAGCAGGAATAGGGCAGTGATTGTCCCTCTGTACTTGGCACTAGCAAGTTCACATCTCAAATATGGTGTTCAATTTTGGGCGCCTCACTAGAAGAAGGACATTGAGGTACAGGAGCGTGTCTAATGAAGGACAACGTAGCTGGTGAAAGGTCAGGTGAACAGGTCCTATGCAAAGTGGCTGAGGAAAATGAGGTTGTTTAGCCTAGAGGAAAGGAGGCTCAGAGTAGACCATTTCACTCCCTGTAACTACCTGAAAGGAGGTTGTAATGAGGTGGGGGTTGGTGTCCCAAGTAACAAGTGATAGAATGTGAGGAAATGGCCTCAGGTGTGCCAGTGGAAGTTTAGGTAAGATATTAGGAAAAAATCCTTCCCCAAAAGAGTTGTAAAACACTGGAACAGGCTGCCCAGGGAAGAGGTGGAGTCACCATTTCTGAAGGGATTTAAAAGCCATGTAGATGTGGTGCTGAGGGGCATGGGTTAGTGGTGACTGGTTGGACTTGATGATCTTAAAGGTCTTTTCCAACCCAAACGATTCTATGATTCTAGAGGGAAGTAATAGACCTTAGTTATGCTCCTCTATCTTCCAGGCAGATGGATTTTTATGCCCATTCAAAACTCCTATGAAATATGGAAATCATGTGAATACAGCATCAGGGAGAATTGGAGGAATAGCTTGCTGATCACTAGACTCTTGGCCTATATGAATACAGAAGAAATGGTGGAAGAGGTGATTTACCTATTCATTATGACAGAAATGCTGAAAATCTATTAATTTTAGAACAAAACAAGTTATACTGTAAGTCGACATAGAGAAGGATTTCCTTCACATCATGAGGAAGAAGCTGCAGATTGATTTTCTTAATAGTTTGTTGCCTATCCCTTCTTTTGGGGCTCACTACATTAGAAATTATAGCAAAGTAAGGTACAATCATTGCCATTCATGTCAGAGGAATGGTTAATGTGTTTCCAATATGGTGAGTGTAAAATACAGAGATATCTTTTGGAGGAATAGCAAATTATTAGAGCTCCCACATCACAGTTTTTCTCATTATTTTTCTCTAGGAAGAAAGCCAGGGATTGTTGCTACAGAAAATCTAAAATAAACATTTCCATCTTCGAACAATTCACCTCTTATTTAACAGTGTATTTTTTCAGTAATATAATTCAATAAAGAATGTATAGGGAAGTGTTGTGATCTAAGGGTGAATGGATTGAGTGGGAGGGACAGGTGATAGCCCTAGGACTCTTGAGGGGTGAGGGGGCATCTGATATTCCCTCCCCTTCCCTGCCACACTCCATAAAAAATGAAGACAGGGAGTTCTGGAGAGTCTTGCTTTCTGGGCTCTGCTGCTGCGACCACCCCTCAGCCCAGCTGGGCCTAACTCTATGTGCACTGCGCAATCCATTGCCATCTGAGACTGGGTTTTGTATATCCTTCTTCCCTTAACATTCCTTTTTTTCCTAATTTTCTCCTGTTATGCTTTCATTTTATTGTAGTCTTAACTTCCAATCTTGGGTGGGACATTTCTTTTCCTTATTCCCTTCCTGGGAGGGAGTCAGGGAAAAGGGGCTAACAGAGAGAAATGCTGCTCTGTGTTTCATGTGGGCTTGCCCTGAGCCTTAAACAGAGGCAAGAAGCCAAATAAAAGGGGAGATAAAATCCAATAAAGTGCATGAAAAAGATTCATTTCCAACAGTAGATTGACCGGCTTTCCAAATTCTCCATTTACTTTCTGAAATAAATGAAAATGCTTAAAATTAATGCTTTTCATTCAGAATTCTTCAGCACTTGTGGAATTACAGGACATGGCTAAGCTGAAGTTTCAGACTCCCCCCTAACTGAAGTTTCCTTTACTTTATCCAAGACCATTTCATTATTTTTTAAACTCCAGAACCAGAAAGAACCATCACAATCAGTACGATTGACTTCATGTTAAGAATTTCTGCAGATTTCCCCCAGAACTGGTAAAAGAGAAACATAGATAGTTTGCCAAAGCACTTCTGGAGAAAAGGGCAAAAAAGCATGTTTTGATTTCTGGTCCAGCTCTTACCCTGAAAAATTCTTCACTTCTACTCCCTTTTCACTCATTTTGGCTTACCTTTTTTCCTAATCTACTCACTTTACCTCTGGAAACTTCAGAGGATTACATGCTATTTGGTTTATAACTCAGAGTTTCTAATCTTGAACTCCTTTTCCTCATCATCAGATAGAAGACTGTGTTTATACCTTTCTTGTGGCTTGAAGATTATTATGTTCTTCAGGGTTATCTTCTCCTATACACCTTTCTCTCTCCTAGCCCACACTGTGAAACACTGCCTTTAATAATTGCTCTTTCAGGAAGCAGGTATTACTCTTGCTAATCTATTAAAATCCAAGGAATTTCAGAAAACCTATGTAGCATTTTGGCTGGGAAGGTGAGTCAAATTTTGAGAGCAGAAGTATTACAGACATCAACTAATTTTATATCAGATGATTAGCAAATACCTTTAGAAGATGTACATCATGATTAACAGTCTTATAGCACTACAAGATACACACATGGTCAAAGAACAGGATAAACCACAAAATTTTCCACAACAATTTTTTACAACATTACTAACACATGCATACACAAAGAAAGAAAAAAAAAAATTGCAGGCATTATTAGTAGGTAGAAATATTTTTCTGCCTTCTTTTTAAAAATTAATTCTTCCTCAGAAAGTGGAATGCCATTAGAATGCATTTCACAATCCAAAAGTTTTACAGCCACAAGACAATAGTTACAATTTGTGGGGAAATATCAATGTGTTAATGTGCTGGATAATATTCAGCATGAATAACGTTATTCATGCTTCTGGGAGATGAAAAGCTTGATAGGCTGTGAGGTATTAATAACGCTGCACTTGTTTTGGTGGCTGTGCCAGACTGCGACAAACTCATTTCAAATCCTCGCAGGACATAAACCAACCTATAAATAATGATTGATTTACATAGTACCTTGACTGTGTATTGCCTATAAACTGTAGAATGACCAGTCTTAAAATAAAATACTTTAAAAAAACCCCAACAAACTCCTTTTTAAAAATTTTTCTTCAGTTTGTTCTTTCAGGAGACACACAATGCAAAATGTTGGTTCAATAGATCTGCCTCACAGTATGCTTTAATCATTCTGCTATGTGTGTTCTGTAATAAAAATTAAGGTTTCATATTTAAACTGGAATTTGTCTGAAGATCTGGATAGATAATATTATTGAAGAATGTATGACAACTATACTTCATCAAGACTTTTGACAAGCCCCAGTTCCAGGGCTGAACTGTAATGTGGGCCTTGATCCAGTTTTAATCTACAGTTCTGGATTTCTTTCCAGAGATTGTTGGCTGATGTTAAACTAAATGAATGACCACTTGTGCAATTGCCGATGACTGACATCAGCTCCTTCAGAGGCCTCTCTAGTTATAAATAAAATTTCATTTTCATGTAGTACTGACATCTGAAACTAAATCAAAAGTAACTAAGATGAACTTTCCCATTTGTTTTTTCTTCTTTTTAAAAATGGAAATGAATCTTGAGACAACTAACTTTCCTCTTCAAAGACTGTGGGGAGAAAAAAACAAACCAAACCACTATTTTCCCCCTATCAATCTCAAATTTAGTAGAACATGTGTAGATTTGTGTAAAAGATGACAAAGTTTTTTTAGAAGTAGACCGATCTATAAGTAATATTATTAAGAGAAAATCCACAGAAGCCATTCAATGGTGCTAGTTAATGTAAAAGAGCTCAAGCACTGGCACAGTTTGCTAAATGACTTAAAAGAGTTTGCCTGCCTGTATAACAAATGATTGCTTTGTAACACGGATAATTCTTTTTTTCCATGTTTTGTCTTGGTTTTTTTTTCAACCTGAATACATCAATCATACACACTATGTATCAATGTATTTAATTTTTGAATTATTTTTTTTTATTGAATGAAGTGTTAAGGACAAGGTGAACCAATATTTTTCTTAGTCAAATATTGTATATTTACTTTTACCCAGAAGGAAAATCAAATATTTTATATTTAATTATCTGTAAAAGTTACAGACTTGGAAGTTTCAGCCATTGAACTTTTTGCTTGTTTCTGAAGGAATTTGAGCAGAATACTTCTGAAAAATTTACCAAAGTGCTGGCAATTTTTTTTTTCCTATTCTTTGTTGCCAAATAAAAAAGGCATTTTTACTTGGAGGTGTCACTCTGTGACACCACAACACACATTCAATTTTCACTTCCAGTACCTCTAAGTCACATGACTCATTTTAGACAGCTGCATATACATGAACTTTTTCCTTGAATTTGCTATTTCTTTCTTTTGGATAGAAGCTTGGGGCCTACAGACCTCTAACTGTTCAATGTGTAAGTTACAGGTAGTACATCCCAGGCTTAGCCAACTGTCTGTGTAGATAGGTAGCACCTAATCACCATGTTTAAGTAAGTGTAAATAGAAAGTGAAGAAACCGTAAGTGATAAGAAATGAGAAAACCTCTGCCCTTACCAACGTAAGTCACCGTTCATATCTGTATCTTCTCAGACAGTAAAAAAAGTCATGATTTGGCCTGGTCACGCTTTCAGCACATGCAAAGCTGCTGTAGTTTTACACAACCAGACAACTGCTGAAGTTGGCAGGAACCTCTGGACATCATCTAGCTCAATCACCCCGCCCAGAGCAGGGTCGGCTAGAGCAATCTGTTGAGCACTAGGTCTTGTCAGGTTTTGAGTATCTCTGAGGGAGGAGGATTCACAACTGTGTCAGATGAGGTAGACTCTAAGACACCATTTCTAAGAAGTACTGCTGTGGGTAACCACATCCTTGCATGTTGTTACTCCATTCCATTTTCTCTCAGAGGGATGGGTCAGCCATACAATGTACCAACCTAATCTAATGCACTACCACCACTGCCTACCTATTATCTTATGCAAATGCAAGACTCAATGTTGAAGACTAATAAATATTGTTTCCAGGATTTTCTAACAAATAATTTCTAAGAAAAGCTAGAAGAGATCAGTTCAAGCTGAAAAGTTTTGTCCCATTAAGATCCTTATGGATGAAACCACAAAATTCAGTGTTTGATCTCTCCTCATAGATGGCATTTGGGCTTCTTTTTCCATGAAATGCGAGAGAATGAGAGGACACAAAAAGCACTGATTCCTATGTGACCACATAGGAATGTAGTTTGAATATGAGAGAGTTTGAATATGAGAACACCACAGATGGAAACGCCTGGAGTCTGGTTCTGTATCACCAGGACATGCCTACAGTGATCCTCAAACTAAGGTGAGCAAGATCCATAGCATAGTCCTATCAACCCAATGCAGTACCTGAATCCTTGCTCTCAGTACAGATGACTGGCTGAAAAGTCAGAGATTCATTGGTGCAGCCAAATAGCCAAATGGCCTCTGCCCAACAACTTTGTCAATTGGTACTAACACCAGGAAGGATCGTACTTTTGCAGTCTACAGTCCTTGTGAAGAACATGACTATAGATCTTGGCTACAAGACAGAAGCCTTTTTATGCTAAATGGCAAGAGTTATATTTCTTTTTTTTTAAACCACCAGATTTAAAAAAACCCCGCAACTATCTGGAAGGGAGTTTCCAGAATGCTTCGTTTAATCTTAGACTGCATGAAGATATCTAAAACTCAAAAGATTTGTGAGTCTAGGTTCCATGAGCTTCATTTGTAGTCAATTTAGAAAAGAGGAATCTAAGATCTAGAATGCTGTCTGAGGTTGTCCTTCTCTCTGTCCCTGGATTCCAGTGGACTTTACACCAGGCTTCTCCTTATGAAGTGACTTGTATGAAGTGGAAATTCTTTAATTACATCCTATATAACCTTCTTACTGCACTAAAGGAATAATAATCCAGGATATTAGAAGCTAGCCTCCAATTTTCTGCTATGTTAGATCACATACTGGCTATGCGTAGATGAGAATGTCCTTTTTACTGTATTACGTGATTTTCTAATACAATTTCTGTCTCCAAATAAATTAGACTTTGCTAGAAAAATCACTAAATATTTCTTTCCATTCCCACTGCACAGTATTTGTAGCTGAAAAGTCTTTCCTATTATTATCCACAGCTTCCTCCTGAGTGCCTTTGTTCCAGGGTTATAAGGTTTAATGAAAGCTAATGCTTATACTTCAGAAACCCACTTACATCTTTCTTGAACACTACAGATTTTGGAGACAGCCTTTCTGAAAGAACATGCTCTGTGTTGTAGTGACTAAAACAATCTTTTTAGTGAAACAGAATTTCCTTTTCAGATTAGAAAACACCTACTGCAGCATAGGGAAGATTACATTGGGTCCGAGAAGGTTAGCAGTAGTGTACTATGGTATGAGCTTGATAGAACAACAAGATAAGATGTGTGAGGGGCTAATACAATTTGGAATTAACTCAAGTGTGCAATATTCAGTCCCAGATAGCCTACTGGGAAAAAAAACCAAACAAACCAAATCAAACTAACCAACCCAAACCAATCATCAAATGAAAAAAAATTAACTCCGAAACAAAAACTCAAACCAAACAGTAATGTACTGGCTTCTTTACAACATATAAAGAATGCTCTTAAAGTGGCCGATTGACATGGAAAATCTTCTCTGCAGCCTAGCTCCAGTCAGTTTTCATTAACTTTTGCAATTCTTATCCTGTGACATAAAGCACATTGAATTCCCCACTTTTAGGGGACTCATTTGAGATTGTAAAGTTGATAATGAAGCACAGCCAAGTTCCTTGCAGACTTTAGGATCCACTTTTGTTATATGGAGAGATTTCAGAGAGCCTCTTTTTTTGTCTTACGTAGTGTAGTCTGGTAGGGAGGAATGGGAAGAGGTAAGAAGTGGACTAGGGATTCCTTATGCATCTTTTAGCAGACAACCCAGAGTGTCATGATGGGGAAGGCCTTATTAATTGAATATCAATTGAATATCTGTGGAGTTATTTGCACCGGAGGAGAAAAAAAATCCAATTTCTGACAACAACATGAGAAAAGCCTTCCACTGCAGTGCTAATACCTATTGAGCTCTTTGTCTCATCAATAAGATACATGAATTGAAGGATAGTAGATAATATTTTTCAAGATAATACAGTTTGCCAAGCTGGACACTGAGATATGAGTATCATTGTTAAAGTGTAGAACTATTACACGATGGACCAACACAAATGAGGAAGGAGTTTGCATCCATTGATATTGTTTCTGATAGAAAACTGAGAAGGAGTTGATATGAATCCTTGAAAAAGCAAGGAGAGAGATAAAGACAAACAAAACAGTTCTGTGCTTTGGAATTCATTGATTCCCACCTTCATGAAAATACCTTGAGCCAATTATCACTCTCCCTGGCAATGCCTGGGGATATTTCAGGGGACTTCATGTGCCAGTGCCTTTTTCAGCAGAGAGAAGATTATATCATGCTTGGCTCCCTTCACTGTAGGCTATTCTTCTAAATATCTTAGCAAGATTTGCACCATCCCCAGCATATGCAAAACATGCCCCCAGTTTTCAGTCCATGAAGTTACAAGTGTTCACACATTATTTCATAGAATCATGGAATGGTTTGGGTTGGAAGGGATCTTAAAGATCATCTAGTTTCAACGCCAGTGTCATGGGCAGTGACAACTTCCACTAGACCAGATTGCTCGAGGCCCCATCCAACCTGATCTTGAACACATCCAGTGATGGAGCACCCACAACTTCCCTGGGCAACCTGTTCCTGTTTCTCATCACCCTCATATTGAAGAACTTCTTCCAAATTTTTAATATAAATCTACCTCCTTCCAGTTTGAAGCCGTTGCCTCTCATCCTATTACTAGAAGCACTTTTAAAAAGTCCCTCCTCAGCTTTCTTACAAGCCCTCTTTAGATACTTCAAGGCTGCAATAAGGACTCCTTGGAGCTTTCTCTTCCTCAGGCTGAACAATCCCAACTCTCTTAGTCCGTCCTTGTAGGAGAGATGCTCCAGGCCCCTAATCATTTTTGTGGCTCTCCTCTGGACCTGCTCCAAGAGGTCCATGTCCTTGTACTGGGGGCTCCAGAGCTGGTTGCAGTACTCCAGGTAAGGTCTCAGCAGAGCAGAGGAGAAGGGCAGAACAACCTCTCTTAATCTTCTGGCCACGCTTCTTTTGATGCAGTTCAGGATACAGTTGGCTTTCTGGACTGCAAATGCATATTGCCAGGTCACATGAAGCTTTTAATCCATCAGCACCCTCAAATATTGATTATGTCTTAGGATGATGAAAATGTGATGTGAGGTCTAGAGGAGGTTCACACTGAAGATTTATGGACAAAACTGACTGGTCCCCCTTTACCTAAATTGGAGAAAGATTTTTGCTCTGTTTGACTTTTCATAAATAGTATAGCCTTAAATGATGACTGGTACTGTCACTACATTATTTAAATGTAGGTGATAGTCTGCATTATACTTAGCAATTTCAGTGTTGTAAATGCTTGACTGGGAAAAGACATTATGGAAGAACTTCATTGTTAAGCAGGTTTTCCATACTGTGCAGAGGTTCATGTACAGGGCTGTTCTTTTAAAATTCAGATCTTAAAAAAACCCCAACAGTTCTCTATCCCAAACTTTTGTTCAGCAAAGTTTGTAAACAACAACAATTTGAATGCAGATATTCAGTTTCGGTGTTGATAGAAACACCAAGGTCAGAATTCAGTGAAAAAACAAACAAAAATCTCAACAAGGATTATTCAGATAAAATCACTACTGCAGTTACTTGAACAGTGTTAGGTTCAAGCATGACAAAATAATTTCATTCCCTCAACACCTGATGTGGTGAAAAGCCAGCTCTATAAATAACAGTAGCATGAAGGTCAACATTTATATCCAATGTTCATTCACATTTACATCTAAGAAATAAAGAATTTATTGAAAGAGCAGTTGGTTATAAATTCCTTATATCTGACATATTGCTATTATTCCCTCCACACAAAGCAAAACTATAAACCTGTATGACTTCTGCTGTTGGTAGAAGACAGCTGGAAAGGCAAAGGTCAGGGGCCTGATGAAGATATCATTTTTGCCATCATAATTGATTGAGAATGTTTTTTGGAATGTGGCCTCTTGCAAAATGCGTCACAGAAATGCATCTGTCCAATAAAGCTAGGCATTGTTAGACCAAAGTTTATTGAAGGGAAAGTCCTAAAGATTTCTTTTTTTTTCTACCCTCTCCCCAAGTCTTTGAAAACTTTGCCATGGGGAGCAGAACTATGCCAAAACCACTTTTTTTTTGATTGATAAGTTAGGACTTGCTTCCTTCCTTTCTTTCTTGCTTCTGTCCTTCTGTCCTTCCTTCCCTTCTTCCTTCTTTCTTCTGGCATCAGCAAAGCAGCTCATCTCAGTTCAAGAAGTTTCATCAAAATGCTCTATTCACTTCAAAATAGTGTTTTGAATTGAGTGTCAAATATGCAAGTTTTATCAATGTCTTGCATGAAAACAGAATGAGGGGAAGGATGTCACACAGTGTTTCTTCTCCTTTTTCCTCATGGTAATTGAAAGATCTTCATAGTTTAGGAAGAAACAACAGAGTAGTCCAAGTACCTTTTACCATCTTACTCACAATGTCACTCCAGGTGACTTCTGTCTCTCTCCTCTTCCCCAGTAATTGCAAAAAACCTGTACACACAGAATCCTTTTAGTTTTTCAGTGTCTTGATAATAACAAGATTGGCAGACAATTGACACCTCATAGATGAACCCAGACAGAAGGTTAAACAGCAATTTCCTGTTCTCTGGCAAATACTGTTTATCAAATCTGGGACCTACAACTGGCATTTCAGCTGCCAACTTGATAGCTCTTTTCAAGATGATCTTTGTGAAATATAATGGAAAAACGGTGCAAGGTGGATCTAGCATGATTTACTCTCATTGCCTCAGGCTAATTGACTCGGTGCAGAAAAAAAAAGAATCCATTTTTCTGTTGTGCTACCTTTGCTCTTGGAAAACTAAATTAGAGTGTATTAGGTGGAGGCTGTTTGACGTTCCTGACAACACTATTGCATTCCAGTTAGCTTCTTATTAATGTCATCAAAAAACTCATGTCGCTAAACTCTACCCATAGAAGGATCTAATAGACAACTTTTTTCTTCTGCAGCAAAATCAACACAAGACTTTCCAGCCATTACAACTACAATCAAACAGTAGACTGAGATGCTGTGGGAGCCTTATGAAAGTTGCCTTAGCTAAGTCCATTTTATTGATCATAACATTCAAAGGAGCCCCACATGATCAGATGGGTTATAAACACTGCTTTTCATGACAATATGTAAATTGAATTAAAAAGCAATGTCTGCTAAAAGAAGTTCAGATGGTCCTTCATCATAAAATCTGTGTCATTAAATCTCTAAGCACTTTAGATAAGAAGCATTAGTGTGTTAAAGTCCCTAAGCAATTTCAGCTATACTTTTTCTATCCATTTTCTATAGTTTTTTCAACTTGAAATTGATGCTGGTTTGAGTTGTGAGTAAGAAGCACACAAAAGAAAGCCATAAAAATGACATGTAAGTAGAAATTGCTAGTAACTCTGCATTTTGGAGCATGTTTACTTCAACAGCTCTGTAAAGGATACATGTTTAGAGATATAAGCAAAGACATGGGATCACTAAGATATCTCGATCTGATTCCTGAGACCACCTGAGCAGTTTGTAACTCTGTACAGCTTTGAGAGGAATAATAAGGTATATTTTCTACTGTTGTATACAGATATCCACACTCTTTCTGTACTAATTGAGTAGTCAAGAACACATGAAATTCCTTTCGTACCACATCTGAGCCTATGCCTTCAAGAGCTCTTAGAAGTATATTTTATTTAGCATTTATGCAAAAGAATTAAAATGAGGATGCTGATAGAAAGCTTGTGTTGCTTTTTCTCTTTGGTATGTCAGGAGAGTGGTTTTTGTTCTGGAGTGATGCGCAGAGTCCTGCATTGAGAACAAAGACAGTGGTACTTCTCCAAGTTCTTTTAAAACTAAGCACTGTTGATTTCAGTAAGACACCATCTACAACACAGAGTTTGAAATGCACCCCTACAGTCTGTCCATTCTTTGAGCTGCGCTACTTAGCTGGTCTTTTCTGGACTGCAGAACTCAAGCTATTCTTTCCTGTTACACTTAACTAGACTTTTGAGCTTGGAAAATAACATTTTCCTGCCTGTATCCTTCCTGTTTTGAAAATATAAAAGCTCCTCTTCTACATGGTTGTGAAATAAAGAAATTATTTCTTATTTTAACCTATGCTAATCATTGAGTGGTAGGAACAGAAAAAATCCTTTTCAAAAGGACAAAGAGAGACACCTTCCTGGAACTGAGCTGACAACTATGCATTTTTGGGACTGCTTTTTGTTGGCCCTGGATTCCACCACAAACAATTTGCAGCAAAAACTTTCTGCACCTCCTCTTACAAATGAGATGTGAGAGTGGGAATAGATCCTCAGACAAGCGATGTGCAACTAGGGGAGAAATGATTTGAAGCTGAGTCCAGTCTTGAAGGCATGTCCTTAACCCCATTGAGGTTGTTCTGACCAAACTCGCTGCATGATGTTGGCTTTTTTCTGTATGGCCATAGACTCTCCACACTGAACGGGTGTGCAAGAGCTGAGACAAAAAACCCCAAAAGTACAACACAAATATGCTTTAGAGTCACTGTCAAGGAACACAGATAAGGCGATGAAGAAACAAATCTCATTCCAAGAAGGGTGATGCAATCTTTTCTAAGAAGACACACCTGGAGGAATACCTCTAAGGTAATTTTTTTTATTTTTTTTTTTATTGATTAGCTTCAGTGCAGTCCTGGGCTCTGGTGTGTCAGGGATGTAACAGTCTCAGTATTACACGAGTCTCTCAGTGCAAATTAGCATGGCTTCTGCTAAAGTGGCACAATGATTGACTGGTGATGAATTGGCTGGTGACAGCTGTTATGACAAACTGTATGTGAAATACACAGGACAGCTGCTGCTCCACCGTCTGAACAGCTCAGCTCATTATTTTCCTACCTAAAAGAAAAGTGAATGCAGTCCCCATTTCTATTCCTGTTAGGCTATTGATTGTTCCCAGTACAAGGTGTGGCAAGGAGGGATTCCCTCCATTTTAAGCAGAATATGGCTGGACTATTAAAACAAACGTAAGAACTTTACTTTGGAAATGTCTAGAATCTAGTTAATGGGTATTAACATGACGGATATGACTCTAATGACAGATATGGCTCTAATTAAGATTAGGAGAGACACCAGATCTCTGCAAGGTGTGATGAGGATGGGTAAGAACAAGTTTTCCCAAGTGTGACGGAGAAGAGCAGCAGACCAGCTGTCCAACTGTAGGAGGAGGCAGGAGGTCCTTGTGAGACCTAAGGTTGTTGAACATGGCTCTTTCCAAATGTAGCATCCATAGTGCAACAAGATCTTTGGATGATTAAGATGGAGACTGTTGCAGTAATAGACATGCTGTCCAGAGCATGCCTGTTTCATTGGAATTCTGGTGAGGAATCAGAGGAGGTTTTAGCAATTGCTAAGGCAGTGGTGCATAAGATAAGATATGGATAAGAGGAGTGTTATGTTGTGGGTGGGGATGAGTATGGATGTTTGCCCCAGTTTTGCCATCTGTAAATTTAATATTTACCTCCTTCTTAAAGAACTTATGGTACGATATACAAGCTCAGCAGTATCCTGACTACCTTTTTGTTATCTCCAGGTAGGCTTTATATACGTGTTCTTCTGTGATATACAGAAAACTGTGATGATCTGTTTAGCAGTGCTAGGAGAATAAACAGTACTTCTTTCCCATCCTTGTAGTCTTAAAATCAAAAGAAAAGGAAAGTGCAGGAAAGGAAAGTGC
>VWZK01022681.1:0-19573 GCA_013396935.1 Baryphthengus martii | reverse complement strand
AAAAGAAAAGAGAAAAGAAAAAAAAAAAAGAAAAGTTTTCTGTTTGTTTGCCTTCCCCAATATTCTTAGGAAGAGTAACAGTCTGATTATTCTGTGATGTCAAGATATTAATTTTATTTTGTTCCAAAGGGTGAGATACGATACCTAACACAGCTGAGAAATGTGAGGATTTTTCTTACTAAAAAAATACCATTTGACTATAAGAAATATTTTGCCATATTACATAAATATAGATTATGGTATCTATTGAGATCAATAAGTGATGTATTATTATTGTTAACATTTCAGTGAATATGGGAAAATATAGTCTTCATTAGAATTCCATTCAGAACTTCAGGGGTAAGGATGTCTGTGAGAATTTTACTTTTTCAGAAGAATATGTCCCTGATTCTCTCAGTCTAATGCATCTGTAATGGATATTTCTGGATCTCTGCTGAGCTCCATTAAATCACTTCGCTGGATACAGAAATACATCTGTATGAATCAGCCTGTTTATCAGGCCCTGTGTTCTGGCAAAGATCACCAGAGTGATGCATAGACAGTTCTTGAAGTCCCATTTAAACACTTCAAATAGACTGCAAGTTGGAATTAAATGCTTTATAAGTTTCTGATGGCTTTTCACAAAGGGGATTACACTTAAGTGACTGTACAGACTGCCTACATATTTTATATAGTGTGAGGAATTCACAGGCTGGTTTTGTTTCTGTATTCTTTTTACATAGCAGACTTCTTGTAGGAATTGTTTTGTTTCTCTGATACTGATAGTCCATAAACAATAGAACACGCGGATTTTTATTATTGTTTTTTAAACAGCAGTTACCAATTTGTCATTGTCTGACAGTCAGAGGGTTAGGCTTTGTTTTTTTCTTTTTCATTGTATCAAACCATTATCAGTCCAATATAAAGAACAAGAAAATGCTGTGTGTTTTTTTTTTTTCCCTAGAAACTAAGGAGTGTCTGATTTTAATATAACTTGCCTCTGATCACTCTCTGGTGTCACGTATACTAGTTATTTAATCAAAACCTCCACTATTATTTAATTCCCACAGAGAGATCACAAAATCACAAAAGAATCACAGAATCATTCAGGATAGAAGGGACTTTTTGAAATTATATACTCCAATCCTCTACTTAAGTCAAATCAGCTACCAAATGTTGCTTAGGACCATGTCAGACAAGTTTAACAAAAAAAAAAAAAAAAAAAAAGGGGAGTGGGAGGAGGGTTTTAATATCTCCAAGGATGGATATTTTGCAATATCTCTGGGCAAATTGCTCCACTGTTTGAGCATCCTCACAGTAAAAAAAAAAGTGTTTTCTTGTGTTCAGATGGAATTTCATGGGTTTCAGTTTTTGCAAAGAACTGAAAAGAGTCTGGATCTCTTGTCTTCATTACATCCCATAAGGTGTTTATACACATTAATAACATCTGTCTTGAGCCTTCTCTTCTCCAGGCTGAACAGTCCCAGCTGTCTCAGCCTCTCCTCATATGAAAAATGCTCCTGCTCCTTAATCATTGTTGTGATTCTGGACTAGACTCACTCCAATATGGCTATCTCTCTTGTACCGGGGAGCCCAGAAGTGGTGGCAGTTCTCCAGATGCAGTTTCACCAATCCTGAGTAGGTCACATGATACAGGATTTACCTTGCAAAGGCAGTAGGAAATCTTGAAAAAACAGAAATGCTTGGAGATTTTCAGATGTATTTGTAGATGCTTATTTCTTACGGCTGTATATGAAATAGTTATAGTGGTTGGGTGTGGTTGTTGTCAGTTTTTACTTATTTAAATGCTTTTTTTTTTTTATTTTAAATACTAATCTTGACAACTTTGATCCTGAAATTCACTTTGATTTTACATACTTAGCATGTATGCTATTAAAGGAGACATAGAAGGATCTGAATTAACTTTTATCTGTTTATTCCCTACTTTTAGCAGTAGTTATCAATGGCAGATTTCTTTCACTTAATGAGACAATTCTCATTAGGAAATTACCTAAATGTTTAGATTCTGATCAAATACCAATACACAAGCCAATATAGACTCACAAGCCATTATAAAAGAAACCGCTATGACATTATTTTTATGGATAATAATGTTTCTGAAATACAGATAAAATACGACAACAACTTTTGTACCTACAATTTCTATTTCTTACAACTTTGGATTTTTTTTCTTGTTTGAATATGTTAGCGTTCTTTAACTGTGTTGGTTTTTTACAGTCAACAGCCACTGTACATGTGATGGTTTGAACATTCTGTTCAGTGATTTTACTTCTCAGCTCAGTCTCTTCTTTCTGAAGAAAGGAAAAGGATATTTTAGGACTGTACAAAACTTATTGTAGGATGCTCTTAAGCAGATGGTGGGAATGTAAAAACAAAGAAGGTCTGGTTGGGGGCAAGAAGGCTGGGCACCACCTTGGCTCTAGATAGTAGACTTCAGTATCACACGAGGAAGAAGCAGGGCAATAAGTAGGATTGCAACCCTGGACTTCAGGAGAAATATCTTTGACCTCTTCAAAGGCCTACTTGGAGGAATCCCACTGGTCAGGGCTCCAGAAGATAGGGAGTTTAGGAGAGCTGATTAATATTCAAGCACCACTTCCTCCAAGTTCAACATTGATGTATCCCTATGAAAAAAATATCAAGTAGAGGAGGCAAGAGACCTTTCTGGGTGAGCAAGCAGCTTCTAGAAAAACTCAAGTGGAAGAAGAAGGTTTACAGTATGTGGAAAAAGGGACTGGCCACTTGGGAGGAATATAGGAACATTACCAGAGTACGTAGGAAAGCAATGAGGAAGGCTAAAGCCCTCTGAGAATTAAATCTGCAAATGATGTAAAAGAGAACAAGAAGAGCTTCTTCAAGTTCATCAGTAGCACAAGGAAGACTAGGGAAAATGTGGGCCCACTGCTGAATGAGTGCCTAGTGATGAAGGATACAGAGAAGGTGGAGCTACTGAATGCCTTCTTTGCTTCAGACTTTACCGCTAAGACCAGCCCTCAGGAATCCCACACCCTGGAGGTAAGAGAAAAAGTCTGGAGGAAGGAAGGCTCTCGCTTGCTCAAGGAGGATTGAGTTAGAGATCACATAGTCACTCACAAATCCATGGGTCTGATGGGATGCACCCACAAGTGCTGTGGGAATTGGCTGATGTTGTTGCTAAGCCTGTCTCCATCATCTTTGAAAGGTCATGGAGAACAGGAGAGTTGTCTGAAGACTGGAGGAAAGCCAATGCTACTCCAGTCTCCAAAAAAGGCAAGAAGGAGGACTCAGGGTATTAAAGGTCAGTCAACCTCATCTCGATGCCTGGAAAGGTCATTCTGGAGGCCATATCTAAGCATGTGGAGGAAAATAGAGTTATTAGCAGTAGTCATCATGGATTCACCAAAGGGAAATCATAATTGATCAATCTTATAGCCTTCTATGATGTGATGATTGGATGGATAGAAGAGGGGAGAGAGGTAAATGTTGTCTACGTCAACTTCACTTCAGCAAGGTCTTGCATACCATCCTTATAGGGAAGCATAGCAAGTGTGGGTTAGATGTGTGGATGGTGAGGTGGGTTGAGAACTACCTGAATGTCATGGCTCAGAGAGTTGTGGTCTATGGTACAAAGTCTAGCTGGAGATCTGTTGCTAGTGATATTCCCGAGGGACCAGTACTCGTTCAGCCTTGTTCAGCATGTTCATCAGTGACTTGAATGAAGGGATAGAGTGCACCCTCAGCAAGTTTGTTAATAATGCAGTACTGGAAGGAGTGATTGATACATCAGAAGGCTGTGCTACCATTCAGCAAGAACTGGACAGACTCGAGTGTAGGGTGGAGGAGAATTTATCAAGCTCCACAAGGGCAAATGTAGAGTCCTGCACCTGGGGAGGAATAACCCCATGCACCAGTACAGGTTAGGGGCTGACCTGATAGAAAACAGCTCCATGAAGAAGGACCTGGGAGTCTGGTGTACAAGCAGTCAACCATGATCCAGAAGTGTGCTCCTCTAGCCCAAAAGACCTATGGTGGTGTGGGGTGCATTCAGAATAGCATAGCCAGCAGGTTGAAGGGGTTCTCCCTCTCTACTCTGCCCTAGTGAGGAGACATCTGGAGTACTGTGTCCAGTTCTGGACTGAGCAGTTCAAGAGAGAAAGGGAACTACTAAAGAGACTCCAATGGAAGACTATGAAGATGATTAAGGGATTGAAACATCTCTCATGAGAAAAGGCTGAGAGACCTGAGTTTGTTCAACGTGGCGAAGAGAAGATTTAGAGGAGACCTTATTGATGCCTCTAAATATCTAAAGGGTAGGTGCAAGGAGGATGGATCTAGACTCTTTTCAGCGATGTCCAGTGACAGAACAAGAGGCAATGGACACAAGTTGGAACACAGGAAGTTCCACCTCGGCATGAGGAAAAACTTCTTTACTGTGAGGGTGAAGGAGCACTGGAACTGGCTGCCCAGAGAGGTTGTAGAATCTTCTTCTCTGGGTAATTTCAAAACCCACCTGGACACATTCCTGTGCAGCCTGATCTGGTCATACCTGCTTTCACATGGGGGTTGGACTAGACAACCCCCAGTGGTTTTCCAATCCTTACTATTCTGTTATTCTGTAATTCTGTGTATCAGCACAAAATACTGCTAAATTCTCTTATCTTCCCGAATAATGCAACCACTACAAGTTGTGTATTGAAAATGGTTAATGACTTGTGCTCATTCTTGAAATATGTCCAGGAGTTGTTTGGAAAAGTGCTAGTCAGTTCGGGACGAAAATGCACCAGCAACTGTTCCAGCAAATAATCAGGATAGGCAATTTAGTCCAATTGCCAGGGGACTGGCACCGTTTGTTTCATTAGTAGCTGAATAAAGATCAAGGGACTCTCAGGAGCATGCCAAGACTCACTTTCAGACCACATGCTCGAGTGTCCATTCCATGTGACAGAATGAGCCTGCTTGCCTCTGCCTCATCTGCAGTTGAGTTAGAATGACCAAGCCTCTATTATAAATACAAGCAGGAGTTAATATCATGCCTTAAAATTTTATTTATATCTGTACTAATAAAGTTTTATTTAAAAAAAAAGCATGTGTTTTCAAAAAATAAAACACTTCCAGTGTTTTATTATATTAATTTGCATTTATTATATTTTCAAATAAAGCACTTCCAATACTTTCAGAATTTTTAAAGTTTCTATCAAGATTTTCCAGTGAATCAAAAAATCTGTTCTGATACTGGTTTTTTTCAACCTCATGGCTGTCACACAGTAGTTCTGAGTGTTTTTTTTTTTAATGCCTTACTTATTGCTTGAAACAAATGTGCTACGTTTGTTAAGGATGACTGCGGTATTTATTTGTAGTGAGTTCTTAATGTCCAACATCTTTATCACTGCTGATAATGGGTAGACTGGAATCTGTCTGTATATAGTTCTGGAAAATTCAGGAAAGCCACTAATTTTTTTTAAGACATTTGTATAGAATCTAGTAATATTTAGTATATTAAATGAAATACTTAAATTCCACAGATTCTGTTCTTTAAAAAAAATAAATATTACATAAATTTTCTGAACAAAGCATTTTATTCTAGGGATTTTTATTTAAGTTCACATAGTGCATTCAGAATGACTATACCCCAGCACTCCAAAATACTACACTTTATGAATTGTAAATGGTCTTATTTTAATCAGGTAACTTCTTAATTATTTGATATGTCTCATGATGTGTCAAGTTTTAGAGCTGGGCGGGCCACTAGACAAATGAGAAACACTCTCTATTAAATGACAAACAGTCTTTATTAACCCCTCTCCCTTCCCAAAGGGGAAAAGAAAAGGAATAAAGGAAAGAGATTTATGGATTAGAAGAGAAAGCTAAAACAGCTTTAATGAAAATAATAACAATACAATAAAGTATATACAAATATATACAAAATCAGTATCAAACCCAAGCCCCCGATGACAATTACATCACTATCACCACTGATGCTGTGGAAGAGGCACTGTTTGCAAAAAATACGCCATTAACTTCAGAAAGTGCAGTCAGTTAGGAGAGATCGAGCTGAACAGCATTGGTTCTGTTCTAACTCAAACCAGGACATGGTGTTAAAAATAAGAACCATAGGAACATTCCTACTACATAACAAAACAATAGGTTTAAAAACAGCTTTATGCATATACTGTGATTAATTTATAAAATGCATTGGCAAATAACTGTAAAAGCATAAGTAGATTAAAAAATTAAATATGCTAACTCAGAATGGAGACCTTTAATCTATTAAACACAATAGTCCAGAAATGTTTTAATGACCAGAAACTTGAAGAGTATCCCAAAAGGAAACTTATTTGTCTTTTTTTATTGCATTTTTATTGTAAGAATCTGTAGATCACTAAAAACATCATGCTGGTCTTCGTGAAGCATTTATTTTGCCCCAATATGATTGTTTTCATGTTTTTAACTCCTGTGTAACTCTATACTTCAGTCCATTATCTACCAGGCCTATGTTATTCTACCGCAATTGGATTTACTGTATGAAGAATAGTACCAATAAAATATCCTCTTAATCATCTCTTTGTAATTAATCATCTATCCAGAAACTGCAATATATATGAAACCTCAATATACATTTGTGGCAATGTTTAACTGATGTGCATAGTTGACTACAACTTCGTATGTTCTTTCCAAACTGTAGCATCTGCTCTGTCTTCCTGAGTTAGCACTTGCTTTGGTCTTCTGCATATTTAACGTTTTGGAAAGAGGCTTCTGCGATTACATTTACACAATGAAATTGATGTGCTTCAGGCCACTTACTAGCCTCAAACTAAATGATGTACCATGACTTGTGTTTAGATTGCTTTTGGTTAGCCTCAAAACTGGTACACTACATGTCACCTGCCTCTCAGTTTCCTTTGAGTATTATGTGATACCTCTGGAATCATAACACATGATTATTTTGTCAGTGTACTTAGTTTCTTTTTAGTTCAGAATATATGACATTATGGGAAATGTTGGAACTGACACACCTCTACTTTAGCTAGGGAATCAGAATTTGTGGAGGTGGGAGAATTTATAGGATTGAAAAATTGAATTATTTTTAAATTTTAAGCCAAACTTTAGTGCATTCATTCATTCATTCATTCATTCATTCATTATCAACACATGTTGTACTAAGGATCGATTTATACACCATGGCAATCGTCTTTGCACTATATACACAACTCTCCAACAATCTTTTCTTAGGTGAGCTGTGAGTACACAAGGTCATGAAGCTCGTGTTGTGTTGTGTCATTAGTGCAGATGGCTGCAGTCCTTGATTCCTCCTCAAAGTGGAGGTGATCAGGTCTAAGAACTCATCAATAACAGAAGTTGAGAATAAAGCAGGCTGGTGGCCAGTCTTTTTTCTCTTTCAGTTTTCCTTGTTTATAACTGATAGTATTGCCTCCAACTCCCAAATGCAGTTTTCCTTGTTCTCTATGCTGCTAATCTTGTCCTGTGTCTGGCAAGAGCACTAATTGTTCAGCACGCACCCATGCTAGAAATACAGAAAGCCAGTGGTTTAACAAATGTTTATGTAAATGGAATAGTAGCCATCAAGAGAAGGAAGAACTGTATCATTAAAAGCCAGAGAGAATACAGAGACATTGAAATCACTGAGTCGTTGATTCAAAGGATAAGTAATCATATTTCTTCTGGCTTTAAATACACAACTTATCTCTATTGTTAAATGATGAGGAAGTTTCCTCATGTGTTTGTCTTTGGCCAGTTAGAATTCCTCTAAACAGTTCCTAGAGAAATTTGAAGTTAGCACGGCCCAGTTGCTGTTCCTAACAAGCAGGTGCAATCACAGTGTTTCACAGAGTAAGAGAGTTACGTTGGGTGGGTCATTTTATTTTAGCAATATAGGTACACCCTAAGATGGCCATGACATTTTTTTTTTATTCTAATGGCTTAAAAATATGTTCTTTTCTGTAAATGTCCTTCATTTTGAATTATTGTTCTTACATTAATTAATCAGTATTTTAGAGTAACAACACTATTTAAACCTTAATTACCCAAGCATATGTTCCGAGTGCTTCGTGGTCTTCTCCAGGGTATGTGATCTGACTTTCCACAGCCAGGCTGAAAGGATATAGGTCTCCCAGAGGCTGAAGGTCACACTCATCAGCTCTTAGGGCCTATTAGATAGCACTTGACAACAGTGTTCAGACACTCGAATGTAGCTTCTGTGTTCCCAGTTTTCAGCTTTAATATAATATTCTCATGGTTAGAGCACCGACTCAGGAAGCAGTCTTCTTTCTGAGGCAACCGTATAGTGCTGCTTTCTTAGACAGGGTTGTCATTCAATAAGGGTGTCTTATGCAGCTGCTATCTCAAGTTCTGACTTTAAATTCTCATTTGTAACTGCTTGAATTAGGTTTATTTTTACTTCATGTATTTTTTTCATTTTTACTAGCAGCAGATCAACAGTATGGTGTTCCTGCTTTGAAGTAACTTCAGAGACTGGTTTAAAGAAGTGTCTTTACTGAAGTCTTAGTAACACTTGCTGTATCAGTACCTCTCTCTGATCTCACACATTTCCCACAGTTCTTTGCAGAACTTATCTCAAACTGCACCCTGTGAGTTCAGTGCTTCAGAAAAAAAAAAAAAAAAAAAAAGAAGAGTGTGTGCGTGCGTGCCCGCGCGCGTGTGTGTGTGTGCGTTCAAATATCGGGTCTCAGGAAAGGTGCTCGAAGTCATGCAAACAGTTCAAGGGTTTACAGACACCACTGAGCCAGAAATAACACCGACATATTGTGCAATTTTATTCCTACTGTTAAATACTTAATAACTTAAATAAAACAATTAACTTAATAAGGCTACTTGCGCAATTGAGAGCTCAGCAAGGAGACTGAATCGTTTCACAATATACCATCTTTAGAACTACAAGGTTCAGTTCTTGTAAGGGGTAAAATTATTTGCCTTAGTAGAGAACTGTAGTCTTGGTCTATTTTTTTAAAAATATGACCCATACTAATTAAAGTATCCTGGACAGCAGTGTAAATAATATTTACTGAATATGTAGAAGGCGTATTCCAGGTGCACTTTTGTATTAAAAAGGAAAAGCAAATTAATTTGTTCCTATATAAGAATCCTATGTACAAAAGTTGAAAAGAAATCTGTGTTGAAAAAAATCTGAGTGTTTTCTTCTCTTTTGAGACCACTGCAGCACCAGCATTTTAGCATTCATTAGGTTAGTAGAATGAATCATTAGGGATTTCTTTAATTCTTATGATGCTGGCTAAAATATTAAAAGTAGGTGTCAAACTATATTTGTTTCCAACTACTTTCTCAATTATTACTGTCATTTCACATTTTAATTATATAACTTTTTATATTCGCAAAATATGTTGTGATGCCCAAATATTTCAGGACAATTCTAACATCTTTTTCTATTTCTTTTCTGTTTGGTTTTTTATTTTGTTTGCCTTTTTTAATTTTTTTTTTCTTTTAAATCAAATTCTGTATGTATGAATTGGGATCCAATATATTCTATGGTTGAACTTAATTTGTATTTTACAGAGCTTTACAAAGTGTGCTTCCTGAGCTCTGGGACTTTACAGAACTTTTATGCTGGTACTTCTCGTGTTCTTGATTACAGTACTATTTTGCAGCTGTGCTGCTTCTCAGAACTGCTTGCATGAAGCAAAGCAGATAGATAGCAAAACAGATTTTCTTCTGTGACTTTCTTGCTTAAGAGGGGCAAATCCATCTGCCTATTTTAAACAGCTGATTGTGTCTGAGCACAAGTGAGTTACCCCCTGCAGTCTGTTTTGCGTCTCCATTTTGCAGTGCTGGCAGTTCTAACCCAGTTTGTCAAACTATAGCAAGCATCTTGTGTAACTGGAGTGTTTTGCAATCAGCTGTAAAAAAGTAATGATTTTTCGATATTGCATTGTATGACGCTGATGACTTGCTGATCAAAACTATACTGGCTGAAATTAGTTCAGATAGAAATCCTCTAAAGCTTGGGGGCTGAGGACGGGGATGACAACCTCACAGTAATTTAATTAAGCTTTTTGTATAAATTATACCGCCAGTTTAGTCTGAATTGGAATGGTCTTGGTAGGAGAAATGTGCATTTCTTGTGGCCTGAAGCATGTGCTCTTATGTTGGATGTTGGTAAAGAAGTGAAGAGTGTGAGCAGGTGACCTGCTTTCCCACCCTTCCCTGAGTCTGTGCTTGCCTTTAGCTGAAGAGAATAACAAACAGCCCTTTTAATAAAGAGTTGAGTGAACTGCAAAATTACTGTGCCATGGGCAGGAGATGTGTGAAGTCTACTTTAAATAGAGCTTTTAACATAACTTTTAAACCCTGCTGAATTAATGTAAAGTATAGCAGATTTCTATATAGGGAGGGGAACAGGGTGGAAGGAAGAGAAAGGCTGAATTGTTAGTTTTTTAATGTCATTCTCTTTCTTAAAAGGGAGCCAGGAGCCAAGATCCATTTTTATCCATACCTGCATTAACTTCAGTGAGTTCATTAACAGTGGGATGTTTAGTAAGATTAAAATGTTTGCTGAGCACAATGGGTGAAGTTTAGATATCATTCTTAAGGATATAGTGAAGTAGTGGTACTGGTAGAGTTAGATAATGATTGGACTTGATGATCTTAAAGGTCTTTTCCATCCACAGCGATTCTGTGATTCTGTGAAGTCTGAACCTCAGGGGGTCATCAGAAGGAACTAGGCACAGCATAAAAGACAGTTCTACAAGAAGACTATAATTTCAATTATTAAGAGCACTTTTGTTGACAGAACGACTTAAACATTTTCCATAACTGTTAACAATTCTTCAGGCATAATGAAGCAATTGTAATATATTTCATTCACTAATGTTTTTGCACATCTCCAGCCAAAACAAATTTATGCAAGGTGCTCTGGTTGCATATAGAGGAAAACAAACAAACTCCAAGTGAGTATCTACAGTAAAGTATTACTAAACCCAGTATTACATTCATTGCTTGCTAAGTAGTAATTTACCCTTAGGATTGTGATGCATATCACCTACACAAGAAAATCAAACAGCTGATACTGTTTGACGTATTTCACAGAGAGCTATATATATATATGGATTTCTTGAAGTTCAGATTAAATAGTACATGCCATGCAAACTGGGTAGTATTGGCAAAATTTTTCTACACAGTTCAGTAAATCAGATACACTACTGATGCAGTGAAATAAGAAGACATTGCCACACATGTCATAAGTACATCATTTCAGAATAGCTGCAATGTAAACGATGATCTATAAACAACTGAATTATGTTTGCATGACAAGGTTTTGGCAAGAGAGGGGCTATAACATCACTTCTGTGAGAAGATACCAGACGCTTCCTCTGCGTCTGACAGACTTAATGCCAGCTGGCTCCAACAGGGACCCACTACTGGCCAAGGCAGACCCCATCACCAGTAGTGATAGTGCCTCTGTGATAACATATTTAAGAAGGGGAAAAAAATGCTGCACGACAGCAGCTGGGAGAGAGAGGAGTGAGAATAGGTGAGAGAAAAAACTCTGCAAACACCAAGGATAGTGAAGAAAGATGGGGAGTAGGTGCTCCAGGTGCCAGAGGAGAAATTCCTCTGAAGCTCGTGATGATGATTATGGTGAAGCAGGCTGTCTCCCTGCAGCCCATGGAGGTTAATGGTGGAGCAGATATCCACCTGAGCCCATGGAACATGCTGGAGCAGGTCAGTGCACCCCGAGGAGGCTGTGATCCCATAGAGAACCAACATTGGAACAGTCTCCTGGAAGAACCTGTAAATCCCTGAAGGGAGAAGTCCAAGCTGGAGCAGGTGTACTGGCA
This sequence comes from Baryphthengus martii, assembly GCA_013396935.1. Taxonomy (NCBI): domain Eukaryota; kingdom Metazoa; phylum Chordata; class Aves; order Coraciiformes; family Momotidae; genus Baryphthengus; species Baryphthengus martii. The sequence goes on along the minus strand of VWZK01022681.1, from coordinate 7,763 downwards.
GGACTTGTGACTCTGTAGGGGACCTATGTGGAAGCAGGTTTTGGATAACTATAACCAATGGGAAGGACCCATGTTGGAGATGTTTGTGGAGAGCTGTCTCCTGTGAGTAGCACCACAGCCTGCAGTGGGGGAAGAGTGTGAGAAGTCCTCCCCCTGAGGAGGAAGAAGTTGTAGAGACAACATGTGATGAACTGACTGCCATCCCCATTCCCTGTCCCCACATGCTGCTGTCACAGAAGATGTAGAGAAAATCAGGAGTAAAGTTAAGCATGGGAAGGAGGGAGGGATGGTGGATAGGTGTTTTAAGATTTGCTTTTATTTCTCATTGCCCTACTCTGATTTGATTGGTAATAAATGAAACTAAGTTCCCTGAGTTGAGTCGGGTTTGCCTGCAACAGTAACTGGCGAGTGATGTTTCCCTGTCCTTATCTGACTCATGAGACTTTTAAAAGATTTTCTCTCTCCAGCTGAGGAGGAGTAATAGAGTGACTGCGTGGGCACCTGGCATCTAGACAGGGTTAACCTGCCACAATGGCTTTTAATTTAGTCTCACGTATGCGTAAGAGATAATATAATCACTACTTGAAAGGAAACACAGTGATCTTACAAGGCAAAACTATCTCTGGTTTGTTACATACGTTGTATGTACAGTTCTCATTAAAATCAAATAGAGAGGAGCCTTCAAAGGAGACAGGATCAGATTTTCTGTTTTCTGGCTATAAGCAGGCTTAGCTGTGAATCTCTGGGAGATATACTGAGTATACTCAGTTATGAAATATTCCAACAGAATATATAGGCCTTTGGCAGAATTGTCCTACTCCATTGTAGCTGTTGACAAAACAGAAATCTCAAAGTAGCTTTCTCACAGGTTATAAATGTTTCTTGAAATTTTTCCTACATCTTCCTTCAACACCTTATACACTCAGTTACTCACTTTAGACTGTTACTAGTTTCCCTTCTTTCCTGCCTGCCTGCCTGCCTGCTTGCTTTCCTGCCTGTCTTCCTGCCTTCCTTCCTTTTTAGACAGTAATGTGTATAACCTATCGAGTCATTTCAATGTAAATACTTAGGGTAAGTGGACTTTGAAAAGTGTCAATAATAATGTTTTATTTGTCCTTATCCTTACTTTCTCCCCAAAGCATAGGAAGAATAAAAATAAATGGCATTGCTGAAATGTGCTTTTGTTTGAGTGTGTATCTGATTTTTTTCTATACACAAATAACAAAATATTTAAGACCAGATCCTCAGCCTGCATAAGCCCGCATGTTTTCAACAAACATTTGCATCTACATCAGCTGTAGGTGGATTCAGTGCCTTTTCTGGGCAACACCATTATCTGCTGCTATTATACTGCTCTATGAAACAAACAGACATAACATATGCAATGTTCAAAACATCAAGCTCTGACAAGTGCTGTTCTGGACTTCTGTTCATTTTCAATGTTGGCTGAAAGAGAACACAATGAAAAAGATTTTGTGTGTTGAAAAAAAGAATGTATATAACCAAAAATAGCAACTGTTCTGCAACAGCATTTTATTTCTTGTACTGCCAAGGTGTTGTGTAGTTGTTTGTATCTTTGTATCCTTCAGATGCACAAGGATCTTCTCCTTTTCTCATTTGTATTTATACACAGTTTACACTTCACCTATACTCATTTGTTGAAACATCTGTGTGTGCTGTGTTTTGGTTGTGCCTTTTTTTGTAGATGTGGTGGTGTTAACCTCAACACAAACTTGCAGACAGCCAGGGAAATTAGATAAATCTCGTTTTATCTCCTTTTACTTGGAGTGAAGTAGTTCTGTTAAACTATAATAATATTTTTTTGTGTATACATATAGTTTCATGCAGTCATCGTAAATGTCTATACATATAAATAGCTTACAAGGCAAATATATTAAGATCACTAAATAAGTCTGATATTGCTCTGATAAGCCTCATTGCAGATTTTAGAGTTTGAGTTTAAGTAAATAAGCAAACTAAACTATACTCTACTCTTCTCCACTTTACTACACTTTATGACTGTCCCTTACAGAGATTGACAGTATTACAAGCGACAATTAAAATAGTCCTAATTTAGATCAGATTATTTACTATTAGAAAACTCAGAGTTATTAAAAAAATGTATTGGTGTGTGTGCTGGTTTTTCATTTATTTATGTTTATGAATAGCTTAATCAAGGCTACTTAAAGTAAAGATGTAGAGAAGGATCATAAACTATGAACTGGCATAGCTCAAAGAACTTCCATGGAGCTGCTCTGCATATATTTTCATTTGTTCATGGTCTGGTTGGTGGTTTTCTGAATTCTCTAATATTTTATTTTTTCTTTGCTTGCTTTGTTGCCCACATTTGCAAGGACTTTTCTTATGCGTAAAAATATACTAGACTGTTCACGGCTATGTTCATAAGGACACTATTATCATATCTACCTTTCAGTAAAGTACAATTTTTTAACCTGTAAAGAACCAATAAACTTGAGTTTTATACACAGATATTAGATACAAAAAAGGAAAACTGTGAAAATCAGAGGTAAAGACACTTGCCAGAGGCAAGATATTCTTGGAATACAATCCCCATTCCAAGAAATTTGGATACATTTGGCAGTAAGGAGATGTGGAACAAAGTTGGCAAACAGGATTGAGGATTTCAACAATAACATTTCTACTGTTTCCATAGTACCATCCTAGTGTTAGCTCTTGCTTTCTAGCTTTCTGGAGTTAAGAATTTTGTATTATTTTTCATAATAGAAATCCTTCAATTGTATTTTTTTCCCCTCCAATTTTGTCCCCTGTATCCCTACATTTTGCCTATTACTCTCATAAAAGTGCAAAGTAAATGAAACTGATTTGGTGGAGAAGGATAAGAAGAATCTGTTGCTTCAGATTGAGCATATTTAGGCATGCAGAGCAACAGATTAGAAATTCAAAGGCTATTAGCAAAACAGATGGCTTCTCAGTTTGTGAATATCTAAAGAATTAAGTAGAATTGTTGTTGCATTTAATGTCTCTCCCATAAACAATGGGAAGGAATAGAAGTTTGATTCCCTGTATACTGCATGCAATCTAAAATGTATTCAATTGGTTTCCCATACATGCTAAAAGGTCTTCAGCAATTGTCCAAGTTCAAGAGAAACTGTAGTACTGATCCAACCTACTAGCAAAAAAGATTTAAGGAACTCAGATCTTAAAATTCTGGATTTCAGTTTCTGTGGACATATTAATGTGCGTATATACTTGCCCATATATATGTAAGTATAAAATAACAATTAGACGAAGTATAATTACTACACAGTAGTGAAATTAATCTGAAATGTCTTCTCTGAAGACTCCCACACAATATTGTTGCTTAAAAGTTACGAGTGACCCTCTTTGCTCTGCAGCCAGGCAGGATTCACAGAGGACACTACCTGTTTCATTTCATTTCTTCTTTTTTCCACTGATGTGAGAATTTGTTATTAGAGAAGTGTCAAGAGAACTGGAGAATATTTGAATAAGATCTGTTCCATTCAAACATGATATAAATTACACTGCAACAATTTAGCAGTAGTTAGGTTGAAGTAGTTTTCATGTTGAAAGAGGAGCCAGATTTGTCACTGTTGACATGAGTTGGGCCTAGCTGACAGCAGTGTCAGCATTACTTAACCCTGTTGAGACATACCTCGAGCTTAAACAACCTGTCAATCATTGTAAAAGCTGCAAACTACCAAGTCTCCCAGGGGGCAAATCAAGAGTGATGATGACAGTTGATTTTTCTGCTGTAGCCCATCGTCTTCCCTGGGATGGGCTTGGAAGGTCATGTAATTCTTCAAAAAATGCATATATCTGTGATTAAAGTGTCTTGGTGTCCAAGCCCATTTAGTCTCAACAGTGTCAATTTCATTTTAAATTTCAGAAGCTGTCAGAAGGGAAAATTAAACATCAAGTATCAGAATGTATGAAGTACAGGAAATAGCTTCTTTTCTCCTCATGCACTGCCCTCATATTTTGCAATCTTACTTTAATTGCGCTGAATTTTCTGGGTGCTTTTTTCAATTTCATGGTGGTTTTCTGTATATAGGCATCTGGTTAATAAGTGCAAAGTCTGTCAATTTAAACCATGGTGATAATGTATAACAACTAATATGCTGCTTTAACTTGGTCTTTACAGTGTTTTAGGAATGTTATCAAATGCTAATAAAATGCCTATTCATGTGAGACCACAAGTATAAAGGCAGGGAGCTATAAATTCTGTAGATTAAGAAAAAAACAAAACAAAACAACAACCAAAGGTAAAGGAATGAATAAGAAAGAAGTCAGAATAATGAAGTTTCACATAGCTGAAAAGTCTAAATTTTGTTGAGACAAGCATAATTGTTCTAGAACTCCTATAAACTATGGTGGGTTGATCACCAAGCTGTTATATCACTCCTCCTCATCTAGACAGGAGGAGAAAAATACATGAAAAGCTCATGGGTAGAGATAAGGACAGGGAGATCACTCAGCCATCATGGACAAAACAGACTCCACTCATGGAAATTACTTTATTACCAATCAAATCAGTACGATAATAAGAAGTAAAATCAAATCTTAAAATACCTTCCTTACATTCCTCTCTTCTTCTTGGGCTCAAATTCTCTCCTGAGAGGCACAGGAGGACATGGAATGGGAGTTATAGTCATGGAATCATAAAATCTTTCTAGTTGGAAGAGATCTTCAAGATCATTAAGTCCAGCCATTAACCCACCGCTTCCAGATTATCACTAAGGTTAGATCAACACACATTGTCTCTGCTGCTTCTTCCACCTCACATTCTTTCCCTGTTCCAGTGTGGAGTCCCTCCCATTGGAGACAGTCAAACTTCTCCAATGTGAGTCCTTCCCGTGGGCAGCTGTTCTTCACAAACTGCTCCAGTATGGGTCCGTTCCACAGAGAGAAGTCCTTCAGGAACAGAGTGCTCCAGTGTGTGTCCTTCATGAGATCAAAAGTCCTGCCAGTAAACCTGCTTCAGCGTACACTCTTCCTGGAGCCTGATCCAGCATGGGTTTCCCACATGGTCACAGCCTCCTTCAAGGGCATCCATCTACCCCAGTGTGGGGTCCTTCATGGGCTGCAGGCAGATATCAGCTCCATCATTAACCTCCATGGGCTGCAGGGAATAGCCTGTTTCACCACGGTCTTCACCATAGACTTCAGGGGAATCTCTGCCTTGACACCTGGAGAATCTGCCTGTCCTTCTTCACTGTCCTTAGTGTCTGCAGAGTTTTTTCTCTCATATATTCTCACTCCTCTCTCTCTTGGCTGCTGTGGTGCAGCAGGTTTTTTTTCCCCTTCTTGAATATATTAACACAGAGGCACTACCACCATCATTGATTGGCTCAGAATTGGCCAGCAGCAGGTCTATCTTGGAGCTGACTGGCACTGGCTCTAGCGAACATGAGGGGAAGCTTCTGGCGTCTTCTCACAGAACCCCCCCAGCAGCCTCCCTATGACTAATGAACGTAGGGGAGTGTGACATTCATTGAGTCTACAAGTTTGTCTTTCCCACCACCAAGGAAGAATTACTTTATCTAATATTCTCTAATATAATCTGATACTCCAAAGAAAAGCAAAGGAATTTAAGCAGACAGGTATAATAATGATAATCATGATGTAATAATGAGCTATTAATAACACATAATTAAGAAAGTATTGTATAAATATTCATATCGAGTATTCTAAGAAGCTGTTGCTGAATAGAGTGAACTAACAATGACGTTAGAGTAAGAATTTCTGGAGAGTGAATGTTTCAATGGAGGGCCCTGAGAATCCAAGCACAGGATGAGAGCAGAAGTCCTAGGGCTATAAACACAGATGGCTAATTATTGATCACTAAAGGACTGCAACTCTTGAAAGGATCTAGTTTTAGGGCATAACAAAAGTAATGACCACATAATAAGGATGGCCTAATTGTGTTAATTGTACCATTAATTATATTATGAGAAAGTTATACCCTGAAGAAAAAAACAGAAACATCCTGTTGGAGGAAGCTATATATCTTGAAAATTAGGAACCTTCTGTTGTAACATTTTCCAGTCATTTTATAAAGAATACATGACTTGGTCACATATAGAATGACACAACAACCTGCAGAAGCTTCCTGTAACTGGTAGCATAAGCAGAGCCACCTTTAGGTTGTATTGATAAGAGTCCAATGGAAATGAGCATTTGTGCAGGTGCCTTGTTTGAGAACAGAATATGTAGAATTAAAACTGATCATTCTTGAATCCTATATTAGTAAGTACCAATTTATTATCCTTCATTGGAAATCTACTTTTATTGCTTGTGGTTTGTCACACAATCCACTGCTAGTGTTTGGTCCAGTCAACCACCCTTGAAGTGCGATTGCAACTTGGATGTACAGTAGTGAGTGGAGAGACATCATCTCTTTCCAAAAACATCCCCTGGTGTCTCATAACCATTCTCTGTTGTTTTGGGGTTTTTTCCAGATTTGATGGACGTTCTTTGATCTGATTGTTCTTATTGGCGAAAAGACAGTATCACAGAAGCTTAGGAAATTTACTCAACTATGGCTCTTTTTCTTCATTTAACAATTGAAACTATATAAAAACTCCTAATACTGACTCAGAACTGAGAGAAAATTGACTTTGTGAAAGAGATTGTAAAGGTCATTTTGGAAAAATAGATTTTTGGAGAGAAGGAAGTAAACTATGGTACAGATTTTTGGAACCACATCCTCCCAGTTCTCCACCTACATTTACTACAGTGGGAAAAACCCTAAACTCTCAAAACGGCTTTCCATTAGTGATCCACTGGAAGATCTATAAAGATTCCTAAGAAGTCTTTTATCTCTAATACTACTGCAACTACAGATCTTTATGACAGAAATAGTCAATGGTTTCAGACTCACAACTCAGGCAAAACAGCACCCTAACCTCGTTATATCTAAACCATTCCAAACGATACGGAGGAAAAAAAGACTGTGGAAAAAGAATTACTGGAACTGATGGGAAAAATCATCATCTGCACTGTCAAAATGAAGTTTTTCTTCATACATTAATGGAACTATGTGTGTTTATATAGGTTTCACCAAAGAGACTAGAAACAAATCCCTTTTGTGATAGAAAATCAGGAGTCTTCCTATGAGAATAATAGAAGGTCTGTCCATCCTTGTGTAGGCAAAACCTTCTTTCTGCATATTCTTTCCTAGCTTTTGGCAGTGAAAATAATTTGGTTGAGCTCATATGTAGCACAATAGAGTTGTTTTTAGTAAATCATTTGTAACTGGAAAAAAAAACCAACAAAACAAAACATGTGGACTTTTTTTCTGGGCAGAATAGGTGTTTCATTTAAAAATATCAATTGCACTTGAAATTGGAGCTATGATAGTAACAAAACCAAAAGTAAGTAATAAGTGATCACCAGGAAAATATAATGAATAGGAATTCAGCATCTTATTCACCAATGTGCAGAATATTTCAAAAATATTTCAAAGAACTGTTAAACGTAGCAATTCAAATAAAAGTAAGACATTAATAGAGATGAAAGAGAAATTCAAGACCAGTTTCTCAAGGTTGCCTAAAATGAAAATAAAAACCTCTGAAAAAAAGTTCATCAAAACCAAAATGTCAGTTGAGGAACTGCTGAGACCACTTGATGACACATGGTGGAGATAAGAATCCTATGAGCTGCTACCAACATCAGCATTATCATCAATAGAGTAGGAATTATAAAAGGCTACTTCTTTTTTCCTGGTCAGGATCTTTGGTTTGGTTTGTTTTTCTGGGCCG
>VWZK01022680.1:0-19917 GCA_013396935.1 Baryphthengus martii | reverse complement strand
AAAGAGTTATAAATATATACTATTATATAACTATAAAATTTTATACATAGATATTTTTATATTATTGTATAATTACTACATATTATAAATATATACAAAGATACTGAATATAGACCAGAGTATTTCAGTCATTTAGAACTCTTCATCTTACACCCAGTTCTGCTGCCTCTCACATTTAAGTGGTTCATTCTGTTCTGAAAAGCTTTTGCACATCAACATGACAAACACAAATACAAGATATAACTAAATGAAATATGACCATATTCTGAGCTACTTAATTTAATCATTGTTACTGCAAAGTTTTCTTTAAATTGTAACTTTTAGTAAACAAAAGTATTTGATGCTGAAATAATTTTTTTATAACAAAAATCAGCATCTACCAACACTAATTGGTGATTGTTGCTAATATCTGCCATTAAAAAAACATGGTAGGAATAAACCCCATAGAGCAGGTATATTCTTTATAATAATGAGAACATTTTTGATTGTTTGTATAAAACTGCCCATTTTTTAACAAAAAGTATTTACATCAGAAAGAGTTGAGTTTGGCCAATGATAGGTTAAAAAAAAGAGACAGAAAAAATAAATAAATGTGCTCATAAATAGATTCCCACCAAAGAACTCTTTCTAATTGGCATTCTGCTCATCTGTGCACAAAGGAGAATGTTTAAAATATTTAACAGAAAAGTAAAGTTCAGCACTGTTCCAAGAGTATCCTGAGAAGAATGACCAGAAAAATATACGACACTGTTTCAACATGGAAGAATGCTTCCTCTTAAACACAATATATCCTACCAGAAGCAGCAACAATTTGATAATTATTTTGCTCATTCACACATACATTTTTTTCATTGAGACATTATTTTCCATTCCCATTTGTGTTTAAAGCTTGAAAAGAACTGTAAGTATCTGAAAACTAATGATTATTTTCCCTTTCCCTCCTCAATTTCATAAGAAGGAGCTTGAGTGAGCTCCCATGAAAATGAGTTAAAACCACCCCAAAATCCTTATAAAACTGGCTAAGAGGTAAGTTTTAGACTACAGTCCCACAAACGGTTTATTGAAACATTTACCTGCCTCTCTATTTTCTAGCATCTTTTTGCTTTTTATGTAGGAAAGAATTCCTATCAATACAAGTTTATTGGGACAGAATAGCTTTTCCATCTATTCCACAGTGACCTAACCAAACAAATAAGGAACCTGAGTGCAAGTCATTTTAGGTTAGGAGGTGGCAGGCTTCCATGGAGGCTTCCTTAATAAAGCTAAGGAAGAGCGGGCTGTAATGCAAAGCTTCTCACATAGCAGAAAATGCACTAAAAGCACCATGTATCTTCATTCAAAAGGAGGACAGTAAGGTTTCAGGAACGGCCTTACATCCAGTTGAAAAAAAAGACAGAGAAGTGAGAGCTGTGCTCAAAAAATGACAGAAATTAATAAGAAAGCAAAGATGACATTCTTCCTACGCTTTAGTGTCCAAGACGTCACTAGATGAAGAAAACAGATGATTTCAAATAAAGCCACATTATCTACATCTTGGTTTCTTTACAGAGGAACAGAGAAGACTCTTTTAGAAGTAAAATGTAAATATCATCTAAGCGCATTTCTTTCTCTAAGAGTTTTTTGATACAGTTTAGGAGCTTCCCTTTGAACCATTACCTATAATCTTAATGGTATTAAAAATAGCTAAATAAATATATGATCAAGAAGCATAGAGGTCAACTCCCTGCCTTCCCCTTGTTGAATTAAGATGTGGCTATTTTTTTGTTTTTGTTAAGATGATCTCTACAAATAAAGTATAAACAAATACAGCCTGCTGAAATATTATGTTAAATAATTTTAGTCCACACTTTTCTGCTGTTCCCCGTTACTTGTACTGAGCACAATAACAATCAATCTGCTAATGATGGTGACTCAATTTCATCTAACTCAGTGTCTTCCTCACATCCTTCAGTTTCAGGCATAACTAATGTAGTATTAGTACTGGCCTAAATGAATTCCTGTTACCATTAAGTTTGAAGTTACCTAGACTAATTATTATCTCAGAATCTCCCAGCTACCACATAAAGTCTATCAAGTTAGATTAGAGCAGAGGGAAATTATTAAAAAAAAAGAGGTTATATAATTAAGGAGCCAAAATCCATATTACAACAACAAAATATAGAAGATTTAAGAATTCTAAATGAAAATCAAATTACTTTTTCCATAAACACTTCAGTCATGTGAATCAGCAAAGCTTAGAAATGCTTTTCTGTCTTCATCACTAGCAATTTATGTGGTTTCTTATACAGCAGCATTAAAAAAAACAACAACAAAGATTGTTGTGGATACAACACAGATGATGGAAATGGGATATTAAATAATTATCCTTAATAATTCAGTTCATTGACAGTGACAGAATCATTTCCAAGTTACAATAGGTAACTTTTGATTTGCTCATTTTGATTTGCCTGAGCTCTGGATGGTAGAATACCTGGAATCTTTGCTGGTTAAATGTAGTATGACAAATGAGTTCAAACCTTTTATCTTCTGCTTAATGAATAACATCTGAGAGAAATTGTAACAAGATCATGTGAATTTTTCTTGTGAATAGGTATTTTATCAGTTCTCAGTAACATTCAGCTTTCCCCTCCTCTTGGAGCACCTCAGGTTGCCCATGCTCTCAAAAGACTGTTTAGGACTTCTGAGAGATCTATGATTAAATTCCACATGGACTGAAATGTCTAGTTATACCTGAATGATTTTAATTTCGGGAAACATAAAATAGCCATTATATTCTGAGTGAATATGGTAACATCCTGTTTGCAATGCTTATCTGGGAGAACGGACACGATTTAGTCATCAGAGAAATTTTTTTCATGGAGTTAGTAAACACATACGTTGCTTATGCAGCAAACTTGCTACATTTGTTTATCCTCAGTCACTTCAACCATTTTCTAAACTTATAAACTCCAATTATTCATTTCCTAGTCATCAAAGCTCAATAAATAAATACAACAGTCTTTTAATTCTTAGTCATTAGGAATTCTCAGTCCTCTTCATAGCAACAAAGAAAACATCCTAAGTCAATAAAGTCGTTTTTGTGCAAGTTGAACAAAGTGGCCTGGAAGATCAAAGGTCTTCTATCACTTGGAAATAAATTAATTCTGCTGTAGGTATTAGATCCATGTCAGCACATGTCTGCAAGTGGGGGTACTTAACAAAGGAGAGCTCCTGAGCCTTCCCATTCACCTTCTGTCTAGAAGATTCAATGTAAAAATCTTAGCTGTAGAGTAGCATAGAACTTTCTTCATCTATTCGTACTTGGTTTATTAGATAGCATAAAATAACACTGGAAAGAGGTTAAAAGAAATGAAGACAGCTTGGTGAAAAAATTACTAAAAAACCCTCAGAAATAAAAAGAATCAAAATGAAAATCCAACTGGAACTTTCGATAGGCAAAGCTGACTGAGCCAAATTGACTGTAAATAGCTTGTAAAATTTTCTATTAGCAACATTTTGTTGCCTTGTATATAAAATCAAGACAATTTTATATTAGTGACAATATAATAAAAACAGGCTTTCCTTTGATATTCTGTTTCTCCTGCATCCAAGGCAGATTAAAGCAAAGGTTCCCATCTGTAAATACTTTTAAGACCTTCTTTGCAATTTAGTCTATCAGTTCGGATGAGTTTTGTATTATTTTTCTCCTAACAGAATGGTCAACTGATGATAATCTTCCAGGTAAAATTCAAAGCTTTGAATATAAAGTTTGTATTCTTTCTGATTACATCTGTAGTGATAGATTGCACACTATTACTCTAAGTGCACTCTTTATGTTTTACTTGTATTTTATCAGACTTTACATACTGTATCTACATATTCTTGGATGAAATGAGCCTCTGCAAACATACTCTTGTTTCTTGTTAAAGCTAGTTTTACAAATAAGGTAGATCTTGAAAGAATGTGTAGATTCCAAGATGTTAGATAGCCAAAGCAGGAAAGTAGAGAACTATTTTTTTTTTTTCCCCAAAACATAAGAATTCTATTGTCTAAATAAAGATTAGATTATGGTTCACACATGTCAAGTGGAAAGGCTTACATTGCTTCTGCAGCTGGTATGCGATATAAAAAAACCACCTCATTTATGGAAGATAACTCAGCCTTACTTCTATTGCATGAAAATCATTGTAAAACAGGCTGTTAAAATGTTAACTCTTAACCCTTTGAAACTGAAGCAGTAGTCTTGCATTCATAAAAACAAATAAATATAAAAGACATCTGCAATACTATGTTATGTAAGCAGGCAAGTCTGCATCTGCATTTTATCCCATACCTCTCTTTTGCAGTACTGTTTTGTAATAATTTGCCTAGTTAAAGTCAGCTGCTACATGAAAATCCAATACTCAGTCTTTCAAGTTTGCCCTTCAACTAAAAATTCAGGCAAAATATAGTATTAGAGATCACTCAATGGAACAAATCCAACTAGAAAGGCATAGAACATTAAAGCAAGTTAAGAAATAAATCCTAATTTTTTCCATTTTAAGAAACAAATTAGTCTTTTTTTTTCCCAAACCCCTATTAGAAATGTTAAAATAATGCAAGTAGACATGAAATATTACATTTAATCTTCATCATTATGTAGGTGCCATTTCATATACCACAAAAACCTACAGCCTCACGCATCTCTTCTTTCCCTTTCTCTCTTGACCATCAAAGCAGCTACAGCTAGCTAAAGACCAAAATTTAGATATGCATAGATATCTATGCATTATTTATAAGATTAAATAATTAATCAGTAATCGGTTTTAAATAATTAGGAAAAAGAACACAGAACATTTTTCTGGAATATTATAATCATCAAACGATAAATACTTGTAAATCGTCAATGCTTTAAATCAGTTTCAACTGAAAAAACACAGAGGATAACGATCATCAGAAAAAGGTACTTTTTACAAAGAGGATCTCATACCTGGTCACTTTACTCTTTGAGCTGATACAAAAGGTCCAGATAGTTCGTATTCACATTGCTGTTTAATTCTGATGCCATAGGCCTATTCCTTCTGCATAATATTAAGCTCAGAAAAAAACCTGTGGCACTGGCTCTTAGCTTTTGATGGAGGAGCTCAGCTCAGAACATTTCCTATGGTTAGTTTCAGATGTATCACTTTTTTTTACTTTTAACATTCACTGTAGTGAAAATATCCAATAAAATCTCTTACTTTTCCCAGCATATAAATAAGGATCACAGGAAAGTTATCAGTATGCATCTCCTACAGACAGTATCCATGACTACTTGCTTAGGATTTTGTTCTCAAAATAAGCGTTTTTTAAATAGCTAAAGCATTTTTAATAGGTCTACATTAACATGTATACAAATGTACAAATATTTTTACAAATTTTCTTTTAAAATGAGAATCTGGCTGTGAAAGGTAGACGGCCAACTTACTTTACGTTGATGTGGAATTTCAGAAATAAAATACAGGATACGCAAAATGTCAACTTTTTCCATAAGTACAACGAGCCTTTGGCATGACAGTGTTTATCATCTATTTTCCAGATATGCATATTTAAACAGTTAAATATCGGACAAGCGGAATGTTAAAACACTCTGTATAGAGATGGAAATGGAGAAGATATAAGGTACATCAACATGTACATTCAAAAGGAGTTCTGAATATGAAGTTCCATAAGACACACCATTTTACAAGACATTTTGAGTGTTTTCAAAAGTAGAGTCCATTGCAATAAGTTGCTAAAATCCTTTTAATTTAAATTGTGGATGTGAGATGTAGAGTTCACATTCTAAACTCAAAACTTCCTAAAGAAACTTTAAAATTAAGTATAGCTAAAAAAAATCAAGTGGAAAAACAGTTATAAAATACGAAGTTATAGTTCTGTCATACAAATTCTGAATGTTAGCTTAATCATAAAGGAAAGTAAATGGAGTGCTGACAGCCACTTTTTTTTCCCCGAGTATATCCATTCATAGCCTGTCCAGTCCTACAGTAGCATGGTTTTAATTAATCTCTATCAACAAGATTAGTTTACCTGTGCACTTGTCTATGTGAAATGAATATAAATATTACAATATCACCTATGCATTTCAATCACAAAGCTCATCAACTTCGGTTGGCAAGGTGAAAGATAAAAGCCACAGAAGGTCCTTTCCAGCCTCTGTCACTAATGATAAACAGCATTAACTGCTTCTGCAGACACTAATGCTGCTATCTTGGGAACACAGGCAGCCACCATGAGAACTTTACAGCTTCACTAATCATACTCTTGTTTGTCACAGAACACCAAATAAAATCTCAACAAGAGAAGGCAATAAATATTAACAGCTATGAACAAAGGAAGGTCACATTAATATGTAGATCTTTAAATACAAGATGCTTTCTTCATTAACTAAATAACTCGTTCATCATTATAGAGTGTCAAGGGGGTGTAAGAGAAGAGACATTTTTAAAAAATCCCTGATTGAGGGCTTTAATATATTATCTACTCAACATTTAATATTTAGAGAATAGGGATTTTTGCTTGTTGCACTTTTAGTTCAAGGTTGTAAGACGTTTATACCATCTATTTCGTAATACGTGGATGTTGTTCAGCTTTTGCTTTACCCAGAACCCGATGGGTAAAGCTTGGGTTTGGTCTGCATTCTCTCCTTGTACTTATCTTCTCTCCAAAGTTTTGGTTATTTTTGTCCTAATTAGCAAGAGTGTTGGCATAACCTGGATACCTTCCTCTTTGATCATAGATGGTCTCCATTTTTCTCCCTCAAGAACTAGGTGAAATTATCCCCACCATACACTGCCTTACTCCTTTGAAAAAACACAATATTAGGTAGATTTAAGCTGCCACCAGTGTCCCAATGTCTATGTGGATGTATGCTTAAGTCTGGAAATTCATCTAAATCAATATTTTTATTATACAAATACTTGGTAAAGGATTAGCAGGAACAAAAAAAGTGAGCATGTCCAAAGTACACTCTACCTTACACAATGCTACATCTAACCCAGATATATTGTTAAAACACAATTAGTCCAAAAGGTTTATACTTACATTTTTCCCCTTTAGCTCCCCTAAGCCCCTATCTATACCTTGGCAAGCTGTTCCCTACCTCCCTTGACTCCACAACAGTCACAAGGAACTCACTCTACCAAATACGGGGCTACAACTCCTTGCAATGCCATGCACTCTCTTGAGAGACGAGAAAAATAATCTAAGATTAATGTTACTAGACTATCATTACTGTAGAAACATTGCACAGGCCAGTACCAAAAGTGATTGTGAAGTGTATTGGCAAGGCCACATAGGTAAAGCCTTTTAGGACTGTAGGAAGAGAGCCTGAAAGAAGCAATCACCTCGGAAAAAGCAATCAGACTCACATCTCAGCCCTCCTTATGAAGGAACCTTCCTCTCCCTTCTGCAGTACCAACCCAAGCCCAAACACTTCTTCACAACAGTCAAAGCATTACTCAATACCACGACATTTATGTGATCTTTCTTGTACATATGGACTGAAGATAACATGAGTTTATCAGAAGCTAGTGGCCTGTGAGGGGCACAACAGTACTTCTGTCACGGCTCAACAATACCCTTAGATATATAAACCCTAACTCCATCTAATTTCTCTGCTCATCTCTAACCTAGTTGTTGCTTCTTTAGTTTATGCAAACTTTTTGGCACCTATAACATCCTTCGGGAAGGAGTTCCACAGCCCAGTAGTGTGTTGGTTTAAGGTAGATTTCGTCTGGAGAGTTGAAACTCTGAGTTCCTCTTCTATAGCCCATATTCAGGAGAGACGCCTCTGGAAAGCAGAGGGAGATTCTTGAGGAGGACTCTCTAAGTTCGATACTCCATTATTTTATGGCCATTTCCCTTTTCCTTTTACTGGTTATACAGGCTGTTTGGCTTATACTTTCTGCAATACATGTATACTTTCTAAATATACTTCCTAGACTGAATACATACTTCAAAAACGTATCTCACACAGCTTGCTTTTCCCCACACTGAAGTGATGGATATTAATGGTGAAAGGTTCAGAAAAAGGTAGTGAAGCCAAGCCATTCACATAGACACACGACTCTTTCCAGGGTTCACTTAAAGCCAAATTCAAATAGAACAGCAGGATCCCAAAATGATATTTCAGACAAGACACTTTCAAGCAAGACTGTTGTTTGACTTTCAAGTAAAGACTTTTAGAACTCATTCATCAAAAGATAAACAAACATAAGAGACCTTATCACACAGGTACAGCAGATATAATAAAGAAAGAAAAAAAAAAGAAAAACCACACCTTTCACACCTTTGATGAATTGGCAGATAAAAGTAGGTAACAGGAAGCAAACAGGGAACCAGATTAAAGTCACTATCTTGAGAACTTGTTTCAATTCTTATCCTTTCAGCAGAGATCTACTTCATAGAAAAATCTTTTGGGGCTTTAAGTAGAAATCAGAAAAAAAGCTGTCATAGCAAAACATACGGTCATGTAATAATTGAATGCCGTACCCTATTATTCTGTTAGAACATAAGACTTTCACTGAAACAATTTACTTTCACTGATCTGATCATGAATGAAGGAAGAGCAGGTCTCACTGTTGTAGGAAAAAGGAGTAAAGGAAGGATTTGTGCACGTGAAAGCTTCCTAAAACTCAAAACATTGCCTGTTTTGAGCTATTTCAGATATTTTTTGTCATGAATTATAGGCTGAGGAAGCACTTGTCTCTCAAGGAAGGAAGCTATTAAAAGCCAGAATAATGAGTGAGACTGAAAAGAGCAACTAGATGAAAGTCATATGCCTCTGTTTGTGAGGGAGAGGCAGATGATTAGCAATGGCTTACTGACGCAGGTCTTTCTTGGCTCTTTCCTTAGCGAAGAGAAACTTGTTTCTATGTGGTGTGAGCTAGCACACCTCCAATTATTTCTCTAGAAGAACTCACTACTTTCCCTTGAGGAAGCTTAGAAGTTGCCAAAATTCAAAACTGAAGAAAATAAGTTTGGTAAACTGAAGACTAGAAACAGCTTTTCACAAGGAGAAAATTTCCTAAGACTAGTGTGTGATAAACTTCTTTTCATTCTGCTGCATTAAAAAACAGGGTTGTTAGACATTCACCCAAACAGTTTATCCTAATACAGAAGTTGCATATATCCAATCCTATAAGTGAGGCCAAAAACATGCTCCTAAGTTCAATCTACGTTGTTTTCTGCTCTGAAATTCCGAGTTTGGCCTTCGCAAGAATGTCTACAGTACAAACTCTTATCCATATGGTCATGAAGTATCACTGGCTTCAGGTGAGTTCCTGCAAGAATTTCTGTTAAGTACCATAAATAATATTATGGCTATATATGGCCATACATATTTGAAAAGTGATGGATCCTACAGCATTACTAATAAAGATCCACTGGGCGTTATGATAGATATGGACACTTATTTCACCATCCTTCCAAGACATCATACATAGATATGGACACTTATTTCACCACCCTTCCAAGACATCATACCCTTCTTAGTCTTCTCTGGATGAAGGAAATAATTTCTATCCATTTCAAAGCTGTGTTTGGGATATAGTATATGGAAATGACCAGTGTGACAAATAGCAGTTAATTTTAACAATTAGAACAATTCTACTGGCCTTGCAGAGAAATATATAAGCTATCGTACTACTGATTGGGAAGACCATCTTAGGAAAAAAATATCAAGACAATCATCCATCTTGATAATATATTTCAGGGCTGACTTATGGGTAATTTTTCTTCTTCAGATCCCCTCCTTAGGAGGCGGCTCATGCATAGTCTTCCTCAAGACATATTTAGTCCAATTGTTTCAGTATTCTGAACTGAAAATTACTTTAAACATGTAAGTGGTCACCTATTTGAGAGCAGGAGCTACAACAATGTTTGAAATTATGCCATACCCTAGTATTTAAATTGCCAATGACCTAGTTGAGTGACTATCTCACATAGGTACTACAATGATGTCAAGAGCCACCAGAGGGATTCAGTCAGAACATAACACAGCTACGTGACAGAAGAAGCTGTCACAGCAGGAGGAACAACAAACAGATTTAGTCAGGTGCAATTTTTCTGTGGTCAGCAGTTCTACTACCACTACACCAGAAGCAGTGAAAATTTCCTGTAAGAACAAAGAAAGAATCTTCAACAGCTGCCTATAAGATATCTTTAAATTCTGTAGCCAGTAGACAAGAGCAAAGAGAAGTACATTAGAAATTTAACCTTGCAAAGTTTTATTTAAATGTTTAATTCCAGATACAGTTCCAGTGGAGTAAACTAGATTACTCTTGTGCTTAAAGATAATCATCTGTATAAACACGTGGATATTAAAGATCAGAACTTGAATCTATAAATTCTGTTAGAATGAAGTGCAATTTACCTCTATTTTCAGTCAAACCTATTTCAGAGGATCCAACCACTCCTGGATAAATGATGCAGTAACTTAGGAATTGCCTAGTATAGAGGATAGGAACTGTCCTTACATGTACAGCAATATAATAGAAAATAGTACTGTTCTAGAACAGCACTGTCACTCCCTTGTCACAAGCCACAAAAGTAAAGCAGTTTCTTTTCCAGAAAAGAGATCTGAAAAATATTTTACGAAGTTGCTTAAAAACTACATTCAGAAGTGACTCAAGACAGTAATTCACTCATACAGAACGGTACGGATACTGAAACAATAAAAGACACCCAATTTTGTTCATGTAGCTGAGAGCTGTTTCTCATTTCAGCTTTTACTACTGTCATTTCTATAATATACAAATCAAATAGCCTCTTATGCTAAAATTGACTATTGTTTAGAAGGATAATAGAATACAGGCCCCTTTCTATAAACAAGATGTGACTAATTCTATATTATCTCAAGTAGAATCCATGTAATAAGTAGAAGTTAACCAAAAATTTTAGTGTATTTTAACTTCATATATCTAAAACACATGCATTACACATCTCATAGGTACACCACTTAATTTTTTTTTTTTCCTTTTGTCATCTTTAAAACAGCATACAAATAGAGCACCATTTCTTCCAAGTGAAACGTTCACTCAGAGGTCTCAGGTATTTTTCTCCACCAGTACTATCATAGGTGATAAATTGCAACAAATTGCAAGCCTAACAAAACAACACTTTAAACTGTATTGTCATATTTATTATAAAAGTCCTGGTTCATTGCATTTTGGCATTTTATACAACTGGTTCTGACAGTGATTAACATGGTTTGGGCTTCTGCTGTTTCACCCAAGAGAAATAAAACACCAAAATCTCTGCAGGTGTGTAATGGGCCAGGGATTCACAATCTGTTCTGCAAAGTCAGACTTCAAAGACTTCAAAAACAAAAATCCTAAAGTTGGCATTGCCACTGGAATCATTTAAAGCTTTTTGCATATTTCAAGTAATTCTAGTTTCAATGTTTTAATCAGCACCGCTATTCAACATTTTTCTTCAACAATTTAACCAATTGCATGACAAATTCTCCACTGGCTTTAAGTTTCCCAAACTCCAATAACGTAACAAGAAGTAGATCTGAGACTAAATAACAGAGCAACCTAAATTATTAAGCATTTATTTGAACTTGAAAGGAGTTCTCATGTATTTGAAGCACCCTGCACAACTTATCTGATGGATGTGGGTGGTTAGAAGTATACAGTAATTACAAAACAGCCGACAGTGGCACCTGCGGTAAAGGAGCCTCAGGACAACACCTCTAATTGTGTCTGTGATTACCTGTGTAAAACTAACACAGACCTTATCGAAGAACAGTTAAAGTTCAGGCTATAATTTGAAATCTTTTACAATTGAAAAATGAATTAATGATAAACCTCAAAATAATAAATATTTCTTAAAAAGTTAGTTCAAAAACTTTATCTTTTGTGTTACAGAAATTGCAAGAACTTATTTTATCATTTAATCTCTCTATTAAAAAGTGGAGAAGACAATCACTTGTTAAGTTTGCTTATGCTTTGTTTTTGTTTTTCTTCCAAAGAGTATTTCCCTATATACGTATTTCTTATATTGCTTTTATAAGCAATTTAAGAATTTTCTGCTCTCTCTGCAAGTTATATTTTTCTTTGGCATTTACTTTGAAATTTTAACTCATTTGTTCTTCAAAAGCATAGTCTCTTAACTATGAGATAGCAAATAAAAAGAATTTCCTTTCTGTTTCCCCATAGTATAGAACTTATAAACCTTATTGCAATGTTCGCATATAATCCAGATAGTCACAGCCTCATCAGAACAAGATGAGTAATTCTAATACAATATAAATCAATGGAAATTGTTTATAGCATTTTGCTGAAGACTCAGTCAAAACCATTGATCTACACAAAAAACCAAAACCATCCTCTTGGTCATAATAAAATAACATTATCCCAAAGACAGTAACATAATGACAAAGATGATCAAAGGACTGGGAAGCCTGCCATATGAGGAAAGGCTGAGAGAACTCAGCTTGTACAGCTTTGAGAAAAGAAGGCTTACGAGCTAGATTATCACCATGTTCCAGTATTTAGTGTGGTTACAATGAAGAAGCCCCATGGAAAAGATGACGGGTGATGGGTACAAGTTACTTCTGGGGAGATCTCAGTCGGACACAAGAGGATAATTTTTCATAATAAGAAGAATCAGCCACTGGAATAATTTCCTCATGGTGGACTCCTCAACACTGGACAATTTTAAAATTCAGGTGGACAGGGCATTGGGCCATTCTGTCTAGACTGTGCTTTTCCCAAAAAAGGTTGGATCAGATGATCCTTGAGGTCCCTTCCAACCTGATATTCACTGATTCTGTGATTAGCAGAAGGAATAAGCCAAATGAATTTACCATAAGAGGAAGACAGCAAAAGTTGAAGTACCATACAACGTCAAGTATTGTACTTACTACATGAGGGTTAACTCTCAAAAAGGTCTATTGGCTGTCTTCTTAATTCCATAGCTGTTCATGATTTAAGGGAGTTAGGTTTGAATGAGTCATTCAGAATAGCACCATCCTGTGTGCATGTCCCGGCTCCTGACTTGACTGATGGCAATGGATTGCTCTCATCTCAATGCTTCTGCTTCCCTCTTTGCTTTGTATCAGCTTTTGTATCAGACTTTCAAATTTGAATTTTCAGTCTTATAAGTTACCTGCTTCAGCATGGTTCATGCCAGTTGTTATGGATGGATGGATGGCGGGGAGGGGTGTTGTGTGTCTGGGGAGATGGAATTTTTTTGTTCGTTTTATGCCTAAGCACACAATTGGAGAAAAACATTAAACTGATTAATCAAATCCTTATGGGTATGATCAGATTTTTTCTCCCCATCTGTAATTTATAGTGACATAACTCTACAACAGTCTAAATATTATAAAACTGTTTTAATCATTTCTTTCAGCAACATAACATAACTGAACTTGGACTCATTGATGCTGTATCGATTATGAAATTCACTTTAAAATAGAAGTGTTCTTGTGTCTTTTAAAGACTCTTTTTTTCTTCAACTGATAAAAGTATCAATAGCTTTAAAACTCAGATACAATTAAATTCAATATCTTCCTTTTTTAAAAAAAAAGAAAAAGCCATAGCTTATTCTTTATTAACAATTCCTTATTTTTAAATTCTCTTTAAAATTTTGGAACTTTGGTGCTCTGCATGAGTTATAATATTGTCCGTCTGAGGGAATTGATAGCCATATAACAAAACCAATTGTGTTTGCAATTTTTGGAGTCCCACATAGTCCACATAAAACTGCCACTGTGTGCCATCAAATGAGAACAAAATAGTTAACATAAAGTAGAAGCCTAGGTGAGGTTAGCCTTCAGTATGTTTTCTATCTACATATAATCTACTTGGAGAAGTAATTCGCAGATGGATGAGATATTTCAAAAATGAGTTACCCAAATATGGACAGCAGAAATGAACAAAAAGAATTAGTAGAATATTCAAGTGTTACAGAATCAAATACCAGAAATGCAAAACTAACAAAAACGATGCTAATTTCCCGCCTATTAAATAACAAAAAAATATTATTAGCATCATTATCAGCTAAGCATGTGTGGTAAAATATTAATTTCCTTCCCTAACACATAGGAAAATATGAGAGATGTAGGAGCTCAATAAGGTTTAAATGTTGGCCATTCACGGAAGGTTTGGGTTTGATGGAGGTTTGTTTTGTTTTTAATCAGCAGACATCCAACCAAAGATGATAACATTAGGTTTCCTTCCACTACTAATCTTCCACAATTATAAAATGAAAGGCAACCCTGATAGGAGTCTGTGTGTATGTTTCTTCAGAGTTGTTCTCCCCTGCTTCTAGGTCTGTACTGCTATCAGTTTCTCTCTGACTTGTAATAAGCATAGCACAGAATAAGGATGCTAAATTTGCACATTAATTCAAATGTTGTAATAAAGTATTACCACGTCTCCCTGATATGAAAGTTCAGTGATATTATTCCTATGATTATTAATTTCTTTGGCATATACCCAGAAGTATTTATTCTGTATATATATTAATAAATTATGCAGCTAGCAGTTAGTTAAGTCACTCTTTCCAATTTCTGTTAATTAATACTGTGGCTGTCACGTTAAACCAAAGGATTTATGCAAAAAAAATCTCAAATCCTTAAGGCAAAAAAAACTGTTAAATTATTAGCTATCAAACTTTAAAAATGTTAATCAATATTGTAAGCCTGAAGACACTTTTGACCTTATCTGGCATCAGTTTTCTCAAATAATTATTTTGTTTTATCTCAAAGACTTTCTCTGCAATGCTTTGCTTTCAGAGAGCATGAGAAGATGAGGAGAACAAAGAATTGACTTAGAAAGCTGATTGTTTGGTATATATTATTTAATATATACATGTATGATGTTGGGTAATGCAGAATTAATACTGCAGATCCAAATATCTGTAAACTATGCAAAGGCTATAAAATAAACACTCTTGGTTGATAATGAGTTATGTGCTTGAAAGTTTCATTTTGATAGATATCTATTGGATTTTCCATTGGTACAAATCTACAGATAAAAGACAAGATTTGAAAGTGCCACTTCAGTAATCATTTTGATGCTTAGCTATTATAAATACTTTTCATGTTAAATCTGGGATTGCAAAATAAATGTAGCTTTTCACTATGTTATCTACTGTACTTCATTTTGAGATGCAAGTCACAAAATCCCATTTGCTACAACTAACACAATTATTTTGTAGCAAACAGAAATGTTAATCATCAGAATGAATAACAACCAGACAATAAATTTAATTATACCAAAACCTGGTGGTTACTACATATCCCAGTTTCCTAAGGGTTAATATTTCTTTTCTGTGCAAAGCTGATTGAAGATATCTGTATTTTTTTAAGCTTAAAAAAAATCTTCCCCTTTCAAAAAAACCTAATCACCTTCTATCAAAAAAACCCAACAACAAATACCCTCAGAAAATTATTAACTGGGGGGAAGAGAGTGGTGATGGTGGTGTAGTTTGAAACTAGAATGGTTTGAGTATTGACTTCAATTTTGAGGATAGCTACTAAAAAGGGATTTTTTTTTTTCTTTGAAGTAACTACTCTCCATATACTCTGCTAATCCTACTAAATGGATACTCCTGACTAAAATGAAGAGATTTCATTTTAGAAATAACCTTTACATTGAAAATGTATACAGAAAATAAGACTTCTGATTTCTTACAGATAGTATTACTGACATAATTAAGATGTACTATTGTATATCCTTCTGTTAAGAGTTATCTTTTATGCAGTTCACACGGTATTGACTCTAGTAACCCCCATAAAAATGCTTTCACAAAATTTAGAAAGTATAACTTTCCAGATGATGGTAATAAGGCACCCACAGCAGAAAGTATACTACTTTTCCTTGGTATTTTGTTCCTCTGTTATTCTGAATATTTTTTAAATATCTAAACTGCAAGACAGATACTTGAAACTCTCAAGTAGATACCTGCTTAATTACTCTGAGTATGTAAGGAGGAAGCTGTTAGCTAAAACAAGAGAACATAGAGTGTGAAGTTGTTCCTCACCAAAGCCTAAGTGACTATTTGCCTAATAAATCCAATAGCTCACACCTTCTGTGCATCGCTCTGCAAGTGCGGCCCAGGCACTTCACGAGTGCAGGAGAGAAACTCAGGGGTTAGCTGAATTGTGAATGTTGAGACAAAAAAAAACAGCCGTGGTGGCTCTCACATATCCACATTTAGATTCTGTCCGTGACACCGTGACAGCACAGCAGGTTTAATGAGAGCACGCAGTGAACTCAGAAGAGCTATCCTATATATCTCATCGGCAGGAGCTGACCTGAGGCTACTGTAGCCCTACCAAAACAATCTTTAATCTGACTCAACAAGCACTCAGGATTTTCTCAGTGATGTTTCTTAGCAGACATTCTAATGTACCTTGATCTGTAGGATATGAAAGAGGATAAACAAACAAAAAAAGAAAACAGGTAGCAGAGAAAACAGAGTAAAATATTCATCCAACAAGTTTGTCATTTAAAATTGCTGTGTTTTGTGCTTAGAATTTATATTTCTTCTTCAAACTTAATGTTCCTGGAATTTAGAGAAGCTTCTCCATAACCCTTACCTATTTCTAGCACCTTTTATTTTTTCTAGCTCAGGAAAATCCTTGCTAACAGTATGCACTAGACTCCTGCCTACTGGTGTTCATAGATGTCTTACAGAATCACTGACTTCTTTTTTACATATATATATATAAAATCCTGCCAAATTATGTTAGAGTACTTAAAATGTTCATTTATTTTCCAGTCCAGTTAAGCTGACACATAGAAAATGTGTAAGTCTCATCTTTTTTCTCAGGCAACTTTTCTATAGTCCTTATGTTTATACAATACTACATAAATCAATAGTAACACCTAAGAAGCAATGAGATACCAGATTTGGAAAGCTGATTAAAGAAAACAGAGAATGTGGCAAAAATCCTTCCTATACTTCGTCTAAGGTCTTTTTTTTCTTGAATATTTACTGAAGCTTCTAGTCTGCCACTTTTACCTAATCTAGTGACATACATGGTCTTTGGTAAATTCTGACACCAAAAATGTAGTTCATTACATATTTGCTAACAGTGAAACACCAGTGCGCATATCTGGTATAAAACCCTTCACTATAAATACTTCACAGTCCATTCTCATTAAATAGATAAAATATTTCTCATTCATTTATTGTGTGCATTTGGACACGTGACATGTATTTTTCAAAAGAAAAATTAAAGAAAAAAACCCAACTTCCAAAGTATCTTGAAATATATTGCATAAAGCCCAAAAGTACTTAAAAAAATTCATGTAAGAACTAGGTTTATTTACTTGTTCAAAAAAATTAAATTTCAAGTTTAAACACAATTCAAGGAAATAAATAAAATGTTGTAGTGGAAGACAAATTACTGGTTAATTTTACATTTCTTCACATGTACAATAAATTCATAGCACTATCTCTTTTAGTTAAGTGAAGACTTGAGAAATGTAGAAGAATTTTGGCCTTAATCCTGCAAGTTACAAAGCATTTTATTCTTGAAATGGAAAGCATCTGAATACGTTTTTGGATTTTTTTGTGGTTTTGTTATTTTGTTTGCTTGTTTTAAATTTAGTATTAGAGCAATATCTCTGAAATCAATAGGAGAAAATAATTTCAAAGCCACTGGATTTAATTATTGATTCAATTAGTCGTAAAATTGCTTGCAATTTCCTATTACACCTCCCACCCAGTCTATCTTTAAAAGCATCTTCTGTTATCATTGTCTTAAAGGCCCATGCATTTGCAGGAGGATAACTCAACTGATGGGAAGTGTGCAAGAATACCATGACCAAGCCTCCAGCATCACAGAACACACAAAAGTATCATAGCTTTTTATACTTGCCTCAAAAATCTCCCACTCAGTAATCACCCCTGAACCAAATCAGAAATTCAAATATTTAACTGCTATCCTCCAGAACAGATCCACAGCATAATATTAATATGCCAAAAGAGTATATTTAATGCTTAGAATATATTAATTATAATTTTATAATTTGACATTTTATGCGCCACTCATAGTGAAAAGAACACACCATGGCACTTCCGAGCCATTGGGCTCAAAATCATACCATTTTGTGCAATATTTTAGTATTTGCAAAGTGACTTCTACATAGCTATAAATGGTGTATTGTAGATACAACTATATATAAAGTCAGACCATTTCATAGAAGTTAATAGAAAAACAAATGAGCCTACATTCTGCTTTGATATTATTTTATACTTCAGAAAGTAAAATAACTTCCCTGCTTTCCATCCGAAAATCTTAATTCAAACCCAAGAATAAACCGTAGCCCTCTGCAAGAAATTAATTCATAAAAATATTTTTCAACAGTATTATCAACACAAAGCATCTATGTCTTTCAAAGAGAGATTTCAGAAATATTTGTGAAGACATTCTCAAACCACATTTGAGTCCGTATTTAAAAGGAAACTTATTTAGTATTTTACAAAACCACAACACTTTTTATAATTATTATTCCTTTTGGTTGGTTTCTTTTTTTTTGTTAAGGAATAAAATTAGTTTCTTAGCTCAGGTTTTGAATACTTGCAGTTAACGTAATTTCAGCTGTTCTTCCCAACAATACAATAATTCAGATACAAAAATGCCATTGTAATTTAAGGACATCTATTTCTTAAGTTTCATTTTTCAATTGAATCCCTGACAATACAGCTACAAATGGACAGGTGCTGATCACCCTTTCCTGGAAGTTTAGTTCTTTTGTTGGTACACTACTGATGTCACAGTTTAATTGTTCTGATACCACAGTTCATAGATGTGAAAGATTTAAGGAGTGAAAGACATCTAGGTCACAATTTTTTTTTTCTTTTCCTACAGCGCACAAGTTTTATATATGGTTTTATCACATATGCATTGCTAATGTCAGAAAGGCATTCAGAGAAGAACTAGGGAGGCTGATGAAGAAATTGAAGAGCATCAACACACTTCAAGAACTGTACAGACAGGAATCCAATCATAACTATGTATGTCTCCTGAGACGAAGATAGTGCTGATGAGAATTACAAGCAAATCTGATAAGTTACCCTTAATGAACAGAAGGTTACTCTCTGTTTTGCTTTTATTTTCTTTAATTGATTTAGAATAAAATGGGGGAACATTTTCAGATATTTCAGTTTTTCAAAACACTGCCCTTAACATTTGACAAAATAATTTGAAAATAACAAGTCTAATCAATTAACATTTCTGTTGAATGCTGGTTTTGGCGTTTTGGTGATAAAATATATTTTGTTATATGTTAGTATATAGGAGTACTTTAGCATAAAAGCACGTCTTTAGCATAAAAGCACGTACTAGTATACTAATAGTTATCTATTCATATTTCTCAAACTCTGATGCAGAAGAAAAGTCACTAGATTTACAAGCGCTCTTTTCTATAAATATCTGAATTAATTTTCACCTAGGTTAAACAATTTTACATATTCCAACAGCAAATCAAATTTTTATTTCAGGACTTTTCCTCTAAAATGAGAACAAAAAGATTCAAGCTGCTCAGGCTCAAGTTCTTTTTGTGACACTAGTTTTTCAGAAGGTTTTCAAATATACCTGACATTTATCATATTAGCTAAGACCATTTAAGAGGATTTAAAGGAAATTTTTTTAAATCTCTTGAATACGTATGCAGAGACAGAAAAATTACTATGAAATTCTAAATGGAAGAAAAACAAGAACAGTTAATGCTGTATCTCTTGACTTTTTTGAGAGTCTTCAAAAGTAGGATATTCAATATATTGGCATATAATCGCCTTTTCTTCTGCATTTACTACCTAAATAACTAAGGAGCAAGCTGTACTGAATCCAGACAGTCTTTGTCCAGAGGAAAAGAGTTGTTCTTCGCTATTGTCTACAGTTTTTGTTATGTTTAATATATGGTAGGATAGGCTATTAATAACCTGGCTTTT